>OY776112.1:55044158-55644158 GCA_963675035.1 Allygus modestus | reverse complement strand
GTTTTTTCCAAATTTGACCCCAAAATGTTAAAAACACTCAATTTTAGTTATAGCCATTTTATAGAGCTTAAAAAAAATAATTTAGTATTTTGAATCATTAACCTAGGTTAAGTGGTTGCGGAGAAAATCCAAAAAAAGTGTCCTATGTTAATCTTATGGGGAAAAGGTTTTTAGACTTTTCTCAGATAGTTTTACTGAAATCTTCTCAAATTTCTGTTTATTAATGTGTTTAGCTCAACATAACAAACATTTTGGTGTTTTAATCGTTGTTCTACGTCCAACCGTTGTAGAGATATTTAAATTGCTAAACACAGTACGTTGTCCAATGTTATCGTTATGGAGAATAAATCAAATTCTATATCTTGATTATTTATGAATGTATATTAATGAAACTTGGTATGTGGCTTCAACTAGTTGTGGTATATTGATATTAGCACAAAAAACAAGTTTTTTGTTGATAGTCCTCGTAGCAGCAAACCTGCATACTCGGCCCCCATGTTATTCATATGGAGAATAAGTAAAGTTGTATATCTCCCTTAATTGTGACTTAATTAAAAGAACTTGGTATGTAGCTTCACCTGGTTCAGTTGTATTGATAAATGCAAAAAAACACATTACTTATCTTCCTCGTTGCAGCAAACCTGCGTCCTCAACCCTAATGTTATTCTTATGGAGAATAAATAAAATGCAATATATCACTTATTTATTGATGTATTTTTGTGAAACTTGGTGAATAGCTCAATGTAGTAGTGAGTCACATATATATACATTGGAAATTCGCTGAGTAAGCAGGTTTGCTGCGACGGGGGTATTTACTAAACTGATCGATACTTATACTTTGCTAAAATAACTGAACTTTACCTTCTTTTTTTACCTTTAACGTTTTGCCTCTTAAAATTTCCTTCTCAACTGTGCAAACTGAACTATCACTACTATAAATTCATGGTAAGGAAGCGTCCTGAAAAAAATCTGATAATTCGACATTTTAGTTTTGATATACAAAAATGGGCCTTCAAGAGTACTTTATATCCCTGGCTTCTCATTCTCCATACCAACGCTAAGCACGTGTAGGTCTCACTCCTTGAGCGTTATAATAATATATTCAAATACTCTACGGATGCATTATATCACTGATGCATTACAGTTAACTGGATATAGACGTGACTACAAAGTGTCTTAGGTGTATCAGGGTTATTCATTCTAGTTGGGATTTCAAAACAATATGTGGCGTTGTCATTAACATGCGCAGTGGCAGATCTCGGTGTAAACCCCTATACCATACGTCACACCAGGCCGCTCCAAACGCAGCGGTCGCGAGTCCCCATTGCTATGCAAACAACAGGACACTTCATTCGCTTTATTGCCTGATACCCGTGGAAGCGAGGACAGCCTAATAGTTTAACACCCACGACCTCTTGACTGTCTGGACTATCAAACCGGAATTGCTTTCAAGGCACTCCCACCAATGGCATGTTATGTCGCCGAGGCGGATGGAATTGTTATTGCTTTAGTAATCTCCGCCTGCCAATTATAAACGACTATCCCAGATTCCTAGGTTTTATACTGTTTAACAAAACAACGTCGAGAAAAATAGTATTAATTAGCTATCAGGCCCAACTTATACTTTGAGTTAAAAAAATTGTCTTCGATCCCTGAGATGTGAAATCCGACTGACTGCAAACATTAATTCTAAAACCGTTTATCGTTATTAACCATTTATCTTGTAATTTCTGCACAAGCTCTAGATGTTCCTTTAATGCAGGAAAAATTGCAATAAATAAACGATTATTATGTATAGTTTATTGTCTATTGTCTAAATATTGTGTGCAAACTTTTATAAAAATACCAGTCTTTTTTGGGATTTACAATACTACACTAAACTTGTTGAAAAGGTCTTCGAATATATAGTTAACATTTTAAAATATGAACTATTGTACTAAATGAAATTGAAAAAGTCACAATTCACTGGTGATATATGTAGTATGAGCCACAACGGCCAGGAATCAATCATACTCAACCCCCCTGAGGCTTGTAGTAGTGAATCCGCCATAGCTGTAGCTGTACCTGTAGCTGTAGCTGTACCTGTAGCTGTAGCTACAAACTCGCAGGTGCGGCCATGCATTATACATATGTGAACCGAACACTTCCCGAACCAACTAATGGTCCAGCCAAACAACTCGTAAATTACAGCCTCCCACAAATCCATCAGCGTCCACCGTGCTAACAAGTCCAGCAACACGCGTAAATCTGTGTAGAAATTTGTTTCAAACTTAGAAACCACGGCGGGCTTTATCTTTAAAAATTATTCGGAGAGACTTGTTGAATGTAATGGGCTGCTCACCATTATTTCCCCATCTGAGTTGGTATGATTTTTATAAAGGTTTTATACTCTAACGCAGTTTTCAATTTATGAATGCATCTGTTTTATTTCTTGGAATTTGAAAAAAATTACATTAAACATATTCCTTATTAGAATTCTACCCTTAGTCGATCTGCATTATGAACGCATTTACAAAATGTTGAAATACAAATACAATTTGAAATATTTATTTAACTATTAAGATAAAAATATTTAATAACTTAAAGTTTTATAAAATTTGTGACATACTTGATTTATTTTCCAATATGCATTCGACAGGTGCTGGTAGCGGAAGTAGATAACTCAATACTATATTTTCCTTTGAAAACCGCAACTGTCTGTTGCCATAAATACTGTCTGTGCGGTGGTATAAATACAGCGAGTTACCATAACGAAATTTGTCACATTGGCTATCCAATGATAACACTCGTGAAAAAATATTATATCAGTCAACTGAGATCGGACCTACGCTTGTCCACGGCTGGCTTGCAAGGCCATGTTCTACCTCTGAGATGCCGCGTCCGGTAGCATTATAAACCACAAAATATACTCAAATTTGGTCTAAAAACTGCCAGTGTTTATATTTTGACCTTTTGAGTTAGTTAATAACACATGGCGTAGGTAATGAAGAGTGTGTAGTCGAAGGCGCAAATCCGCAACGAATTCTGCATTATATTCCACTGTTGAGCACAAATCAATTTAATAACTGAAATATGCCGTGAATAAATAATAACTAATAATAAAAAACTACAAAAACACGATCGTAAACATAAAAATTAAATTCACAACTATTTTTTTACTTTGTATCTATGAAAGTTTGGTAAATCTATCTTATATATATATATATATATATATATATATATATATATATATATGTATATAAAACACTTTGAGATTTTCAATTCCAGTGTACATTATAACCCATACTAACTACTGGTCCATAGCGAGAACATGAAAGGCGGTGCATGTAGCACCAGCAAATTACACGGAATCACTCACCCACTCACATTCCTCCAGGAGTGTCGGCGATCAGCATATTGAGTGGCGGTCGCCAGCGGGCGCGGCGCACGGGAGCATGCATAATCAATCACAGGTAATTAACACGGGCCGTGTTGTAGAGATTGTGACGTCACTCAGGATGGACATTCCTCCTGTCCGCGCGAGGCGATGTTGGGACTGGCCTCTTGGGGTTCATCGTAGAGAGAGCACATGGAAACCCAAAATATCTAAATAGTGTTAGTATACTTGCAGTCGTTAGCTATTTATTAGGTTTACCTTCTGACGATACTATTGTGATGCAACGCCCTTCGTCAAAGAAGTGACATGATCTGGCAGCACATCAATGTTTCGTCGTAGTTAAATTGCAAAATCAGTACACATACAATTGCAAAGATATGTGTGTAAGTATATAGTGTACCATTTTATCTAATTTAACTGCGACAAAACGCTGATGCGTGGGTTCACTGTCAGATGATATCACTTTGTTGACGAAACGTGACGCACCATAACAGTAACGTCAGAAGGTATATCCAATATTCTGCAATGTCCAGAATAGTATTTTGGAGACGATGACAGTCACTGATGGAGGCGACAGAGTTAAACACTTAAATGTCATTGGCAAATAATTAGCAGTCAGTAGAGATATAATCAATAATATAATTTAGAACGATGGAAAACAGACAATGACCCAAGTGGGAGCCTTGAGACACACCTGAAGATGCCAGGAAGGGTCAAGAATTATTTCCAGCCAACTTCACTAACAAAAATCGGTCAGAGAGATAGGAATCAAACCAACGAAGGTTTCCCAAGATTCCATAAGCCTTCATCTAAGCAAGGATATGTTGATAACTCACTTTATCGAAAGGTTTTGTTAAGTCGATGTAGATACTGTCAAATTTATTGCCGAGTTAGTGACTTTGTCAGTAGGAAACAAACTCTAAATAGTAGACTTCATTCAACATTTTGGATATGTTTTCTCACGGGATGGCTTTCCATAGATAGCTTTTCGCTACCGCGCCGAGATAATGGAACGCACATTTTCAACTCAATTTAACAACAATTAACTACATTGTTATGAGACCTGAGAACAGTTGGTTCAGATTGGTTTACTTTAACGTTTGTTTAAATGTTTAAAAAAGCATTAAACACGCTTTTTACATATACAACATATATAAGAGAGTACCCTTTAAATTTGTATTAAAAGACCGACTATGGCATCGTCAAAGTCTAATGGCGTAGTGCCAAAACTAGCCAGTCTTACAACAACAATATATAAAGGGTACTCTTTTATACGCCTTTTAATACAGTGGTAATCTTAGTAGCTCTGATATTTTAAAATAGTTAACAAACTACAGTGCATACAGTGCATCTTTTTAAATATACACATTCCTATTGTGAAGTGTACAATATAAAACACAAAACGACGTCAATCTTCTAAATGACTACTATTATATACTGTATATATATTGTCCAACCATTTTTAGCATTACATATGTAGTCTGTAAAAGTTAAACAATAAGTATTAAGTAGGTAAGGCAACCGATAGCTGGATTTTTAGAGGCGAACCATAATCAAACCGAGACCACCAGCAATGTCCCCTTGATAAAACTTCCCGTCATACCGCTCCGCTGTGTCACTTGGCCAGGCGAGGAGCCCTTGCCGTCAACACATCAACAGTGTCCGTCACATCTGCACCCAATCATCCACACTCTCAGTCACAGATGTGTGAGGGGAGGGGATATCCGGGATATCCGTGAAATCGCGGCAACAAAAGGCTTAAATGGCGGCTTTATTTTCAATTAGCACGGAACATCGAGCCGTATTGTCCGCGTTCTCTGTGAATAAGACTTATGTGTTTCGTTGCCTCGGACTTTATCCTGTACATCATATCCTGTGAATATAAGCTTGTTAGGGTTTGAGAGTACGGAATAAATTAAATAGTCTAATTTGTGTAAATCTATAAACAAAAAATACTACTTACAATTTCATATTGCAATGATAAAGTGAACAGAACGGTAAAGTTGTAGTAGCGTTTCCCAGTGATATTTGAGACAGACGATAAGCTATAATCAACTAATGAAGAAGACACAAGTCTCAAAGCATGTGTAAGTGATGTTAAGTATAGCGTTTGTACGAATATGTTATAAACCTTGTGTACGGTGTTACTGAAATGTCTGTACCTAATTTTAAATGTCAACCACCAAAACCCTATATGGTCTTAGGTCATATTGTCAGCTGACTGGAGCTAATTTAATACCATAGTTCGTATTGTAAACTGATTGAAGCTTATTAATACTGCTATTATGGCTGGTGTTTTAAATATTGAGGGAAGAGAAAAAATTACCTCACGATATGAAGTATGGCAGTCTTCAGGTACAGAGGTGGTGAAGAGCACATAATGGAAGAAATGCCTCTCTTAATGCGAGAACAATAACAAATGTCCTTAATAAGTTGTTTGAAAGTGGCAGTCTGAAAGGCAGGAAGAGATCCAGAATGCGGTCAACAGCGAATCGAGAAGAAAACGTCAACACTGTTCAGGCTATGTTTGAGCGAAGCCGCTAAAATCAGTACGAAAAGGAGCAAGAGAAAGCGGAATTACCAGGTATCCAGTGAATAAAATATTGAGAAAAACTCTCAATTTCAGACCTTGGAAAACAAATTATGTGTAACAACTGTTTGATGAGGACTGTGACATCCGCACGGAATTATCTGAGGTAATGTTAGCTTTGAAGGAAGTATCTCCGGATCTTTTTAATAACATTTTATGGTCAGATGAAGCTGTACTCCATGTTAGAGGATTTGTGAACAGGCATAATTGCCACTAATGGAAGTTTCCATTTGAGATGTTCTTGGTAATGTTCCACAAGATTTTATCCGAAAATCTGTTCAAAATGTATCTTTTAGGTTAATAAAATGTGTTGACAATGCAGGTGCATATATCGAGGTTTGACATGTTACATAATAAATGGTATTAATTAATGTTTAAATGTACATTATTATTTTTTTTCTAGCAGCATAAAAAGTCATGAAAATTATCATATGAAAATAGGTAGTGACTTTTCAGCCACTCTGTAGATAAAGTATAACAATAACCTACAAGCAAGGGTAATTTATAATTTTTTTTATAATTTTCACAAAAACCTACGATGAGAGGAAAATTTAAGTCTAAATATGAAATTGAATTACAATAAATTAATATAAATTGCGTATTTATTTGTATTTTACCAGATAACAGTTAACATCTCTTTAACAAATCCTCAATAATATTTATAGAACTCAAAGTTCAAATCTACCAGCTATTCCAGAGCACTTTACAATTTTCACATGATTGCAGCAAACTCGATATTTCCAAAGCGTCCAAATTGGTGTTTTCCCATGGACTGGATCTGGACGGAAATGAAGCGTTGTCGCCGCCGAGATTGTGATTGAAGTATAACTGCGGGAAAGTCTGGGGTAATGACGGACAATAACGGCAACAAGCTCCATCACGGCGGGGGATTGCTTACCTGGCTAGCGGACTGGGGAATGGTCATTTGGGACCAAATATGCTGCAGCTGGGGTCAGAATGATTGGGAGTGCTGAATAATGCATGCTTTCTCGTGTGCGGTTGATGTAAAAACAAGCGTCATTTTATACCGTACAGCCGTAACTTGTTTTGGTCATTCAGTTTTTTGTCTGAAAATAAATGTATATATATTGATTGATTAATAATTTTTTATTACGTTATTTAACCATTTTGTATGACAAAGTGTTAAGTTTATACTTGATTAGAAAAAACACACCAAGTGTTAGTATTAGTTTAGAAATCAGCAATACTATCTTATCCCACTGCAGATCTTATTTTACTCATTGCATTTTTATTATTGTTTGTTAGTTTGGAGCTTTTTTATATTCATACTATAGGAAATCAATAAATTTAGTATATTGATTTTGATAAATTATATGCTATGTACCACACTAATCCTTTTATACACTTTTAATGTTTATACCATAATTTCTTTCTCTCTTCTATAACTGTCGGTCGAGTTTTCTTGCTTATATTTGAAATGAACTTTCATTTTCTCAAACTCTCACTCGACTTTGTTGATACTCTCACACAAAAAAAGTCTTCAAGATCTGGTTTGGTAAAACATTTAAATATATAATAAATATATATTTATAGAAGTACATATGATAATCTACAAAATTTGTCCAGGTCGGCAAAATCAATTATAAAAACCTAATTATAAGTCAATAGATTAACTGTCAAATTTGTCTTAAACCATAATAATCACTTTATTGAGATGAAAACTACAAATGTTGGATATCAATGTTAAGAAACAGAAATTTGGAGTTTTTTTTAACTAAATGGTAATATTATTACAATTTATAAACAGTATAAATATTATAAAAATAAAAGAAAATGAATATACCTTAGCCTCAGAAATGTCAGAGCCTTGTATACAATAATGCTGATATAAATCAGGTTGTTTATACTTTTAGACACGTAATAAAATGAATTCTGTATTAAAAATTGTTTCAGTTCTTTTCTTAATTTATTTGAGTTGCTTCAAAATGTTATAAATTTTGGTAATTTCCTTTAAAAGGTTACACCTGCTTGTGACGCGTTAATTAGAAAAAAGATTTAGTCGATTTTGTTAGGGCCAAGAGAGATTATAATTTCTAGGATTATAATTATGAAAATCCTGTCCTAAAATTTGGAATATAATATAGTTTGAAATATATAAAGACATGGCAGGGTTACAATTTCAAAATCCCTAAAAGTATATTTGCAAGTCTCCCTAAATGTTAAATTGCCAAATATGTCATATAGTGCATTAACAGTTGTTAAAAATACACACATATATATATATATATATATATATATATATATATATTTCCAACGGCATTGTCTGCTAGTTTTTATTTCGTCACACTAATATAAACTTTGATTTCGTCTTCCCTACATTGCCACAGCCATCTCCCCAACGCGTGTCTAACTATTAGTGACCTTTACCCTGCCCCGAGTGTTTTTTCCGTGGTCCACATCCGATGGTAGCTACACTCAAGGGTGTTCATTAATTTTAAATTGGCTTTCTTCATCTCTCTGAAAGATCAGCTATTCTTATAGTTTGGTTTTATTTAAAAACATGAATACATATTGAGGTGATAACTAATCCTGAATTAGGGGCTCACATCAGTAAACCCACCACTTTACTATAAACCCACCTTAAAAAAATGTATGTTTTTAATTAAGTCCTTCGGACGCCATTGTAGCCGTAAACGTAGTGTTTTGAACTATATACTCTTAAAAACAAGTAATCAACACAAATACGGAAAAAAACATTTCTCAGTTTATTTTACTTTCTCCCCCTACACATAGTATATGGAGAAAGTATTGTTTCCGTAAAAATGTTCGAATTTTAGTTGTTAGTGGAAATATTCGTTTGGTGCTCCCTGAACCCAAAAAAGTGGTTTTTGCGTGATGTCTGTTGGTGTGTGTGTGTGTGTGTTTGTGTGTGTGTGTGTGTGTGTGTGTGTGTGTGTGTGTGTGTGTGTGTGTGTGTGTGTGTGTGTGTGTGTGTGTGTGTGTGTGTGTGTGTGTGTACAGAGCTAGAGCCCTAACCAATGGACCAATTTTTTAGTAATTTGGTTTGTAGGTAATAATCCTCGATATCTCCAGGTGTTTTTAAATTTTTTTGAATTTTTTATTTTAAGGGTAATTATGTCCCAAAATCGCCAAAAAACATGTAAACTCAAAATTTCTCAAAAACGGCTCAAACGAATTTCATTAAACTTTAGTAGTTTGTAGAGCTTTAGGTTTCCAAAAAATGACACTACACGCATTTCTGGAAAAGTTCGGGTTCAGAAATTACAGGACTTAAAACATCCAAAATTCTGTTTTTTGGATTTTTCATAAAAAATCATAAATGTTAAAAAAGATTACTATTCACCATTAAAAAGAGCTCAAAAATAAATAAATTAGTATTTTTAGTTACTATTCTACGATTGTTAGTTGTGGAGAAAATTGAAAATTTTCATTTAGCGGTAAACGTAGTACGTTGTCCAATGTTATTCTTATGGGGAATACAAAAATAACTATTTATCTCTTATTTAATGATCAATTTCATTAAAACTTGATATGCAGGTCAAGTTAGAACAGGGGATGTTCGAAATATGTTGCCATTTAACCCTGGGGGGGACAAGGGGGCATTTCCCCTCTCAAAACCACCGTGTGTAGCAAAGGATTCTATAGTGCCTCCCAAAAATGGATTTCGGTGGATATTTCTGAAAACAAATATTTTAGACAATTTTCTGTACATTCATCTGTACTTCATATTCTATATTTAGTAAATAAAAAATACTTTTTTCATTAAAGTTTCGCTAAAAGGGAGAAAGTATGTGTCAGTTTCCTGATACCGTTTATTTTTTTCGTGATCGTAACCTGGCTTACAAGGTCTTATCGTCTGGGTTTTCAGAATGTTTAGCCGGCGAACGTTTTCGTAATGCGCAGCCAGGGTTGGGCAACGTGAAGGACGACGATTGAGCTCTCTCAGGAGGGTAGTTAAGTGGTCTAGTGGTCTATATTGTGGTTGTTATTTTAAAAATTTTGCAATTGAATAAGGTCTCAAATAATAGAAAGCTGAGCTAGAAGAAGTGATAGTAGAAGGGGGACAGGGGTCAAGCTTTTGAAATGTTTCCGCAGTTGAAACACTCCCGTATGTCGATATTTTTTGAAATCTCTGCACGCCGCACAGTGGGGTATTTTGCATTAAAATCTGGCCAAAATTCGAAAAATCAAAAATGGCTTTTGCCACTCTACTCTACCATTATAAGCTTCTCAAAGCGTTTCCCCAGTGGCTCAACGCCTAATTTGCTTATCAGATAACTTTAAAACATGTCACATAATTTCTAAAGTTGTGGTTGTTGCAATTACATGTTTCTGACCGTCCGAAGTGTTGAAGAAACGGTTGCTATAATTTACTTATAATAATTCACACAATATATATTGAAGGAAAAGCTAATATGGATGTCAATATAGAAGGTTTGAGCTCTACATACATATATAATTTATAATTTTTTCCTCACTTTTAATCCATCTTAAATATATATTTGTATACCTTGTACAAGATGGAGGATTCACAACTAATTTCAACTTATATCAAACTTCTTGAAACCCTTCCAAGCTTTTCCAAGCTAATTCACTGTGATATTCTAAAAGTAAATTTCTTCCTCTTTAATCACCATTTGATAGATTTTACCAAAACACACCAATTCATTGACGCCAATACAAAACAAAACATGCTACAATAAATTCCCACAAATAACAGAATGGTATGTTATGTAAACTAATTACCTTGTAAATAAATTAAGTAAGGACAAATAAGTTAAGATAATTTATTTTTGTACGATTTGAAGTCTTCAGGCTGATCTTGCGATAATCATGTAATACATTATTATATTGCATTTAGTTAAGCATAATTAGCAAGTGTAACTTAGTTATTCCCAATGCAACCATTACAGTGGTATAATATATATATTGTGGTATAATAGTGGTATATATATATATATATATGTACAACGTGGCTATTGTATATATATATATATATATTTATTGTCTTTATCAAGGCAGCTTGTGTGTTACCTCCAAGGAATATTTTTGATATAAATCAGGCTAGATTTTTATTTTTATGTTCTATAGGAAGTAGGTAGTGAAAATACAGTCAAGGATATAAGACTAATGAGCGAGTTAAATAGATTGCTCATGGAATTATAACAAATTCATACTTTTATGTAACAAACAATTACATTTATATAGATAAATCTATTTTATAAGTATGATCAGAAACCCTTTTTAAATTGTGAACATGCAAAAATAATATATTAAACAATTATAATTTTTCCATTATAATTTTTCTTTTATTAACAGTGTTATGTAAAAAGAAATAAACTATAAACCTACTGTATCCCTTGTGAAATTAGTATAATTAAATTAATATTGTAATATAAACTAACACGAAACATGTTTTACAACTTTTAGCTTATTATATAGCTTCTAGCTAGTTGAATATAGTTTTTGCTGGGCCAGAAAACACCACTGTTGGACCTGTTGAATTTGGGTTTTCCTAAGTATTGATACAAAGATGATTTTTTTAAATTTAGTGTGGTTTCCAGGTCAATGAAATTTTAATGGTTGAATATCATCGACACAAATTGAAGGGTCAAACCTGTTCTATTGATAGTGTTTGCGTGTGTGCAAATTATTACTGTACACGTTCTTTTCCAACGGAACTTCAAAAATACACTGTTTTACGTTATTTTAGGATTCTGTAATCAATGATTCTTCAAACAACCATTCATGTTCAGGAAATTCTGATTAACTTAACATAATTTCAATAATTCACATAATAACACAGAGTTGTCCTTAGTTTAATGTTTAGGTTATTGAAATTAACTTAGAATAGTGTTTTTTTGTTTTGATTACTTACTAGACACCATTAGTACATAATTACTTCACCAAAATAGGAGATAAAAACTATTTAATAATTTTGGCCAACTTTTCATAGAGAATACCCTACTGTGCGCCGTTAATATGATCTCGTTTCTCTCTTGAAGGTTTAAACGCTTCGAAACTATTATAAACAAAAGAGGGCAAACCATTCGTTTTACAACCCACACAATAATCTTCGAAAGTAATAAACGAAATAAAAAATCAAGCTTGAATCGACTCAATAACACTCCTTCCCCAACCTGTGACGGTTCACTGAACCGTGCACTCCGCTGGGCCAGCTCGCTCAGGTGTTGGCGTTTCGCAAATTAAGCCGATGCCTTCCCCAGGTCCTGACCCGGCACGTCGCCGCCTAACAAGCCGCCGACACGTGTAAGGCAAACGTGACCAGCCGCGGCGACCGTACACCTGGAATGCCCTCCTGCTCTGTTCTCCTAGACTGCTAAACGGTTTCACGCTCTGCGATGATACAGGGTGGTTGAGAACCGTGAGATTGCTTATAGATCATTATATATGGCCATCGCTTGTTTTCTGGGACAAAGAGATAGCTCGAATAAAGCAAGTGTGTACATGTAAAGAAATTATAAATATATAATAAAAGTATACTTTATCACTAGGACCAAAAGTGAATCTTTTCGATACGAACTCAGGTTTAACGGCTAAGGCTGGGAAATGAAGGGAAAATGAGTGTCAAATATATTGCAAGACATTGGGACAGTTTATACAATATTATCTCTATTATCTCTATTTATACGATAGGAACGTTAAACGTTACCAGGAACTTTTAAGGATATTATAGTCCTGACCACCCATCAACATCATATTCAAAGTAAGATCTCAGTGAGGAAACCTGAAGAAATATATGACTTTTTTACTCATCTCCTATGGGTATGGACCTTTAACAAAGGAAATAATGTTAGCTCATTTAAAAATATAATTTGATCAACTGAGTTTTTTTTATTATTTTATTTCAAATCAGGTTAGCGAGGGGACGTTTTGGGCCATTTGGCATACCATAAATGTAAATAAAATTACTGTAACACTAACATATTTCTTTATATGTATATAAAACATCAGTCATTCTTTCATAAGTTGTTTTAAAACTCAACCTATCATGTGGCGTTTAAATTGATGGTTTATCCCTTCATGAAGCAACCTTCATTACTTGCCCCATTTTGCAAATTATGTGATTAAAGTGAACATTTGTTTGTAACAAAGTATTGTTGAGCCACTTTAAAATGCTATATCAAGTTAATATAAATATCTTAGAAAACAATATACGTATGTTAAAAATAATACGAACTGTTTAATCACCTTGCAGGGAAAAATGTCATTATTAAGGCCAAATGTATTATTTTCTTTGGTCTAAACAAAATGATTGCATTACGTGTAACTCACATATTAGCTATCATCATGAAACAGTTCATCTTAATCGGTCTAGAAGATTTAGTGACATAGATATTTTCATTTCAAAAATAATTTACCTTAAATTAATTAATTAGATAGTGAAACCCCTGCTGACCCACACACAATATTCTAAACGTGTTGGACTGGACACGGTTTACAGTCCCGTCCCCGAAGACCCGAGACTGTTGGAAGGGGGGAGGCGCACCGTTGGAGGGGGGGAGGGGGGTGTCGTAATTGATGGTAAGTGTAAGCACACGTCACGGCCGGTATGTAATTATCCTGTAAAACACACAGACGCCGAGCACTCCCCGTCTACACCTACACGACACGACCGACGGCCGACTGACGAGAGGGCGACCTTGGCTGGCCTGGTCCTCTCATCAATCTCTCAACACCCATCCGCCCAGAATAGCCCCTTTCAAGCTGTAATGGGAGGCGATCAGCGAGTGGCGAGTTGCCACAACTCGGAGGGATCAGTATGATTTGTTTTGCAAAAAGAGTGAAATATAATTTTGTTCTTCCTAACTATTATCAACTAGTTGTTTTCATACATTTGTATGTGTTCACCCATCCACGCATGGTCCCCACAAAGGTAGAGCTCGACCCCCAGGGCCCGGACCTGCGGGAGGCCCGGTCCCGGACATGGGATGCAATTTGTATAAAAATATATATATTATAGTTAAATTCAAAGTAGAAATAGACATTTACCATATTTTTATGAAATACAGTTGGCTTACTGTATTTATTTATAGCTTAAAATGCAATGCATATTATATTAACAAAGAAAGGTTGGTAAAATGTTAGTGTATTTGTTATTTCATACACACACGTGTGTCATGTGTGTGCGTGCGTATTGGACTCATGCTCATGCTGGCGTGCCGGACCCAGACCCATACACCCACACAACTCCAAGAACCTTAAAACCTCGAAGAGAAGGACAACAGGCCAAATTTGCGAAAACCATCAGCACTTATAATCGATTGAGAAAGATTTCGCCAAAAAAAATTGACTTTTCTGATGTGATTAATATTTTTAGGCAGAACATTATTCAGTAGTGTAATTGTAGTGTTTTTAGAGTCTGATAAACAGTAATGAACTATTGTCAGTTTGTAACTTATCTTAATTTGTATTTTAATATACAACGGAATTAAATAGACATATGTTTTTTTAAGTAAAATAATGTTTAAACTAAACTGATGATTGAACTAATAAAATAGTTATCATATTTATTCGAAAGAAAGAGAGAAAGAAAGACCTTATAATAATTTTTTGGGTAAAACATATTATTCATGCAATTATAGGGGGGCCGTCACTGATCCTGGGACCAGGGCCCGTAATGAAATGTGATATCTTAGTGATGTGTAAGTATGTGTAAATAATGGTATTTAAGAAATAAAAGTAAACACCAGGATTAAATAGTATTGATGGTAACATATATCACTTATAATGTTTAAGAATCAAGAAAATATCCCGTGAAAATGTGGGTATACATAAATTTACCACGAGATAAGTGAACGGTATTGGTAAATAGACAACTATTTAAGTAACTAATACAACCGTACTACTTATTATTCATATTTATCAAACAAATATAGTGTTGGTAATAAGAAAAACAGTTTGAAAGCCATTTGGGCAAAGCCCTAAGGAAATGTGTAAATGCACAATTTTATACATTTGGCCATGGCTAGTGCCTATCATAAAACGTAGTTCAAGAAATTTACCGAATAGAACAACAGACTTTCTTGATTTAGGCTTAATGTATTTCATATTTTTTTATATATAAAAGATGAAGCTATCACACTCAATTTAATAAATATAATTAGCTAATAAAGTTATGGATTCAATAACGTTAACACATCACTCGTATCGGACAATAACTACAGCTCAGAAGGTTTCTACAAGTACTTGACAAACACCTCATTCACTGTTTTAAAGAGATTAGTTTCACCCAATGCAGAATCAGTTAGCAGATTACTAATTCACACCTATAGTGACGATAATCTCAGTTTAATGGGTTCCAATAAAGTCCGACAGTAAAACCGATCGTTTGTGATGACTAGCTCATTACAGTCGTGGGGAGTCCTGAAGTAGTAAAGTTCCCAATATATTCTCGAGTTCTCCCTTAAAACACACATTTATAGGGCAACCCCACTTAACATGAGCATTATTGGTAGTATAGAGTTGAGTTAGTCGAAATAGCACACTAACAGTGGTTATATACTGGTTATATAAACCCCTTATATTGTTTTACTCCATTATCTTCTAAACAGGAGGTAAACATATTATTGTTATATGAGAAATCATACTTGTCCTATACAAAACTCGCTCTTTGTTGATTCATTTATTAAGTCCTTATCTTATGTTTTTACGAATAAATGTTAACAATTTTAAAAATAGTCAAACATTTTATAGATCTCATTCAATTAACACGGGTGGTAAATGATGTTAATTCCAGTTTGGGAGATTAAATTATCACACGGAGGAATATCAAAAGGTATAAGATTTTTAGGGAAATCGTACTAATGTAATTAATGCCAAAGTATAGTTTTTGAACGAATTTTAGTTAATTATTACGAGTATTATAATTAGAAGCTCCTAGCTAATTTAATTACTTCATATATGTAATTACAATAATGCATACACTGATTTAAAAAACATATTTTCCAGTCTAAAATCACCTGTTTGTCTTTTTATAAAATAAAATGTCCATAGTCATACATTATTTTCAATTATATGGCGTATAAGGAATAAAATTAAATCCGTGTTTTTAAAAGTAATTCATATTTATTTATTTATTGAGTATAAACGGCATTTGCTAGTGTAGAATGCAAGCATAAAAAACAGTACATATATAATTCAATATTCCGAATAACACCAATAAATATATTTGCAGGCTTCAAGATCAAGATAATATCAAAAGTTCATACAACAATAACATAGGGACATACTGTGAAGAAAGAATGAAAAACATGCCAAATATTAAATAAACAAACAAGTGCAGATATTACTCTAACAACATCCATGCTCAAAAAAGATAAAAAGTGACAGAATACAACAATAAATATTTACATGCAGAAAATTTACACAAAAACCAAAATTACAATAAAAGAAAAACGGACTTTAGGCGTTGATCACAATCATTAAAAAATTCAACATGAGGAGAGATAAGGTTGCCCAGCCTGTGCAGTCTAGGAATAACAGCATTCAATTCATAGTTGGTTTAACAGGGACGTCTTCTGAAGAGATGAACTGACCGTGTCCGACCTGCAACTCGGAAGTTTATGAGGCTGAGCAGAGCAGGGCAGTCCACTTCACCGACAAGCAACCTCCGAAGAAACTTGAGATCATGTAGTTGACAATAGGCAAACACCAAGCATCTCCTCAATATGTTGCAACGGTACTGATTGGTAGTCGAAACCCAACTTGACACCAACGACTCAAAAAAAATCTGTCCTGGACCTTTCTCCAGCCGCTGAATTTGCCCAAGCTGATATGAAGACCAGACAACACAGCCAAATTCAAGTATAGACCTCACCAGGGACTTGGAGACAATGTTCATCGCATTGATATCTAAACCTTTCCTAGAGGTTCTAATGAGGAAGCCCAATGTGCGGGTAGCTTTGCTTACAATGTAGTTGATGTGGTGTTCGGAACTCAAATTAGAGGATAAGATGATGCCCAGCTCCCGCATAGTCTCCCACACGATCTAAGGAGGAACCATGCAACAGGTAGTCAAAAGCTATGTTGTCAACAGACCGGTTGAAGGTAAAGATTCTGCATTTACTGATGTTCATCGTCATGCAGTTTTGGCAACACCAATCTGCAATGTACAGAAGGGTATTTTGGAGGCAATGACAGTCACTGATGGAGGCAACAGAGTTAAACACTTTAATGTCATTGGCAAATAACTAGCAGTCAGTAGAGATATAATCAATAATACAATTTAGAACGATGCAAAACAAAAAAGGACCCAATCGGGAGCCTTGAGGCACACCTGAATATACCAGGAAGGGTCGAGAATTATTTCCAGCCAACTTCACTATCAAAAATCGGTCAGAGAGATAGGAATAAAACCAACGAAGGTTTCCCAAGATTCCATAAGCCTTCATCTAGGCAAGGATATGTTAATAACTCACTTTATGGAAGGGTTTTGTTAAGTCGATGTAGATACTGTCAACTTTATTGCCGAGACGGAACGATGATTGGATGTATTTTTATACAGAGAAAGATTTTAGTAGTCGATTTTCCTCGTGCAAAGCCATGTTGTTCAGAGTTCAAGAAGCTCTTGCAAGTAAAGCTTACATAATCCAAGGCCAGGAACTCAAACACTTTGCCAAGAGCAGGTTGGATGACTATAGGCCTCTAGTTTTTCACATTAGCAACATATTAACATTTTACAATTTAAAACTTCGACTTCTCAGTAAGTCATCCATTTTAGCAGTTAGAGTTTGTCTTTTAAAATGCTGGATATACGTAATAGTATATATTTTATTACATAATGCAATTCCTAATTTAAATAAAACCACTAATAAATCATTATTGTCTAAAAGCATGTTGGTTGATATACCTCCCACAAACTACTAATCCAAATGAGCTGAAATTTCGTAGGACCATGAACCAAAGAACACTTAGAAGTGTAATACAAGAATATTATCATTCCCCATACGAATTAGAGGTATATTGTGTAATAAATCTAAATTTATTATGATTATACGGACATTTGGAATGTAGGAAATTAAAAGTGAATCAGTGAGTGAGTTTCAGTAACTTATTTTTTTACAATAGCAGTAACTCGTCACTCATATCATTGCATTAGGAAGTTATTACATGCAAAGTCGATTCATGTACAGGATGTTATCCGTAATTTATGAGATTTTAATTTAAATAACTACTAAGTTGGTAAAAATAAATATGCACACAACCAAATTACATAAAATTCAAAACCTAATTTTTATTTTTAGTAAAATATAATCCTTATTCGAGTTTTTTGTATTTGCTTTAAATTAAAACATGCATATACGATTTTTAAATACTGGAAAGACTCAAAACGAGGAAATGTTTTCGCCCACTTTGAACGCGACTATCTCCTTTCCTACGACAATTTATGAGCCACTTACCCCAAATATCGCTGCAGATTTCTTTTGTGAATGTACAATGCTGTTTGTATTTCTCTTTTATTCATACAACTTAATCAATATATATATAATACGATTAAAGTGTTTGTAAAATGTTATGTTGATTTAAAAAATATAGTCCTGATAATAGTACTTCGCAATGGATGTCACTTTACATTTTGTTACATTTATTGTACTAATTACTATGGTAAATTAATGCTAATTTTACCAACTAAAATTTGGATATGTTGAAGCTTATTTACTGAATGATTACAATAGCACTACACCGTGCTGTTAGCACAGTTTAAACTAGGTAAGTAGACACCACTACAACTGCGACTTTGAACATTACTTGAACAACTAAAGGCTAAGCTGAAACTTTGAATTAAACCTCAACTGCAACTACGATTGCAGGTGCAAGAGGAACTCCAACAAATTGCAACTAAAATAGCAACTGCGACACTTGAATTCTAATTTTATCACAAATTTAACTGCAAACCAGGTTACCTATAACCGGGTTCGCAAACATACAAGGCACACAAAGTAGCAATCTGTAATCCTTGTAAAATGTTTGTATGATACCATAAAAGACAAAATATTTCTTGTTAATGTGGAAAAAGCTTACTTTAAGGCTTAAGCCATACCTCTTAACAAGTTATATTTTGACTATCCTAGTAATAAATCACAGTTACTTATTTTTGCATGGACATGGACCACCCTGCACCGCCCTTCTTCAAACATATCACTTAACATTTTCTTTGCACTATCAGAAAATATCAGCACAAATGTAAATCTGGGTAAGTTTCTTTAATGAAATTGAACTGGAAAGGCGATTTTCAGACATAAAACAATTGTTAAGTAATTTTTTTTCAAAAATTCATTTCAGTGTTCTTACTAAGCAAATTGAATATAATAAATAAATAGTATCCATTTTTAATATGAAATACTGCAGGATTTTTTCCTAATACGACAGGGCTTATGATTAATAGCAAGCATGGGTTTTCTGGCCACGAATAGTATATTCTTGATTTTTATAAGCTGGTATGCTATTTAGCATTTTGTAATAAAATCCCTATTGTAATAAAAAGTGTTACAAACAGTGTTTTTTAATTTTCAACTATTTCGCAAATAAAGTAGACGTTACTGAAAGGATTGAAGTTTTAAATTAATTTAACTGGTTGTATATTGTGCTAATTGTGCTGGAGCTAATAAATACTCGCGCTTTGACCATGCCCACATAACTGTCATTAATTCACAGGGAGACACACTACAGTAGTAGTAGTATTGTCAATACTGTTCTTGATTGGTATCTATATTTAAACCACATGTAATACATGTACATATGTATTTAACCACATATAATACATGTCTGAACGACAAATTGTATTGTGAAAAAACCCCGTCTTATGGCATACCAATATGTTCTTTGTGATTACTACATGTATCAAAGTTCGGACATTTCCAGAAAATATATTAAAACTTCACCCCATTGACGGTTGAAGTTTCAGTTTTTATCTATTTCAAATTTATATAACTGGATTATCAATATATAAGTGTATAATGTATTCCTCGTTTGACTGCATGGGATTTTTAGACCTAGTTATAAACTATATTAGTTAATTTACTTTCGACATAAATATAGTATGTGAACTTAATAATTCGTTGTAGAAACGTTTATTCTAATTATTTTCACGCTTTGCAAGTTGCTGATACTATAAACCAAGTTTATGTCTACAAGTCCAACTTGCGTTCCTGTGAGTAACGCGATAGCTGCACTTTACGACGCTGCCATTCACAACTGATCAATAGTCATTCTCATTTTTCCTCTAGCAATATTTATAATGATAAGTTTCTTAAGTGTGATAATTTATAACATTCTGTATCACTTGACAAAATTAATTAAACAAATATAAACGTAACGATATTATAAAATACTATGTAAATAATTAGCCTTACAATTGGACGAATCAAATCTGCTTTAATAAATAATATAAGGTTAAATATAATTGTTATTTATTTGCGCGTTAGGAGCGTCTCGCTCGTCTAACAGTTAGCGTCTTGGCCTGCATTTCAAGCGATCACTGGTTCAATCCTCGGGATTACTATGTGGGTTTGGATCGCTTTCCATAAAATCGTTTTTTACCTCTAATTTTACACTACACCTCTGACGTAAATCAAAAAGCATAATTTACGTTGATTTCAATTTGACAATTTCAATTTTAATAGTACGAACACGGGCAGTCATAACTCATTTTAATACTACACATTCGTTAAGAATACGAAAGATCCAAACAGTAATAGTGTATATATACCTATATATGTATTAACGTATTGGCGTAGATTAATTTTGGGCCTTTTTTCGAAATATAGAACAACCCGAAGACAAGTAAACTTACTATTCATAATAAGTCCTATATTATAATCCTCTGGTTTTGTTATCTATTTTGTTATTTCCAAATTTAACACACTATCCGCCACTTGGGTACTTTACATTTAGAGAGCAAGACACTCGAGGTTGTAAATCAAGGGTTCAAAGGAGAGGAAGGAAGTTTCACTGGGGCCTCCACGCGGTTAAGCCTCGCACAACACCGCCTTGACTCTCACTCCGAAACACTGATCCTTTGTTTATACGCTTTCGTTATTAAAGTATGTTTATCTTTTTAGTAGTGACAAATAATATAAAACAATATTACATGCTATTTCCTTTCTAGCCGATTAAATTTATAAAAATATATATTAATAGTGAATTTTATTAGCTATATACTATTAATTATGTTTCCAGTTCATTTAAATTAAATCAAGTTTTACATATTTAAGTAAACATCCACCATTTTTTATGGTGCAACTCTGCCTACCATATCCAAGAATTTATTTCAGCTAGAAATATTTACTTCGTGATATTTGGACAAAATATAAAACGATACAAAAGAAACTTAAAAATGTTATATCCTATGCATATCTAAATAAAAATGCTATTGTAAAATCATACACAGACAAAAACTTATTTTCGCAAATGAATATCTACACATTAGCATTCAAATATTTGCTTAACTAACGTGTAGAAAATAAATTATTCATAACCTAGAGATAATCGAAAAATTATTGATGATTAAGACTGCAATTTAATGTACAATTTACGAATTATATAAAATATTAAAATTTAAAATGTAATTAAACTCTATGTATTAGTTAAACTCTTTGTACAGTTTGGTGTCAAACTGTACTAGCAAAGTTTCAGTTTTTTTACCTAGTTAAAACCCCAATGCCTTGATGCTCTTAACTCTGGTGTTTGTTAGCAGTGAATGCTTTTATTTATAGAACAATGAAAAACAACGGGCAGTCTAAATCCTTGTTAGTTTCTAAGGAAAACAACACTAAAATAAACAGTTAGTTATCCCTTAGTAAATAGTTATTTTTCAATTTTCAGAACCAACTAGTTAATTTAACTTATAACCCACCTCAATCTAACCCAACAGGTTTGGTTTATGTGTAAAATTAATTATCGTTACTTTCCGTTAAATAAAAGGTTCGTTAAATACAAAAATTAATACTAAAGAAATGTACTAACGGATAAATACATTAATATTTTTTGTTCTGTATGCGAAGATAGATTCTTATAGTACATAATTTGGGAACAATATATAATATAGGAAATTCTTATTTAATTTTTTATTATGTGGGTTTAAGTGTAAATCCTTGTTTACACATTTTGCTTACCCTTTATTATATCAAGTTCAAAATCGTTTCAAATAAGTGTTCTATATTCTTCCAGAGAGTCAAATGTTTAAAATAGAATAAGATTTTAAACCGATTTTAATACCCTTATAATAAAGGGTGGCGCAAAAAGTGTAAAGAGACATTCTTTAATATAGAGTCACTATGAAGTGACGAGACTGTGCAACTATAATTGCATTCCCGAGTACTGTACATTAACGTTTTATTTTAACATGCCTGAATCTCAAAATAACTTATTTCCACGTTCCTAATTTTATACAAAGGTATTACTAATAGGTCATATGTTAATTTTAATTGTATTTGCTACTCTGAAAGCTTGGTTGTCACCAAGAACTTAATAGTTGTCAAATTTAATGTTTGATTTAACGGATTCAGTAATATTAGTAAAATAATACAGTGTGCTCTACGCTTATAATTTAATAATAAGCTTAGATAAAAGTGTTTCCAATTGTTTTGGTTGTATTATAAATAAAAGTATCGTGAGTAAAATCACCTTTTTTATTTATTATGTAACAAACCGTAATAAACAATCCAGAACAATGTGTGTTAACAGCCAACGATACGGCTAGCGGCGTTTTCCTGCAAGTAAAACGATTTCTGCATTTTATGACCCTATCATTCAGATCTGTTCGAATATCGTTTCCGTATTTCTTGCTAAGGGAATAAATCTTACCCTCTTCGCTTCTATGTAATATAATTGTGTATCGTGCTACTCGTTTTAAAATATAATGTTAATGATGATGTTTATTCAATTTTAGTTATTACAAGCGTAAAAATGCGACCACAAAAATTCTTTTGATATTTGCAATATAAAAAACACTCCCCATATTTGAAACAGTACCCATAAAAGCAAGTATATTTTTAAATTGCTAATACTTGTTGGAAAAACTGATTTCAATGATTTTAAATAGTGAACCAGTGGTAAACATTATTTTATTAATCAATAGTTCTTTTCTTATAGTAACCTTAGTTGTGGCATGAAAGTCTAAACACATGGAACTGTAATAGTCAAACTATATAGTTACAACATAACTCGTAAATAAATAATAATCGTATTGAAACATATCTCAGCCTGTGTACACAAAGTTTATCGTTTCGTACCTGAAAGATACATAACAACAATGTCGCCTTTTCAATTTTTGTAAAATAGCTTCTCGCAACGAAAGTTAAAGAAGTCGTTTAAGTTTGGAAAAGCAAGGAAATGTTTGCTCCGAGAGCGAGCGAGACTATCTCTTCCCCACAACAATGACGGTCTCTCTCTATTGCGCCTCTTGCCTTGGTATCTGCTACCCCTACCTGTGAATGTTGCCTTACCCATTGTGATCAAATAATCTATACGTGTAAAATATCAACTATTGATGTAAAAATATCTTTAGAGGGTACAATTAAAAGTTACGGTTCTTAAAAGATATTTTAAACTAAAACAATTACCTTAAAAATTAAAATGTTATATTAGACTTATTTTCATGAATAGTTTTAAAATATTGTTTTAGATGAACCCTTGTAAGTATTTTAGTATAGCTTTTTGTAGTTTTACTTTCATTTTAAGAAATATTGACTAAGATTATCTGTTGACGTTTCTGACATAAAGATGCATTATTATTGAAATTTAAGGTATATAAATGTTACATAAACAGTATGTTCATTTCTGTTATGGTTAAATTTGAAACTATGGTAATGTTTATTAACGGTTTATTTGTATATATAAAACTAAATCTTTTTTCAGAAATAATACAGTAACTGTAACTTATACAGTAATGTTCTTTTTACATATAATATTATTATAATTTTAATAATGATATCATATCTAATTTTGTTAGTATATACTATTATATTAGTATTTATACAAAAATTACGTAAATAATTTAATAATCGTCCTGTGGTATCTTTAAAAATAATATATTAATTTATATGACGAAGTAATATTTTGTTGTAATTTTGGCGATGGTTAAACATATTACCTTGACTTTCAAAGTCAAACTTGGCATTGAAAATTAATAGTGTATTTAAAATTAATAAATTAAAGGGGACTTGGAAGAAACCATGTGGAGGAGCATAGTTAGAGACAGTAGTTGAGGAAACTTCCAACACTGTAACGTGGCACTTGTTTAAATTATAGGAGTTGTCTTCCGGTCCATGCCTTGGTCCCATCCTGGACTCTTTGAGCAAGTGCCTATTGATAACTTAGAATTTATAATATAAATAATAGATGATGAATATAAAATTAGAATGAAAGATAAATGTACAAAAGATAAGAAGTACAATAGATTGTTTCTCTACGGTGGTTGGGTATTCTTGCTATCCTCGTTGCTCGTAACACAAGCACATAAATCGAGCTCTCAAAGGAAAGGAAGGAAATGCGGCCCCTTGTCTACACCTCGGTTACGGATCTCTAACAACAATTTATACAAAAAACTGGCTTTATTCGTGCCATCACTTTCTGATTAAAACTTGTTGATATTTACGTATTAAAAATATTTGTTATTTTAATGTAATTTTTATTTTATTATATTTCTTGACGGCGATACAATTTATCAAACATAAATGACATAACTACGAGATTGTGTCTTACTAATATACTTAAAACCTAGTAAATTACAACAATTTTTAACATTGAATATTATGCAAGATTGATTATTGTCCAAATATTACAATGTTATAAGTATAAGGACTTATAAGCTCGAGTGTACAATTGTTACTTTCAATTAATAAAAATGAATGGTCAATACATGACGCGATTAATGAATACTTGATGAAGAATTTCACATTTATACTCCAAAGATGAAAAACATAATACAACAATTTGGTTAGAATTAAAGAACGAAACTAGCCAAACTGGCAAAAGACTGGTTGGGTGGGTGGTTGTTTTATATACTTAAAGTGCATGCTGCAAAATTTTAACCGTCCAAAACAAAATTTCATTTAGTGCGTTCAGACTGAATTGATAGTAAACAATGTTTTTAATATATACAGAAATAAATAATTAACCTTAAAAGATACCAAATACATATTTTACACAATATTCCATTAACTAAAAAACCTCGTTTATAAAATACGTTGTCACTGCAAGGAACACAGGACGTAAATGGCGGGTGTAAAGGTTTCAAAGGAAGTTTCATTGCTGGTGACCAACGTGGTTAAGTTGAACCAGCCTCTACGACTACGTGTCTCTTGCACCACCAATGACCGACCTTAGTATTTATGTGAATCTATGTTCACTTTTCTTGTAAATTCAAATGATTTGTTTAGAAGTGAAATTTTCCGATTAGAAAACTGTTATAATAGATTCAAAATAGCAGTTATCTTAATTTTTTTATTCCTAAAGCCTAGAGCATGTCTTCAATTTATCACGAAAATAGAGAGAAAAGCCATTTTAAGTGAAGGACTGAACTTTTAACTTAGGGAAACTACATCCAATGTGTATCCGACGCGTACTACCAATTTATTTATTTTTATGAAACACCATTTATTAATAACCCGCCATTACCACGACAAATAATGCAGCAAACACTATCAACAAATGGTTCAGCTGTCTCTCAATCATTAAAATACCTTAAAGGCAGGAAAATGCTGGGTGAGATAACCTGTAAGTGTATATTATTAAATGAATAACATCGGAGTTGATAAACATAAATAGTCGGATTTAAAAACGATTTTGTTAAATAACAAATTGCAAGGCAACAGATAAGCCAGAAAATTTTTAATATGCATTGGATGGATAAGTAGCAAAGCAATTAAAAATAATAGATAGCAAACACAGCAAATAGGCTAAAAGTGATTATAAAAATCATATAGTAACAAATAGTTAACACAAACAAAAATGTCTTAATAACTGGTTAAATATACTAAAACTGATTTCCGAGTCACAACACTTTTTTTATTTTAGTGTCGTTTGATCTTACAATTTATTTTTGACGGACTAACCTTCTTTCAAGTTGTCCCTGGACATTATATAGGCAATCAATATTACTAGAAAGTTGTATAAACAAATTTATTTAATCTTTTCGTGTAATGTATTATGTTTAACAATTTAGTTT
This sequence comes from Allygus modestus, assembly GCA_963675035.1. Lineage (NCBI taxonomy): Eukaryota > Metazoa > Arthropoda > Insecta > Hemiptera > Cicadellidae > Allygus > Allygus modestus. Next base: position 55,618,019 of record OY776112.1, on the reverse strand, counting down.
AGCATTATTGAATTTATTTTTACAAAGTAAATATAACGTTCATATACTATCGCTCTCGGTAAGATTCGTTACGTATTAAGGCTCGACGGTTTTTTTCCCAGATTGAATTTTAAACCGGCAGAATATTAATAAATCATGTGGTTCACAGCAAACACGAATGTGAGAAATGAAGAAGGGTGGAAATAGGAATATTTGTGGTATAAAGACATAACAGAGAGAGTGCAGATGTCACATAAATTGTTGTAAGGGTTGCACGCGTTTCTTGCGCTTCCTTCCTCGCTTTGAAGACCACCTATCTTAGAACGAACATGTATGTATGCAAGCTAGGACTCGAGCCGCTTGAGCGAGGGTTTCAACAGTAACGACAGGTTTGAAACACTCGCCGCCAGTTCTGGTGAAGTAATAATAATCATTTAGATCTATGCAATCAGACATACAGTTAATTTGTAATATTCTATTTCTTCGTTATGTGAAAAAAATTAAAAATGAAAACTTAATTCTAGTCTTTTTAGAATCGAACATTGTTTTAAAAATGTTTTCCGTAATAACCGATTAAAGATGATTTGTAGCAAAATACACTCACCTACTATTTTCTAGTCAGGTAGATGTCACTGTCACTGAAATGGTCTAAAGTAAATGCAATATTGAAATCACCACCAAGATCCTTTTCAAAATATCCTTATCAGTCCTAATAGTTTTACGGATCCCGTTTGCACAGTGTGTGATATAGTTTATTATAAGATGTATCGTATAGTGGATATGTTATCTGGCATTTAAACATAATTTTTTGTTAGAGCTCTGATCCATAGACCTTGAAAGTTCCCACGGAAGTTTTATCGAGAAGATGGACATGCTTTGAAGGCCTTGTTTAGATGATTAGTTCATACATATATACTAAGTGAACAATAATCAATAAAATGTGAAGAAGCTGGGTTTCCCTAGTGTTTACATTGACGTTCATATAAATATCATTTTTTTCTGTTCTTATAAAACAAATGTTTATTTGCATTACCTTATACTCATTCTTTGTTTATAATTTATTTTTGGTAATGGTGAGTTTACGTTATTTAATCAATAATCGCATATATTTGCCATAACTTATTGACAAAAACCAGGTTACACGACGATTCGAGAACATAGTGGCAACGAAATTAGAGGCACAACCCAGGCAAAGATAAACAAAAAAGGCTTCAATATATCTTCAGTAAAATATATTTATTTCCATGATTGATATATTTTACTTTTATAATTGAATACAACATTTAATGATGATTAATATCGATAAGAGACCACCAGTTTTATTATTTTTCCAGAACCCAAAAAAGTTTACCGAAGCTTTGTCAATTCACACAACTAAGGTGATTTTGGCAGTTCTTAGAAATGTAACTAGCCAGCAGGTAGACGCCGTGTAGCAAGTGAAGGTGATGAAAGCTAATGGCAAGGCCTGCCTAATGGAGGGTTACGGCGGGATGGGTGGCCGTGACGAGGAGAACCTTTGTTTGATCAACGTCGGCACCGGTAACGTCCGTCTGGAGAAAAAACGGCCGAAATTAGTGGACCGGAGGATTCGGAGTGGGTGAGAAGAAGGAGGGGGAGGGGTGATGTATGTGGTGCCGAGCGGCGAGGCGGTTAGTTAGGCGAGGTGTTATAGATCTCTGATTGTGTCTATGTAATTGGACGATGGGAACGGCGGACGTGAACTGAGGACGTATTTGCGAACAGGGAGCAGTGCTTTATCCATAAATCCGGACAGCAGTCTTCCGCAGTAGGTCTGAGCAGTGATTCAATACAACTACTATTGAATCATTGAACCAAGTTTATGGTCAAGAAAATAAATATCATGTTATTAAAAATATTAGAATTCCAAAAATCTAAGTTATTAATTCTGTACAATATCTCATTAACTATCATAAGACTTTTTTAACAAGGAATAGAAAAATATATCCATTTTCTCATTGTTCAGAACAAGCCAAGGTAAATTATAACAACCAAATCAATAACATATTGCACTAGGAGACAACAGTTAATATTTCAAACATATAAGCTTAATGGTAATCAAGTCACCTTTACTATTATCATAGTAAAAACCCTCATTGATCCTTAACCAACTTAACCAACATGGATAACAATGTACTTACATTTCGAATCAAGGAGGATGAGTGTTTTCCTAGGAATCCTTTAAAAACAATTTAATTGTTTGGTCATGAAAGATCCTGCGACAATTATAGACCCGAGACGTAATGACGCGGTTGATAAGTGAACTGTTTGAAGAGCAAGATTTACATGATAGTGTCTTCCAACATAATTGAATTCTCGAAGATAAGCGACGAATAAAATTATTATATAAACTCAACTGCAGTTAAGCTTAAAACAAATGTAAGCAGCCATAAATTAAGCCACTATTTATACAGTAGTGATCCCAACAACTCTCTAAATAATATTAGCCAAGTGACATACTCGTTACCACATTTAAAATTTGCCCTTTTCATGGATATTGCGGTTATTTTTCAAAAATAGAGATCACAAATTTTCAGGAATAACTCAATAATCTTTATATCATGGCGATTTTGAGATTGGTTCTAAACTCGATGTAAAAGACGAAAAGGGTATTTTATATATACTACTAATAAAACGTCTCATAGCCTGCAAGGTTGGGAGAAAGATCAAGTTTATTGACTTAGCGAAATTGATTCTCATTAATTACCCATCTTACTTCAATCTTCGATTTGTATCTACTTCAAGACGCTTCAGGCTTCAGGTACGAAAGTTACATTTTCAGTATTTATCTTGAAGACCCAACTAGTGCTGAAAACTTTACTAAGCCAAATGAGGACGTTCAGCTCCTAAACGAGCTTGTATACGTTTAAGTTTTTGTTACCTAAACTTAACTTACCAAGCTGTTCTCCCTTCGAGAGACAACATGCAAGACGCTCGAATGCGTCTAAAGGTTTTGACTCTACAACAATATGTATTATTTAAGACATAATCTGTTAGGCTAAAATTCAGTATAAACTATTCATTATCCAAACGACCACGAACAATGCAAACCATATGGATCAAGACTGACAGAGGTAGGGGTAGTTGGCTACACTACCCCTTCGGCGGTTCATTGAAACTACCCTCTCCAGGCCCGGGGCCTAGTCGTTATGCAGATTGCAATTCAATCTGTCAGTTCAACCCTTGCCTGTAAATGCAAGGGAGATCTTTAATTACAATTAAAAGTTGAATAAATCGTTTGGGATATAATCACACACAAAATAGTGATTTACAAGTCAAAATATACGTTTCCCTTTTATAAAGTTTTGTTCTTATTAGGAGTAATTTACTGTACAAATTATCAAAGGTTTCAGCTAAATACCTTAGAGCATATAAACACATTTTCTATTCAACACATACTGTTTTTAAATAACCATCATAATATCCAGTTGTTGGCTTATGTTTTCAGTAGTAATTTTCTACTTATATTTGAATTTGTTAATTGTCATATAATTATAAGCAACAATGTCATACCTATAAAGCTTAGACACATGCAGAACTGAGACAGTTAAGTAAAAATCTTGTAATAAAACCCAGTGACTGACAAAATGTATATTAAATTGTATCTAACTGTGCCCAGATGTTGTAGTGGGAGCGTGCTGAATAGGGTTTATTTTATTTGCATTTTAACTAAAAATATATTATATTTAGCTTTTGATATAATATTCTGCATGGAACCCTCGAAGTTAAATTTCACAAGGACTTATTTAATTAAAATAATGTGCACTTATTATTTTATGATTAAATAACACATCTGCTCCTGCAGGAGATGAATTTTAATGTATTGCAAACTTTTATTAAGAACCCTGTGTTTAGTGCAACGTAATTAATAAGGTTTTTCTCGTTGATTCTTATCTTATTTCATTCTATTTTAAGATTTCCCTAGAAAACCCACCTTATAATGTATATTCATAAGTTAGTTTTACTTCTATAGACTTTTATATCACCTTTATAATGCGAAATATAAATTCCAAGTTTGCAAGAATGCTTATTATGATAAATTAAATCAAAGTTTTAAATTGTAATACTCCTGTTTACAATACTAAAGTAAATAATACTTTTCAAGGTATAAATATGTGTACTGCGGCAAAGTGTTTTGTTGTTAGCTGCTTGGACACAATATTACTTTTAGTACCTTTATGACTATGCATTTAACCTACTTATGTCCCTCTTTCAATTAAAATCAGTTCAAAGTAATCTACTTAAGAAAACTCCAAAACCGACAGACGGATGATGCACAGCCAGGACCGGTGAGTCTAGAAGCTTTAACGTTGCACATTTGTTCCCTATTCAACGTAGGTGAGCAATAAGGAAGGACTTTAAAATTTCAACCACTAAGGGGGATACATGCGGCATATGGGCTTACGATTATAATATTTTAATATTATATAGTAATTCTATTCAGTTAATTAGCTGTTCTGATGTTGAACCTCCAGCGCGGTTGAATGGTTTTGACCGCACTTTCCCTTGAAAGCTCTAAACAAATTCCTTAGACATTGAAATACAAAAAAAGGTTAAATTTGTGCCCGACAGGTCCCCGTACGGTAGATGAGACAGCAGCGATTACTTTATAAAAAATATTTTGATTTGATTTCAATTTTATATGAGATTTTATAAAGCTTAGTTGCTATTAAATAGTTAAATTTGTCTAGTTAATATTATGCAGGCATTTTATTTAATGCATTGTTCTTGTTATTTCTAAAATCGCAATAAAATTAAAATGTTGCTATTTAAATTTAATTAATATTTTAGAATGAAAGCGTGCGATGACAGTTGAACCTAAATAATTCTAGCAAATTTAATGTTATGGAATATATCAGAGTTTTTTCCTATTGGAAATGAGAAATTAACATTTTGTTGGTTAATTAATTGTTGGTCAACCCCACTTATTTGGTGAATTAGTCTTAGATTATGTTAAATTAAAAACAAAACTTGTTGAGTTGTTCCTGTTTTAATCTCACACTAATATAGTAATTTAATCTGTTATTTCAAAGCTAAACACAAGCTTAGCATATTTTGTGAACGTTGGGTGGTTCCTTTATAATCTACTTGGGAGTTCTAAGTAATAAAAGTTTACCTTTGGAACGTATGTTAGTTCCATTATACAAGTATTTGAAAGCACCTTCCAGATGATATGACACCGTACAATAAATATAAATTTTTAAATCAGGAGCTTCAATAATGAATCATTATAATTCTGTGGTTGTGTTATTTTACTTCTAAGACAAATATAAATTAACTAAAAACGTTCACCGTATCTGGTCTATTAGTTTAGTACCTGACAGGCCAAACTATTTTAACAGACCTTTTAAAATATATGACACCAAGAAAGAAATTTGAATGGAAATGTTTAAATAAGAACTTTATAATTCATAAATAAATACACGTTTGAGTCATTCTACTTTAATATTAAAATAAAACATTCGATTTGATACAGTTATTCTTGCACCGAATGTGTGCACTTACTCAAATAGGTGTGTTTCTTAACACCCAGGGGTGAAATTAGGGAGAATCGTCTGTGCTAGAAGGGTTGGTGTCATCGGATGCTGGGAACAACACACTCTATTCATCAAGTAGGGAGGTGTCACCCTAAAGTGTTAAATTAGGAGTATAATGTAGCCTAAGGAAAATAATGTTAACAATAGTGTCGCATCTACAAATATTAGTTCTCAAAATAATTACCTTTTCAGATGCTTTACGTAATGGGTTTTTAGTCTTTTTAACTACCCAACCTAAATCGTTGTCCACACTCTAGTAATCGTGTATAACGTACAAATAATACAGTACAAGGTAGGCTTGGCTGTTCTCCAGCAATACCTATTACAAAGCAAATGCTTATATTTAAACAACGTAAAAGTTCACAAATAGTGTACGCCCAAAAACTGTAAACTTAATTTGAATGCTGTATTACGTTTACGTTGTGACCTAACCAAAATGGGAAAGAACAACGAGTAACAATGTTCTATAAATGGAAAGCTCTGATTTTCAGAAAATACAATTTACTTATCAATAACTGTAAATAAACGTAAGCAATATTATTGTACGGTGTACAGAGTACATATTAGTCTCAATGTAAATACTTGTTCAATTGGTTATCATTAAAATTGAAATAATAACGTTAAGATTAGTTTGAGGTTTTATTTAGGTTAAATTAAAAAATATCAGTTGACTGCATTATACTAGTGTAACAATAGAATATAAGTAGATTTTCCATTTATCCAGCTCTTAAACTTATCAGATATCCTTACCAGGCGTGATTGTGTGTGGAAACTCCGCACCATGTTTTATTTTTATGTTTTATGTTGTTGTTTCTATCAATTTATGTTAAGGTAGTTTACTTCTGTTGTATATTACCGCACCATGTTTTCTTTTTATGTTTTATGTTGTTGTTTCTATCAATTTATGTTAAGGTACTTTACTTTTGTTGTATATTCGTTCTGTACAACACAGTATCTAGGCGTGATACAGTAAGCCTAGGTGCTGGTGTAAGATGAGAGAAAGGATGTAGGGATAGCTTTAACAGAAAAAGAAGCAAGGAATAAGAGTGCTAATATGAAACAATGATAGTATCAATAATACTGAGTTTTAGTTGTTGTGGTAGAATGTTAACATTAAATATATTGTTCGGAAATACTTTAACTAAAACATAAAATATGTAATTACCTTTGACTAATTTAAAATCTCCGCTGCTGCTGACCTTTTACAGTATTTCAGCTTTAGACGGAAACTAATAATTACAGTATCCTTGATCTATATAGGAAGACACAGATGAATTAAATGCTTTAACTATTATACTTTTTCATAAAATAACGTGAACAAACATTGAAAACAGAACTTAGAAAAATATAAGTGCTCACCTCGTAATACAAATAATTGTATACCAATTCCAATTGCATACGGGGATACGGGGAAACGATTATTGTTGGAGTACGGTCGCAACAAGAACTATTCCACAGGCGGGTATGAGGACTTCTATAACGCTTTTCTATAGTGGCCAACAGCGATTGAGGGCTAAATAATGAAGAAGCAGATTAGGTTAAGGTCGAAAAATTTAAACACTTTCATGTTTTGTTTTATAATAGTTACAAAGATCTACATCTTATTTTATCTTCGAATAAAATGTTTTATCTATATTTTTGTTTTTCAATAAGCTCAAATCTGTCAGAAAATTCGTGAAACATTAACATTTGTTTTTAAAAACAGCGTTTATTGCAGAAACACCCTAAGTGGAAAAAAAAGCTTCAGCAGTACGTCGACCAGGATATTTAAAAACAACATCCAGGACTTTAAATACCTTGGTAGATAACAATGAAAAGATACTAAATTAAAATATATGTTAATTTTGTGTAAATTAAGTTTTTCTTGATTTACCAAAAATTTAAAATTTGTTGGTTATGGGGTTTCTGTAATAAACTATTCAAATAGGGAGTACTAACACATAATTTTCAGTCTGTGGAAATTACTATGTACATCCGTGTCTTAGTAGACAATAATTTGTCCATTGTCTACATTGTCTACATAGTACCTGTAAATACTGTGTTGTACAAAACGAATATGCATATCAGAAGTAAACTACCTTAACATGGATTGATAGAATCAACAAACTAGATTTGTGGTTGTGTCAACAATTTGGTTTCTATAGAGTACTGAAAAACCTCGTAGCCAAAACAAATAATTTATGAAACAGGAAGACATGGGCTTCTAAAAAATGAACTCCGACACAAGGCTGCATTATGAAAATGTTTACGAACAATTTATAACTACACATTTGAAAGAAAACCCGAGCTTAAGTTATTTCTGCATTTAAGAGTGTGCGAACGTACGCATTGCTGGAAGCTGCATCGATGGTAATGAAGAATAGTTAAAGTGTGGATAAAACTACCAAATCTACACCATTGCAACGTATAAGACTTTGAGTATATACACACGAGGAAATATATAAATCTTACGCCTATCTTTTTCTGAGGCAATGCAATCGGCTGCCATACTAAAGGAAAAGCAGGTTTTGTATTTTTTGTTTCCAATACCTAAAACTGAAAACAAGAAAGTATCAATCAACAACAAAGAAATATTACAGAAATATCTACAGCAACACTTTCAAACTGTAATATGGCCGATCTAAAAGTACAAGAAATAGCGGGAATCGTAGGAATTGTAGGAAATTAGTTTTTGAAACTGTATGAAATGCTCTCTTAATTACAAACCGTAGCTTTATAACCAACTAGCTTTGGTCAGCAGATTCACTCGTTAACTCATTTCTGTTTTTGAGCCTAATCAATTTGTATTTCAATTATAATTTAAAATGGAAATTTTGATTGATGGCCTCAAAAATAAATCATTGATTATTGATGTTTTTCTTAGAGGTTGTATCAAACAAATATTATTTCCCACAGATTTTCTCCCCCATTCAAGTATACAGTTCATAGGTGTAATATTTATGGTTTTCTCAAATGTGCCTGGGATATTTTAGCTTTCGTATAGATATTGGTTTCGTTTGTTATTTAAATAGATATTCTAAAATAATTTTCTTTGTATAAAGTAGTTTGTATGATTAGCGTTAGCTATAAACAACTGAATACTATGAATTACGCTCCTTGAATTTATAAAGAACATTTGTTCGGACCATTTATTTATCTCAAACACTACCCCAGTAAAATAGGGTCTACATTGGAACATGTGTCACAACTTGCAAGGGGCGGGTGTGACACTCGTGCTGTAATTCACCCTAATGTGACACCAACCCTTCCCCGCCTCCGCAGGGGTTACCGTGTCATCCGCCGTTTAGTCATCATCATGTCCTGTTTTAGTTTCGTTATGGAAGGTAGTGGTGAATATCATACATTTTCAAAGAAAAAGTGAACCATACTAGAACTAATTACCTGTATCTGACGACGAAAATTGGTGAAAAAAACATTTGCAAAGTCCCACACAGGGGTTTTCAGCCTAGGTATTTTGTTTAAGAAAAATTGTAAAGTGAAAAACTGTTTTACGTTTCAGCAATAATACTAATGGTCTTATTTTAATTATTCAATTATAAAATAACTATTTTTAAAACTATACATATAGTTACAGGTAAAACAGACTACTATAGTGAGAAGGATGTATCACTCTCTTTGCCCGGGGGTGCCAGCCATAACAAAGAAGCTCAGGAGTGAAACATCAGACTATGAGAAGGTGTCCTTTGTCTAATCCTCAACTTGTTAGGTCTCACTGGCATGTTAAACGTCTGTGCCTTCTTTGTTACACACACCTTTATAATTATGAACTACTTTAACTTCATTCTTATGTATTGTTTAAATAATGTAATTATAATGTGAGACTTTATGATTGAGAAAATAAGTACAAAATGTATAAATTTATGTTTAAGGTGTGTAATAAATACACAGCAAAGTATCCTTTTTCCAATAATTTTACATGTGAAAATATAAATTGTATTTATATTCTTATACGTTTAGCCCTAACATTATTATATTCAATAATTGTCCATTGTTTTTTTCTATTTTTACTGAATATAAAATAAGTGCATCATGACTGATGGTCGGGTATAAAAGATAAAAGAAAGTAATGAAGATAATACTTTTCATTCCGTTACGACTCTACAAAATTATATTTTGAATATTGTTGCAGTATTTAAACAAAGTCCTGTGAATCCAGATACTATTCTTTGTGTTTTTATTTATATTTATGCCATTTAAAAGGGCATTACAAGTTTAAGGACAGGCAGTTAGAAGAAAACATAATTCTAACATACATACAGTACTTTTTAAACACTTTTGTTATTAATTTCCTAACTATGTATTAGGATTTCTAGAAAATATTATATTGTTAGTATATAGTAAGCGTTAAGTCCTTTCCCTACCTTTGTCTGTAGTTAAGAAAAATTAGTTTACCATCGAAAAATTATTCAACAAATATTTAAATATAGACTAGTTAAATTAAATAATAAGTATGCTTAGCCTGTTTATTTTGTTGTGCTCACAGTTGAGTTAGTTTCTATATTTAAATAATCTGACCCAATGAGAATGCTTGTCCTGGGAGCTAACTAACGCGAGTGGTACTATTTCATTACTCACCTGATTTTTGTTTGCCCTACAATTTCCTGTTCATTTTCTAATTGAATGTAATCTGTATCACTAACCGTTTTCAAGACCCCAATTGCGAGTGTAAGATTTTACGGGATGTAATAAAAGATGTCTTACAACACTTAACGATATATTTACACTTATACTGTATTCACATAACGGTAAACATAACCGGTCATTTCTCTCATTGGACTGATGATGATTGATGTGACTGGTCGAAATCGAAAGCCTTGTACCATCTGTTATATGTGTTTACCGTCTGATGTGTAAATACAATATAAGTGTAAATACATTTTTAAGTGTTGTAAGACGTATTTTATTACATCTCATAAGTAATAACAACACGTAATATGCTAATCAAATAGTTGTGTAAGATGTTAAAAAACAATTACATTTTGTATAATTTAATTTTGCTATTTTGTATACCTTTAACATGACCAGAATGCCATTATAAAACAATAATATATACGTGGATATTATTACGGACGTTTATCATATGTAAAAGATATATAATTTGTAGCATTTCATGTTGTAATTAAATTCTAATGGATAATTAAAACTAACTTGTTCCCTTTATCTGCAATTTATTTATAGAGTTGTAAGCTGTAACTCTTTGGAAGCTGAAAAATTACAAAAATCACAGACAGAACCAAGATTAACTTTGACATTCACCTCAAGTTCATCTGGGCAATTTGTACAATCCAATGAATGAGCATTTTACGTGTGATTAAACGTCAAAGGAAATCGTACACTTTTAACTTAAATCAAAGCTTTCTGCATCAGTGTTGAACAAAGAGTTAAATTACGGATTGAATTCCAATCTACATAATGCGCCAGCCCCGGGCGATGAGGGGGCTCCGTACATGGCGCCGGCGCCGCGCTCCTCTGTAATGGTGTTTGGCAGATCATTTCATTCAATCATAGACAGTTCATAGTAGATATTCTTATTAGATATGCTTGTTTATGTAATACATATAAACTAAACTAAAGTTTAATTTGTTTTTTGTTTAATTCATGTTTGGAACATGAATATGCACATTTTAGATACTGCTATTCCCCTAAAATATACAGCTTTCGAGCAATTTAAAACCACGATTGTTTATAAAGTTTATTTTCATTTTTAATACATTAGAAAAGAGATCTTCACGAGTTTTAGGTGATGGTACGACGTACAGATACTGTAGATATAATAAACCTATTTAAAAAAATATGATTTGTTTGAAGATGTTTTCACAAAGACCAAGAAATGCTCTTTTGTGAAACATTTTGAAATTCGTTAAACAATTAATTACTTATTTAAGAGTTTGTCTTAAACATAATCTGTAACAGACGTTTATTTTCAGTAGCCGTCGAGGGATCACACCTTTTACATAAAGTGAATGAAGCGTGTGAAAAGCTTTCAAAGCCAATTAAATAAAAAAATACCTTTTTTACATCACCCAATAAGTTAGCAAACTGCTTGTTCTGGAGAGAAGGCGCATACAAATTAACGTTGTAAAATACAAAATATATTCATGATAATAAGACGATACAAACAATTAGTATGGATGTTGTTCTTTGACAACGTCAGAAGCGTTTAAAGTTGTATTAAATAATTCGATTAGTTTTAACCATAGTTAAAAGTAAAGTTTATCAAATTAAATATTCGCCAGCTTTTTTATAATTTATAAAGGGTGTTCAGAAAGGGTCATTACAAACTTTGAGGGCTGGTAATATTTATCAATTTGAACAAAACATTTGATATAAACATAATTTAAACAATTTTCCGTTTATGCGCTAGCAGAAATTTTTTATGTTTTAAATTAATATCTCGAGAACCATTTAAGCTACAGAAACTTTGAACGTTAAATCACAGAGGCAAATAATACAAATGATTATAAATATATAAATTCAAGTTCGGAATAAACATTTCTGAACACCTTTATGGTATATGGTGAATTTAGCTGAATCAATTCACATTGTAATCATTAAAGATAAGCTTTTTCTAAACGCTTGGATATTTCACACTCACTGTTAAGTTTGAAAGCTTCACACTATCACTCCTTAACACCGGTTACTTTTCGCTCTCATTAAACCCAAATCCTCAACCACAACTCTGAATATGAACTTTAACCCGACGAAAATTGAAGTGAGCAAAATGTTACAACCGTTTTAAATGAGGGTGTCAAAACTGACAAAGGTGGCAGCGGCAAGGTGTGGATGTCAGTGACAAGGGAGTCAGGTGTCGGCTTCGTTACTGCTCAAGGTCTACAGTCCACCTGCTGATTAGGCGTGGGTGCCTACAACGCCTGCCCACTCTCGCGCTTGCGCACTCTCGCCGCGGCACAAGTGAGGAAATATAGTTTTTTTTAGACTTATAAAGATTAATTTAGTTGAAACCGACATAAGTAACTTACGTTACAACGCGAAAACCATTTTATGATTGGACTCCTGTCACGATACTTCCCCGTTTGTACCTACTTTCCCCATAAGGTCAATGAACTTTAAAGCCCGTACTTCCTCAACAGTCTTTAACAGTCAAACGTCGGATTGGTGAACTATTCGGTTATTTGTAAATAGTGTATTTTTTAAGTTTTGTGACGTCAACTTTGTATGTGTATTTTGTGTTCATTCCTGACAAGACCGGATATGTTCCAGTTTATTTAATAAGGTGAGTAGATTGCCCAAAAGAAAAGTTTCAGTCATAAATAATACCTCACCTAAAACCATGTCTTTCAAGAATATAAATATATTGATAAGTGATGTAAGATGACTTTTATTACATCCCTTAATTCATAATAAGCCGTACTATGCCAATAAAGAAGTTGTTGAGACGTACAATATAACGACTGCAAGTAAACATTGTGCATTGTAGTAAGCATCGTTTAAATCTAGAATATTTAAGCTAAAGTAACATCAGAGCACAAGCTTCTTGTAAGTCACTCAACCCTTGTTCATGTCAGGATTTACCAAGGGAAAGTTGTATTTACATTTACATGCTAACATACCAGTGTGTTTCTTAGACGCTTGCAGGTAATTGTTAAGGGAAATGTTTCATTTTTTAACTTGAAAATATTTGTTTAAATACTTTTAGTATCGAAATAACAAATCTGAGTAATTGGGAATGTAAATATAAAATATCCTTTTTTAACCTAAAATAAGCAAAATATGTTGTTTTAAATACGTAACATTAGAATTACTGATTTGTTTGAAATCCCACGGATACTAGAACTTTGTCACTAAACGGATTATATTGATGGCCTATATTTTGCTTCCTCCCGTAAAATATTAAACCTAAAAAGAAACAGTAAGAACAGGAAGGGTCATAAACAAAAACGAATGAAGTCAGTGGATCAAATGTAAACTTGTTAGTTTTATTTAGATATAGATGTCACAATGCCAGTGTGTTCTATGTTATCCCTGCAGACGAGAATATTATAACGTATATATAACACAAACCATTTGTCAAGAATGTTTATTGACAATCGATCCACAGATATCATTTGTTTATATATCCCTTACCTTGTCTTTTCTTCTACTCGTGTGAAAACAGACATTTAAACATTGGTATAACTCCTAAAGAATTATAATACTTTTGGAAAATAGATCACAATTGTCATAATTTTGTTTAAGTTAGTGAGTTAAAAAAAATACAATAACTTATCTTGGCAATGCAATATTTAGTGTAAACGCCAAAAGTACAGTATTGCAAGTTTTAAATTCATTTAGTTTTTCTTTTATAAAATTATGCTAACAAAATCTTTAGAATAGTGCCAGCAGATAAACATTTGTCGCCAGTGGGGGAGGAGGGATCTAAACTATTGTTGTGACCCTTCCTAATGTGGCACCATCCCTTCCCTTCCTCTCCGTATAGTGCTACTGTTTACATACCATTTGGCATCATTAGCACTGATATTTATCAAAAACTTCGCTTCACTTATATTAGAATTTTGCCATGCAAAAATATGTTTTAGGAAGAATAATAGTATTATACATATGGTATGTGTTCATAATCTATGCATTTAAATGCACTATTTATATGTGTATAAGTAAAATATAAGGTACACTTAATTCAGCTTTCGAGGTTTTGAACTTTTTTACGGTTTTTGGTGCTTACTTTATAAGGGAGCATTACTTTAATAATCATTAATTAATAGAACGAAACCAATCTAATTCCACATTGCAATTAAGTAGTACACACTTATTTTTGAAGTGATATATACGTGCATTGAGATTAAAACTAAACTAAATAGAACGATGAAATGAAATCTAAGCAGTAGTTTATGTATAACATTTTAGTTGGGTATTACTAATATATTTAGTAAAAATCTCAATAAAATCGTTTTATAAAACATATTAAATACAATTTAAATTGTATTAATACCCTGTCTCGGTATAACACCGTCTAGGCACACGTACGTTACACGGTAGTAATACGTTTCTTGACATTTATGAGTATAGTAGCATGTTAATTAAAATAAGAAAGGGTTTTTTATGGAGACGGTTTCATAAACATTTACTTTAGCCGTCCAATTTACCTTCAGAGCTGTGCATGTGGTTACCTTCAGACCTTACAAATGTGTGGTTCGACTGTAAAGACAAACATTAGCAGTAGACTTACTAGAATCTGTGATTTTAATCCCTTTCCAAAACAATTGAATTTTTAATTTATAATTCAAATATACAGTATGTTCACTTTTTTATGCTCACCATTGGGGTCCCTTAAACCATAATAGTTACAAGGAAGGTTAAATGATCAATGTAGTGCATAATTATAAACTAAATAAAAGGGCACAAAGAAATCGAAAATATTCCACCAAACTTGTTCGCTACGCTCAAAAAACCATTTTTGACCAAAAACTAAAATGGCTTGTAATTTTCTTATTTTTCAAGATACGAAAAAAACATGTTGTTTAAAACTTGCGTGAAATTTTACGCAGAATTTTAATATGTAGCTTTAAATTAGATGATGTACTCGGTTACTGATATAAAATGGTCAAGTCCACAATCTGTAATGCAAGTATACTATTTTTATATTTTTATTTGAATGAAATATTTTTTCTGATTACAAAATACCACATATGTGGTATTGTGTTCATAAAATAAATCCATAATTGAACAAAACATTTTTTTACCAACCATTTGTTGGATATTTTGTACTGACCACAACGTAAAAGTATTAAGTTTATGTTTAAAAGCTGATCTGCATAAAACAGCTGATTCAGGGATAAATCAGCTTTTTTAAAATGTAAGAAAATCCTTAACCTTCCTTACACGTTTAAACAGCTGATATCCCCCTGAATCAGCGGTTTTGTGTAAATCAGCTGTAAAAAATAAATTTAATACTTTCATGTTGGAGCTACTACAAAATATCCAATACATTTTTAATACAAAACTTTTTTTCATTTATAGACTTATTTTATGAACAAAATACCACATATGTGTTATTTTTGTAATCGGGTAAAAGCGTTATTTCAAAAAATAAAAAAAATACTATACTTTCATTGCCTATTTTGGACTTGACCATTTTATATCAGTAACCGAGTATGCTATTTGATTTTAAGCTAAATATTCAAATTCGACGTAAAATATCACGCAAGTTTGAGCTGACAAGTTTTTTTGGGCCTGGAAAAATAAGAGAGTTATAAGCAATTCTTGTTTTTGGCCAAAAATCTTTTTTGAGCACAGCAATCGAGCTTGTGAAATATTTTAGATTTGTTTGCGCCATTTTATTTAGTTTATAATTAAGCACTACTTAGCTCCTTAGCCTTCCTTTTAATTATTATGGTTTACGAGATCCCAATGGTGAGAGTAAAAAATGAACACATTGTATACTAATTAAATTATTCCTTTTTGTCGGGATGCCAAATGACTTGTTATACTAAAACACAAAAAAATACAGAAATGATTGAATAAAAAGAAGGTTTGTTGCAAATTTTCGTTGAATTAAGACGTTTTCAAACAATAAAGAAGTACATATTTAATCAGTACACAATGATACTAATATAAGGTTTTGCAAAGAGTAAAATTTACGAGTTTTATGGTTTCGCTTTATTTGCATTTAAATACCTAATAGAAAACCTGTATTCATAGTTGCAGGCACAAAGACTTGGCTAATTACAAGAAAGATCGGTGCTTAAGGCTAATGGAAATTTGAAATATGGAGGAGTGATTCGGGGTATGAAATTGATCAATGCCGGATTAGTCAGTCAAACAAGGGAGGGAGCCGTACCGTGGAGCCCGGGGCATACGCGAGGGGACGAGGTGCTGAAATTGAAGTCTGCCCCGTGAGCCAGGAACATCGCATACGTGAATACATCTCTTGAGGACTGACATGGTGTCTTATCAGTATCCCCTCTTCCGTTTTATATTTCGATAAAAAAGCTGACCATATAATTGAATTGAACATGTTTTCCTTGTGTTTTGGTTCGTTTTTTCTTATATTATAAACAGTCTTTAGGTTTATCTAAAAACTAATAATTACATATTGTTTAATATAAAGAAATGTTTATTTGCATGAAAGTAAAACTTATACCATCTTTGATCAAGACAAAACTGCGTACGCCTATCGTAGTTAATACTGTATCGTAAATGATATTTTAAGTATTTATTCCTTTTAAAATCAAATAAAGCCTGATGGTTTTGGTAATTGGTAAGGTATTGCACAGTAACAGTCAGCTGCTGGCTCTCAGTGTTATATCTATACCAGTCATATTTAGATTTACTTTAATAAATATGACTAACAATTACTATTCTGTCATGGTTGGCAATGATTTTAAAGATTTTAAGGGTCCGGTCTACCTTACGGAAAATTCTGCTCCACCTCGTGGAAATACATTGTTATCATAGAGGGAAAAAGAGCCTTGCGGAGATCTGTAAGGATCTCTGTTGTGGCTTTGATAACAATCATGTTGGTAACATACTATAAACGAGATTTGATAGAAGAAAGTTAGTTATACTCATGATTTTTGTTTATATAAAAAAATGTTCCGTCTTAGATGTTGTATTTTGAAAACGTCCAGTTTTGCACATTTAACAGTGAGGATAAATGCAACTCAATCAAAACAATTAAAAAAAGAAAAGATACTATTGTAGATAATTTTTCCTCTTTAATATTATACTTTAACTGTAATCAAAGGGTTTATTTAGCAGCTGTAAGGAGAGATCCTGCAAACCCTCCTAGCGCTGCGCGGACGAGACCAGAGCCTTAAAGGTCTTTCCATTGAAAAAGTTAAGGATCAACGGCATATATTGTAAATTTATCCTTACAAAATAAGCTGGTAATGCAGTCGTAATTAAGGCTGTGAATAACATGATCTCTGATGAACTAACAATACACTCAATGTAATATTATTAGGTTTATCTCATTGTATAGATAATTATAAATGCTAATAGTATACGCTATTAATTACATACAAGTATTCGTTATTTGGCAAAACAGAAATATTTTGGTTGGAGTGTTTGTCTGGCAGTAATAATAAAGTTGTAATGATTACTGAATTACGCGTGGTAATAAAGCCTGAGTGATAAAGTAGACATCATTTTACAATATTTGCTGTTCTGAAGTAGCATTACTTAATTCAGCAACGTTGCATTCGATCACAGCAAAGCAAAGCGTTTGTACAATGAAACAATGAAGAATTACTACTAGTTAGAACTTCGTTAAAAACCGTTAAACTTGACTAATTCTTTCACTTTCTTATTGCTTGGCCTGTCCTAATGGACTATAGATAAATGCGTGAGACGTATCCAGTAAAACGAGGGGGGAGCCGTTACAGTACCGTTATAGTTTAAATTACTGATAAGATTTACTCAAACCCACGACAGGGCTGCGCCGTAGGTTCTGAGTCTTGTCACCTTGACCGCTTCGCCACCAACCTACCGCACCTACATAAAGCCCACGATTAGGATGCATCATTTGTATATTTATTCTATATTTCACAATAAACGTTTTCTATGTTTAATCTCAGTCTTAATTCAAATACAGTATACCGACCTGTGTAATAAACATGTTGCATTCTGGGTAAACGTTTAAATTATAACATTGTATTTAATAAATCAATCGTTAAATAGAGCCTTTATGTGAACTTAAATACTTAAACAAAGTTGTGCCCATTTTCAATTTAAAAACACTACACTTTAAAAAAATAATAAAAAATTAGTGAAACAATATATTAGTATATATGTGAATAATTATTAAGATTTAGTAAGTTCAACATTTAATTAATATAACCTTAAATATTTTTTATTTGCAACTTTTTTCATAGGTATATGGACAAAAAACTGTTCATGGCTCAATACAGTTATACAATTTAAAAATTGTTGAATATTTTTAAAATTAGTCTCTAATGTATGACACATAAACATAGTACACATATAGGTATTAAACATATTGTATATCATCACTGTCGAGTCAAGTAAAACAACATGTGTTGGTGTTAAGGGTGGAAACCACTTTGCGCCGGTGTAAACCAAGACAAATTGGGGCGTTTAGAGTTAATTGTCGACCCAGGTGATTGAGCCTTCCGCCGATACCTTCCCTCCGGCTCCTTTCACCAGCTTTACTGGAACTTCAGTGGTTTAATATAGTAAACTTGTGTTATAAGAATTGATTTACTAATTTGTTTTTATTATATAACCAGCCTAACGATTTCAGGTTCACCCAAAAATCCTGTAACTTTGCTTAGAACTTTCCCATAAAGTTAAACAAATTTTTTACTACATTCTGTAATAAAATTAATGAACTTATACACCTAAAAACAATACAACAATATTTTTAAATAATCTAACCAAATTAAACCCTGATTTCTGAAATCGATTATCCTGTAAATAGTTTTGATTAATTTTACCATCGTCAAGAATCTTGCAAGTGATCATTTATTTTACTTGTGAATGAAAAATTACAAGATATATTTTTACGTCATCAATTGCACGGACACATTAAGGAAAGCAATATAAATAAACGTTCAGTACTTGATTGCTCTAAAAGTTCTTGGAAATTTATTACGATCAGAGTTTGTGTTATTCGATTTTTAAAGTAAATATTTGATTACTCGGGACATTGGTCGATATAAAACAAGTAATTTAGTAATTTTAGGTAATTTTCAAAATGCTTGTTTTTCATTGTTCATACAGTATACACTTCTCACCCACACCGAACCAAAAAACTTTAATCTTTTTAATCTGCACCTGGAAAATTGGGACCTTTAAAATAAATTTATTTTGGATTAGAATATAGTGTAGCAACCGCATGACTGTATGATGAGACCAATTTTCAGCCTAAAGATTACACCGTATTACATGTTCTCCTCATGACAATTAAACACAAACTTAAATTAAATTATTTGTTGTTGCACTGGTTTGGTTTTTAGATAGAATTTAGGTGGAATAGTAATCGTCCATACCTACCGTTTGAGCCTCTCTTTAAGATATTCCAACTCCACTTTCCATTTCAGTCAAGCTCATTTTATCTCTTGAAATATTCCTGAGGAACAATGTAATACTAATGATAAAGTGTTTACCATCAAAATAATGTTGCTTCAAATAATTTCACTGAAATGCGACATTTTAGTTAGTTAAAAAATATATCTAACGGAAGCCGGGGATTAAAACATTTATTTATACTTGTGATTGTCTATAGCAGAGAAAATAAATTATGGATCATTCGTAGAATTTATTGTATGTCTCTAAAAAAAATCATATCAGATAAACATGGAAGACCTCTTTAAAAACATTTCTGAACTAGAGTTTACACGTGTTATTTTAATTTTAGAAATACTGAAATAAGCTGATTTATTTTATGATACGGTTGTTTAAACTTTTGTTATAGTACATTTGTAGTTATGAAAATTGGGAGTGTTTTTTACTGTTACATTTATGTACAAATATGCTGAAATATGGAAACAAGTTGGTTAGGATTTAAAATTAAGTTCAACATGTTATTTGATATCACACAGGACTAACTATAAATTAGAATATAAATCCTCAATAAAAATAAATAAAATTATATTCGTAAATACCTGTTACTAACCCGTTTACTTACAAGCTTATTTCCTGAAATTTCCTGTATTAGGTAAAGGTTTAGATATGTTTTACTTGTTTTATTTTCCTTCATTTTTTTAGCCAAGTTACATAAAAACAAAGTTTGTAAATTAAAATATCCCTCGTCGCAGCCAACCCGCGTACTCAGCAAATTTGCAATGCTTATGTGTATCTCACTACTACTTAAAGCCACTTAAGATTCATAAGTTTTTTAAAAAATAAATTCATAAATAAGTGATTTATAAGATTTGATTTATTCTCCATAAGAATAACATTATGACTGAGTATGGGCAGGTTTGTTGTTACAGGAACAATACAAAAAGTCTTTGTGCAAATACCAATGACTACAAATAAGTAAAGCCACGTACCAAGTTTCATCAATATAATTTAATAAGTAATCTAGCTATAAAGTTGTATTCATTCTCCATAAGAATAATATTGGACAGTGTACTGTGTTTAGCACTTTGAACCTCTCTACTACGGTTGGTCGAAGACAGTAATTTAGCCACCAAAATTATTGTTTTGTAAAGCACAATCTATTGGTAAAACAAATGTGATTATTTTAGTAAAATTAACTGAGGAAAAAGCTAAAATGAATTTTTCCCTTTATTTTTTGGTTAATGCTTTTTTGATACATGGGAAATTTTATAAACACTTTGTTTGTATTTTCTCCACAACCACATAACCCAGGTTAATGATAAAAAATATCAAATTATTTGTTTTTAAAGCTCTATAAAATGACAAAAGCAAAATATTTTGTTTTTAAAATTTTATAGTGAAAAAAGCAAAAATCTGATTTTTGGAAAATTTTAAACCCCTCAGAAACCTCTCTTCCGTGTTCCGAACTTTTAGTCATGAATGTCGTTTTACACATTTTTGCCAACTGTCATTGATATCGGACTATTTATAAATAAATATAAATATTTGAACGAATATTCGTATCTGGGGACCTCAAAACAAAAGTTATCATGGTCTCGGGCCTAAGATGTGCCATCCCACCTACCTACAGGTAATTCGTATCCCCTACAAATAAAATTCGCTAAAACAGAATTTTCAGCTTTTTTATGAACGTGTCATACTATTAATTAATTGGATAAATGGACTCATTCAATAAAGATTTATTTTTATAATGATTTCGATTAATTTAAAAGTTGAATAAACTATATGGAAATCCTACTAAATGTTACTGTCTCTCGCAGTGAGTTCAACCCTCCTGAGTTAATGAAATGGTTCGTTGGGTCTTAAAAGCGACAAAGTTAACCCCATTATGCAAGACTAGTTCCCTTAGGGACGGTTTAGATTTACGATATACTCTAAGTTTTTTAAAGAAAATTTTGTTCTTAAATACTCGAGAAAAACTTGTATTTTCGTAAAATTAGATGTGGATCACATAGTTAATATATTAATTACATGTGGGTGTAAGATTTAACATATAAATCAAAGACGAACTCTTTGCCATACCTTAAATCATTACGTTTACTGTAAATAATTAAAATGTATAAAATCATGTATAATATAGTTATAATTTTACAAGGTTGTTTACCGTCCAAAAAGTTTTGTTTTCTTCGATTAACCCTCATGACTGACCTTATTAAGACCTAAAATACTTCTACTAATGAATGGGCCTTATTGGAGTGAATGTACGTCTTAAGGTAGGCTTATCCTTTATAATATTTAGAGGTCATATATACCATTAGACAATGCCACGAACCAAACCAATAATTGACAATTACAACGGATAAAGGCCCTAATCGCATTTGAAAATGTTGCAAACAGCTGCTGTTGGTTGACTCGATGGTCCGTGTCATTTTGTTACAATAATTAACATATGTAATTGTATATAAAGTTTTATCTGTGCTTTTATTAAATAATTTATTTTTACTACTTGGGGACCCTTGCTGTAATGCCAGTATGTAGTTTTTAGAAAAAAGTGTACTCAACAAGGATAATTATTTTGTAAATATCAGTTTTCCCCTGACCAATATATGTCTATAGTAGTAGCCAAAGTTTATGGTAGATCATTTTAATTAAATAAAATAAGTGTTTTTGTAGTGAACCAATTGGTAAACGGTTGGATTGGTTATCCATTTCTCTGAAAGCATAAGGGTACTAAAATGTATTTCTTTGCACGTAGTACATACCTTCTGCTACTCTGAAACAACACTGAAGCATTAGTAATATAGTAATATATTTGCTATTGATTACATACTTACTGTTTTGTAAAAATAATTTGGTTTTTAAAAATTTATTATTTAATAACGTTTGCCATATTGGTAAAACTGTGTTTTACTATACTGCATTTAATAAATGTAGGCATTTACATAATACAGAGCAGTAAAGATATGTTTAAAAAATTATGTTCTGTAAAGAAAGCCATAACTTATATACAAATGTTTACTACTATGGTGTCTTGATGGGAATAAGACTAATTCATATAGATGAATTATATTACATACATTATAGTGCTGTTACACAGGCTATAATTTTTCTAGTGGATTTTAAGAAGTGGTGGTCATAAATAAAATAAAAGAAATGAATAAACTCTTCTTGTATATATTTAAATAAAATTAAATAAAACTTTTCTTCTCAAATTAAACAGTTCAAAATTCAAAATAAAATTTAACTTGGTTTTGCTTATCACTTCTGTCTTTCAAAATATTACATTAACTGTTCGATCTTTATTTAATGTTACTGTACTTTAATTAATAATCAAGGATCAAAAGATGAAACCAAGAAACGCTTCGAAACCTTCAAATCGAAGAGATTCACGTTTCGTTGGAAGACGTACGACACACACACAAGACCAATGGTCAACGTAAAAATGCCGTAGCCTCCCAGCGATCGTGTATATATACCCCTTGGCTTAGAAACTTCCAGAACGCGACCACGCCGGCCGTCACGTGACCTAGCTCCGGTTCAATCCAGCCAAGGAAGAATTTAAATCATTGTCTCCAACTCTCAGCCTGACAAACCCGAACAAGAAAATCGCGATCTTGCCTTGACTTGCAAAACCAAGTAGCACCAGCAATTCTTATTTGCAACTGCCAGCAATTATTCACAAAACATCTTTTATATTTTTATACATTAATTATTTTAATACATAACAAATAGTAAATTTAATTATATATAGCGTTTCAATTACAATTGGGACGCTATATTCTCCCCTGACTTCCTGAAATTGCTGGTGCTCTGCTACAATACATCATCATTTAATTTTCATTTTTAAAACTTTCACAAATTTTCTTTTTTGTAAACAATTATAAAATCCAAAATATTTACATTTTTCCAAACATTTATACAATTCAAAAAATATTTACATCCAAATTCGCTTCAACAAATATAAATTTTTAAAACCACAGTCACTAGTCAATGTTTACATCAGTGGAATGTAGAATGTCCAGCTGTACTCGAGCGATAACAATCACAAAGCCTCGCTCCTTATCTCCGCTCGAAGGTCAACGACCCAGTAACCCTCCTCAGTCCAGGTTATACTGTGTCGATTGAACATTCACTAACACGGAGTTCACTATTCGTGTATGCAGTCCAGTTCTTGTACGGCATCCGAAGTTCGCAGCAACACCTCGATGTTGGCGCAAGTAAACGGTCATCTCAGCATGAGCAGAAGAAGTTCTGCGCAGATCGGCTAGTCGTCCGGAATCGTCTTCGCAGTTGATACAGCAACAATACCCAGAACAAACAATCCTCAACGGCAGATTAATGTTATACTCATTATTTTACTATTTATTCCGTTCACACTGCTTAACACAGAAGGTGTTTTATTCTTCAGCCATTCCTCCGGAAAAATATTTCTCCAAGCGTCAACACTGTCTCCATTGAACGTCAACCATGAATCAATCCGACAACGGGGTGTGAGTGAAGTGAAGTTTGGTCTATTGTGATTCAAGTGCTGTAGTTAAGTGATCAGTAAAAAAAAAATTGTGAGTGCCCCAATGTGGATAAATCCCAGGTATTCGAACAACTTTCACAGCTAGCTAGTAAAAATATTTAATTCCATGTTTCTCTTTCCTTTTGTTTGTCCATACACTCGCTCATTTATTCACATTTTATTTTATTTATTTAACTAAAATTTATTCTAAGACACAAGAAAATATTATTTCAATTGAGTCTTGTCGTCTTGGAGAAAGGTGATTGTTTTCTTGAATTAGCAATACCCATTAATTTACTTCAATAAATTATCTTCATTTATATCTTGCTTATAATCCATGTAGTCCAAGATATAATTTATTTATTACATTTCAATATCTTCAAGTCTTCAGTATTGCCAACTACAACCACCCTTTTTATTCTCACTGAAACATACTTTATTACACAACCTAAAAACATTATTTAATGAACTTGCGGCACACCATTGTCACACTTGGTTATTTACAAACAAATAACAGATGTTTATTTACAAACATTTACACAAGGTTTCAATTGACTGATATGTGCCCTTTTAACATCTAACAAATCATCTTTGTGCTGCAATATACAACTCATATCAGTTAAATAATACAAGATTCTGTATGGACCAATGAACTTAGCAATAAACTTTTCATTACCTTCACTGGACCTATTTAGCACATAGGCCCAGCTTCCGATTTTGAATTGGCGGTTTTTACTGCCCTCGTAGAGTTTCAACCTTTTATTTCTATCATTCCTCTTCTTATTATTGGATATTGCTTCCTTCAATTTATTACAAACATCTTCGGCATTTACATCCTCTTCCGTCAAATCATTTAATTCCCAGGTGTTACTTAATGAATTGTTGTGGGCATAAGTAAACATTAACTCATGTGTGCTGAACTTCGTACTTTCACTTGTCCCAGAATTTAAAGTTTGTTGGACTTCACTCAAGTTTTTATCCCATTGGTTCTTAGCTTCATTAAAATAAATTTGTAAAATTGATTTTATATTCCGCAAATAACGTTCACTCAAATTTGCTTGTGGGTGATAAGGAACAATTGTTTTATGCTTTATTGCCAAATTAAATAAAAAGGACCTGAACTCCCCACTCCTGTAATAACTTGCATTGTCTGTCACGATTTCTTTGCATAATGAAAAATTTTTAAAAATACAGTTCTGGAACACTTGAATTATGTTCTGCGATGTGGCCCTTCTAATCGCATTCACCCATACATACTTTGTACAATGGTCAATTACAATTTTAAAAAATTCCTAAAAACACAAACAAACTCGGAACTAACTATTCACACATCAGAACATTATACAAGTCTTTCGGAATGCTACACAACTTATCTATTTACACCTTTTACATTCAAAGCCTCCAAATTTCTCACGTTCTCCTTAACTCCCAATTTTAAAATTTCTCGCAAATTCTTTCTTAATTGTAGCACAACATCGTCCTTGGGACATCCTCGAACTTTCAACTTATACATTAATTCTTGCTTTGACAGAAGGTCCACTTTTAAAACTCCCATTTTGACTGTTTTTTAATGACCAACTTATTTTTAATAGCAGAGTCGCGCAATCTATAGCGCTGTTACACAGGCTATAATTTTTCTAGTGGATTTTAAGAAGTGGTGGTCATAAATAAAATAAAAGAAATGAATAAACTCTTCTTGTATATATTTAAATAAAATTAAATAAAACTTTTCTTCTCAAATTAAACAGTTCAAAATTCAAAATAAAATTTAACTTGGTTTTGCTTATCACTTCTGTCTTTCAAAATATTACATTAACTGTTCGATCTTTATTTAATGTTACTGTACTTTAATTAATAATCAAGGATCAAAAGATGAAACCAAGAAACGCTTCGAAACCTTCAAATCGAAGAGATTCACGTTTCGTTGGAAGACGTACGACACACACACAAGACCAATGGTCAACGTAAAAATGCCGTAGCCTCCCAGCGATCGTGTATATATACCCCTTGGCTTAGAAACTTCCAGAACGCGACCACGCCGGCCGTCACGTGACCTAGCTCCGGTTCAATCCAGCCAAGGAAGAATTTAAATCATTGTCTCCAACTCTCAGCCTGACAAACCCGAACAAGAAAATCGCGATCTTGCCTTGACTTGCAAAACCAAGTAGCACCAGCAATTCTTATTTGCAACTGCCAGCAATTATTCACAAAACATCTTTTATATTTTTATACATTAATTATTTTAATACATAACAAATAGTAAATTTAATTATATATAGCGTTTCAATTACAATTGGGACGCTATAACATACAATTATTTAAAATTTAATTTTTAGTTCGTTATAAAATGTTGAAATTAGCACTGCGCCTTCAGTAAAAGTATCGGAGTCAAC
The DNA here is from genome assembly GCA_963675035.1 of Allygus modestus. Classification (NCBI taxonomy): domain Eukaryota; kingdom Metazoa; phylum Arthropoda; class Insecta; order Hemiptera; family Cicadellidae; genus Allygus; species Allygus modestus. The sequence continues at coordinate 55,591,602 of OY776112.1, read as the reverse complement.
GCTATCCGGAAGCACTGCGACTAGTGTCTGCTCAGCATTGAAGGCGTTTCTGATAGCGCCTCCTGGGACCGCAAAAAAGTCGGACAGCGTTAAATCCGGACACATTTTTAATCTTGATTTGTCACTGTCTGACTTTGTAGGATCTGTACAGAAATCAAAGTGTCCCGATTTGTGGTCTTACGCACCAGACAAACCCGTACAGTTTTCAAAGTGTCCGGGTTTGACGCCGTCCGACTTTTACGTTTCTGTTCAGAAATAAAAGTGTCCGGATTGTTTGCCTTTCGCACCCAACAAACCCGGACTGTTTTTCCTCACCCGGAATGTTGTCACTGACTGTACTGTCTACCAGCCCGCCATGCTAAGTCAAACAATGACCCTCCCCAAACCCCAATAGTGTTCGTGATACTGCCCGCCTTCTTAAGAGGCTCTCTAAAATCGTGCATACTATTTTACTATTTGTCTTAAATGAATTTAAAAGAAATCAAACTAGTTGCCTGTTACGACTTTGCTCGCAATCACAGTTCATTGTTATGTTTGATTACATGTTTAAATAGAAACTGGTGGACTGAGCTTTGCTCGCAAATCAAGTCAGATTGTTCAACATACCTGGAGTTATTATCCTCACGGTTACTCTCCATGGCAAGCATTTTTGCTTTGATTATTTGATATTTTCTCTTTATTTTGGGCCATGTCCGCTTTATGTGCAATTTTGGTTTTTAAAGGATATATCAAACTATACATCAGTTAGCCTCCTATTTTAGTTTACAGACCAAACCACCCAATCCAAAGAATTACAGCTCTAAGTAAATTGTGTTCTCTGATGGTGAGTAGTGTTATTGATTTAGGAAGCGCGGTTCCAATAATGCGATATGACAATAAAGTAAAAATGGCCATGTAGAGGGTTTGTCAGAACAAACTCTCCCTTTATACAGTATCTCATAAATCTCAAGTTGTATAGGTAACATTAATTGGGAGGTATACAAATTTTGAATTATTCTTCTCGTAACTAGAGCTTTTCATTTATTAGAATAAAAGCAAACCTTCATTTACTAAAATTATTTACAATTAGATTATATAATTGCATGTCCATACAGATAGAATGGGACAAAACACACAATCCCTTAGCTATTGTAGACACACCGTGAACTAAACCACTGAGCTTTTATAACCAACAAAAATAATTGAAATGTCTTGCTGTGACAAACCTTGTTTTAAGCAGAAAGTAAGTCGCCAGATACTAATTATTTTTTATTAAATAACTGGTTTTTAGTTTATAACGCATAAATTGTTTAAAATTTACGACAAGTGTATGATTAAAATACATTCAAATAGGTGTAATAAAAGTCGATTATTCACATTTGTACCTTTGAAGAGTTTGTTTACATTATTTTACCAAAAAAATGTTGTTCCAAAAATATAGAAATATTGACATAATTTTCTTACCATGATGTCTGGATGTAGTGGGAAGAAAAATGTATTCAGATTAAAATTACCGTCAAGGTTTAAACCAATGATAAATTCATTCAATATAGTTTCTACAGTAAAGTCAATGTATTACCAAAGAAAACACACACTATTTACTCAGGGCGGAAGATAAACAGTGGAGTTTATTCTTCAGTCTCTTTCAGTGCCTCCAACCCTCCAGTAAGTTAATGAATCGGTTCGTTGGCTCTTAAAAGCGACCAAGTTAACTCTGTTATGTAAGCCTTGTAGCCACAAGGGCTGTTTCCTCCAAGTAATACTTTGTCTGTTTATGATAGCGAGTAAAAGTTGTAAAGGCAAAGATCGCAGTTTAAGTTTCTAAGAAAACATCGACTATACAGGTCAGGAGGTACAATTAAAATTACCCTACCCAAACATGTACTGTATGATATTGTGTATCTTAAGGAAAAATACACAGTTTGGATAAAATAGTGTATAGATGCCCAACAACGACTTAAAACGTTATCTTAATGTATATAGAATATAACTTTTTAAATAGTACGATTAAGCTAAGAAGCTAGGTATTGAACGTAGAAAAAATAATATTTAACCTAATTTTATACAAATAAAATTATGGAGCAATTTTAGATATGTTACAGTATGCAAATATCACAGCAACAAGATACCCTTACAAAAACAAAACCCACTTGTAAGGGTGAGAGAAACGCAAACAAGCTAGCGTTTCAGGTTAATAATATGTACTGTTTATATGTTTATCTTTGTTGCTCGTTTTAGTTTTGTTTTTGTTTGTGAATTTGATTTTTTAATTGGCTATTTTCCCCTTATTTTTCTTTTTGTTTGTGTTATTTCTAGTCTAATATATATAACTATTTGAATTCAGGTCAGGTGGCAGGGCTTTGAATGCTTGTTGAGGGGGGGGATAAAAGGCTTTTACAGGCCAGTTCTGACCCGCGGCAGTTGACAGCAGGCCTCCCGGTCGGGTACTGTACACACTCACGACAGGGAGGTTGAAATAGCCATGAGGGTTGAGAAATCTACAAAATATGTTTCCACTTAGGCCCGGGTGGAGGGTTCTGGGGACGCTTTAAGTGTTATAATATTAGTAGAACGAACACTTTATTCATAGGATCACATATATGCTAAGAAGCAAAGTGTTTATAAACCGCAATACAAAAGAGGTAAAGGCGAAAATAAATGCGGTAAAATTTGATCCATCCGGGATTTTAGTTGGAGAAATTATGTATCTGATTATTTTTACTATTTAATTTTGTTTCTGTTAGAAATGCGGTTTAACTGATTCATCCTTTATTAATGCTTTTATTTTATTATTAGCTCCTAAGTTCATGGAGAGGTTACTTTGAGATATGATTGTACTAGCAAAGCAGCAAATGTATTATTTTGTATGAAGAATTTCTTGGAACTGAAAAAAAAAAATACCGAATTGCAGTTTTGCTAACTATTAAATACCTTAGGAATTAGTCATTTTACATTTGAAACGGATGTTCCTGGAATATAGGACAATACAAATTAACGTTGCTATTTTAGTTTGCAATATTAAGTACAGATGACGGGTTCCAAGAACTGTTCATCTAGCATATTACTTTTGTTAATGTTATTTGAGCAGTAAAAGTTTGTTATACAGTTTCAATTTATCCGACATGTTTTTGCAATAAGCAGTGTTGATACTTACGGATAGATATCAGGTAATATATACTTTAGTTGTTGTATGATCAAATTATATATACGATGTAAATTTACAAAAAAATGATAAAATGCCTCATGATAAATTATAGTAATATCCAAAATAACATTTTGAATCAGAGAAAAGCAGCATATACAAATGTCCAAGTATTTCAAAGAATGATCTACTATTAAGACTACTTTGTCTAATGTTTTCCTCTAGTTTTATAGAGGTTAAAACTTAGTTCGAATATGAAAGTCACTTTTCAAAGAAACACACAACAACAATTTTACTAAAACACTATTTTGTGACACTCTTTTTTTACTAATAGTTACAAATTTAAGTGATCAATTTATAAATACAATAGTTATGTGTAAAAACAATAAATAGTTGTTGCCCGTCGATACCCGACAGATACAGCTCCATTCGTGGTGAGTGGAGCGCTAGGCAGATGGTGCGAAACATGTATAAAATGTACTTTTTAAACTGCTATTTCCTTCCAATTGTTTTTCTTGTAGCAAATTTTAAGAAGACAAAATGTATTAAAAAATCTGTGAAATTAACTAATATTTTATACACATAATCTAGCGCTATCGACTGGCAAAGTAAAACATTACGACGTGACATTGGAACAATTGACTGTACTTGCTGAGTGGAAGAAATCTATTTATTTCGATTATTTCCTTAAACGCACAGGGTTGGGAGCACACATCGGATTAAAACCGGTGCATTAGTTCCTTAATATGCTCAAAAATGGTATTTAATATAAATGTAAACCATTTATTTTAACTGACCCTTTATAATTTGCCATTGTAGTAATCATTTATACTATTAATATTATTGCAATCAGCCTTTTTAGACAATTAAGTAACTTTAGTTATAGTACTACACAGTTTAACAATCAAAACTTATTTATTTTTTAATTCACCAACTATAAAACTGTATAGTTAAAAAAAATATAAAACTGCATTATTTTTTCTTTCCACTTAAAGGATAATACGTAATAATTGTATACGTTTTTAGGTACTGGCCATGAGAAACCAAATGCTTCTTGAGCGTTTACTCTTCTTCTGTTGTTAGACAAAATACCTTGTGGCTTTACAATCAGCTGATTGAAGGACTATAAAATAAAATCATTGCAAAGGTTTGGAAATGTTCATTTTTAATTTACGAAAGTAAGATAACGTAAAAGTAAATAAAACCTGCTAATATAGAAAAGTTTAGCTTTTATTTGGTACAAACTGCATGTAAATCGGTCAAGTGGAAGTCTCAGACGAACTGTCCATAGGATTGAAAAGTTGACTTTTCCCCCATGTTAAATCTATATAAGAAAAGTTTATTTTTCATTTTTGACCCATTTAGCGTAAATATTTTCAAAATACAAATACAAACCTGCTAATATAGGACCTAAAACCTTTGTTTTGGTACAACCGGCATGTAAATCGGCCCAGTAGAAGTCTCAGACGAACTGTCCAAAGGTTTTTCCTTACGGCTTTAAATATATAGATTTTCAGTCATAACTGCAAACAAAATAATTGTTATAACAACTAAATCTGATATTTCCAATACATCAAAAACCAAATAAAGCGTGTATTCTTACCTAATCATGTTTGCTTATTATTATAATAGTTAAAAACGATGTTTCACGGACTTTAGAGCTTTAATACATTTTAATTTGTAATAAATGTTTCTGGCATGACATATGCAACTCTCCTATGCACAGATAATAAATTATTGGTCTGTATATAGTAAACCTACGAATTTTCATTCACGATAACAATCGTATATAATATAATTAATATATGTAAAAGTTATTCTTAAACATAAGTTATCTTGCTTCAAAAAATTAACAGTAAATAACAGACACATACTTAATACACAGTAAAATGGTAATAATATATCTATATTTAAGGCACTCACGCAACGCACATGTGTGTTTTGGAAGGTGAAGCTGAATAACACATTAGTATAGGACGCCTACTGAAGCCTCATTGCAGACAAATAACGACTGATTCCTCAGCAAGTGCACTTAATAAACAGTTACAAATATCCAAGTTACAGTGGAAATTGAGAGGTGTGTAGTTTTGACACGAGATACACACCGTAAACCAAACAATCCTAAACATCCTAACGAATGATCTTTGTGACAGAATAATTTAGTTATTTCTCGCATTTCGGAATATTTATTTCATTTTATTTTTATTTTCAACTGTACGTTATCCGTTGGAACAAATATAGTATTTTGTAACGTTTTAGATTCGTAAACCAATATTGCCATACGATTCACTCATTTTTGCCACAAATTGTATACCGTTAGTTAAACAATTTGTTTTACTTCTTAAAAAAATACTAAGTAACTGCATGATATTTTGTAAGTAGAGTAAAAAATAATTATTTAAAAATCCCCATTATTATTTATAAATAAAAAACTAAAGCTGTTGGATGGTTAATTTAACTAAAAAATATAAAAAATTGTTTCATCTTATGTTGCATTTATGTATTTTAAATTTGGTAATTGGTTAATAAGTGTTTTTCAGTATATTTTTTATAAATAGCACCTAGTATATCTCTTTATTTAGGTATATGAATACTTTACATAACCAAATTTTTGCTCTATCTGGTTGTGATCGTTGATATTTCTTACAAACAACCACACGCTTACATTTAATACTAGCACTGCAAACTGCCATTCTTTAAGGATCGTTAACAATTATACCTCAACCACTTGCCATTGGAAAGCTTCGTAAGAGTTGTTACTGCTTATGATCTGTACATATATAAAACAAAACTTGATTTAAAATTTACAAAATATTTTAAATTCTTATTCTTATCTTTTCTGAACCTTTGATAATGCATTGTCATGTGTGCACCATATTGTTATTTCAAAAGTAAATAAGAAACTACAAAACTTGTTTGGCCGTTTCAAAGAAGAAATGAAACGTAATTAGTGTTTTACTGTACATATTATCTTGTCAAATTTTATCCGAAACCTTATCACAAAGTATCTTGAAAGATATAATACTCAGCAGTGTTTTAGCAACAAACATAAAACAATATATAAATAAATAAGGGTTATGACAGTCTATTTATAGTTTGAGGGTATCATCTTTACCAGTACGCAAAATATTTATTAGCATACAAAAGAAACTATAACAATCCACCCTATATTGATACTTCAAGATATTACGTTTATTTGGGGATTTTAGGCAGTGAAGTAATAGTTAAATAATTAAAACTAATTATTTATTGACGTAATTACTAAAGTAAAACATTTTATTCCTAGCAGTTTTAACGAAATAGGGGATATTCCCGATGTAATTTTACGAATAAATTTGTCACATATTTCTTTATCTTTTATTTTAAAGCATTTTAAAGCAGTTTAAAGCATACGAAACTTATTTTGTACTTTACCTTTTATAATTTCTTTAGTAGCATGATACTGTTGTTAAAACTAAATAGGATAAATAAACTGCGTCTCACAACACTACAAAGTATATTTACACTTATACTGTACTTACATACAAGACGGTAAAATATAAACACAAAAGATGGTACAAGGCAATCGATTTCAACCAGTTACATCAGTCATCATCAGGCCCAATTACAGAATGTTTGATTTCAAATTTGAATAATGTATTTTAGTCCAAACAGTATAAGCAAGTCGACTCAAGAAGCAGTTTAATTTGAGCCAAAGTTATGATTTTAAATTAAATAATACAACATTTTGTAACGTGGTCACTGATACACTGTAAAGTAAACCACACGTTTAATTACTACAACCAGATTATTTGTACCAATATAACGAATAGTTTGGTATATCTAAGTAAATTGTATTGCCAAAGTATTTAGAGTATTAATTATCAAACTCATTTTGAAATGGAAATATAAATATTTTAATGTGGATAAGGCGATATTTCACCGGTAAAACTGACCCTTATATCACTTTTTTTATATGCGGAAAGATAAATCGAGCATGCGGAGCATTTATTTTTTCCCAACAAGCTACAATACCTACTAATTTGTAACTATACAAGAATTTTTAACTTTCCAGACATAGCGAAACTTACTTAAATGATAACTGGGTTCCAAGGCAACAAGGCTTGCATAACAGAGTTAACTTTGACTCTTTGAGGATCCAAACAAAAAAATAAAATAAACTTCCTGTTAACGTAATCTTGTTTAAAAGGCCTTGAATGTTTCCTCCAGGCATCAATTGAATAAGAGGGATGTAATGTAAGACTGTCATCGAGTTCAAATTCCAAAGATCAAAAGCTCATTAAATCTTTCGCTGCGGGTGTCCCGGAATCGCATGGCTGCTCAACATTGAAACATATGAGATTTTCATGTTTAAACATGTCAAAGGCAGAGAAAGTGTTAAGTAGTCCATACGGTCTTAACCTTATCTGGTTTCATCAGGGTTTCATCGAGCCGGGATGAGTTTTATTGGGCCACTTAAGTTCTTTGAACAATAACAAATTTTTCAAAGCCTTGACACCTAATATTTTTAAAACTCACCTACCGTACTTCTTCAGCCTATAGAGTCACAATTATTCCTTTAGTAGGACTGGTCTAAACTCAATTACGAGTCATCATCAGCCACTTTTTGAATTGAAATAAAATGGTCACATGTCCGTGATTGTTGACAAGTTAAAATAAACAGACTTCAAAAACATACAAAACACAGATTATGAGCCACAAAATACACGGCACGATTGCACATTTAAAATTTCGGCCCGGACGACATTTTCTTATTTTTCGATCCGCACACGGCATCATTAGTAGATCTACGCCGTGTGTTACGTGACTCGTAAACTGTTTCAATGTTTTTGAAGTATATGTTTATTTTAACTTTGACGACAATCACGGATATGTGACCATTGTATTTAATTTATTCAAGTGACTGATGATGACTCGTCATTGAGTTGAAACCGGTCCCACATTAAAGGAATAATTGTGATACCATAGGTTGAAGAAGTAGGTGAGATTTTAAAAGACTTAGATAAATTATTTTTGAGTTTGGCAAAATGGTTATTCGATGTTTATTTGTGTAATATTTTATGTTGTTAAAATCTACTTTTACTCTTACCAACCTAATGAAAATGATGTTGTTAAAGCTGCAATGGCTTAGTATAGTGTACAACAGCCCGTACCGTCGGCGTCGATAGATTCACCTCTGAAACGGCCACTTTAAGGGAATACGATTTTGGACGCGTTCTGAAGGTAAACGGTATAGTTAAATACTTAAATAGAGTTACAAAACGTTAACTAGCAACAGGACAAGTAACATACCTATTATGTACATGTTACCCTGGAATATGTATACGTTAGTTAAAGATTTGGAACTACATATAAACTATTACCATTAACTATAGATACTGAAGGTCAATGCTACTACTGTTCAAAGAACTTACCCTATTAAGCTGATCTCGGCTGAAGTAACTTGGTATTGTCCATAAGGGTCGTATGGGCTCCTTAAGGACAGAATTAATGAGTTTTTGGTCGGTGCCGTTTATCAAAATCTTAGTTTGGTCACAATAATTAGCTCGGGCTGATCCAAGCTGAGTCGTGTCCATCGAGGCCGTTGTTCGAGGGTGAGGCAGAGGGCCGCGCTACACAGAGCGTCGGTAATGTAGGTTTTACTGTGATAACATTTGTCTACACCAACTTGCGGAGCGCATTTTGATACGTTTCATATAATACTATCCGACCCGTTGCAGCTTCGCCCGCGTAAATTATGATGTGTGTGCTTCAATCTGTGATTAGCCTGTAGAACTAATGTGAAACAAGATCAGCTGTTTGAATTTTCATCAGCTGAAACCAAAGTGAATGTCCGTAAGGAATACATGGCAACTTTGGGACCCAGCGGGGCGGAAAACAAAGGAATTTCCTTATACCTTTTCTTAGCAAGCACCCAGGGCCAAAAATGAACCTATATGTCAACTTTCAACTCTGTAGGCCTTATAGTTATGGAGATTTCGTGATAGGTCAGTCAGTGGTATTTCTTTAAAAATAAATATTAATGACAATTTAAAATAATTGTAAGCAATTAAAAATTATATTTTTTAAATTAAAATACGCACTGGGTATCTTTAGAAATCATTATTAACAATTTAATTTTTTTAGTTGACGAAATATACTACTTAAATCAATTACTACAAAAACAAGGATACTCACAACTATTTCTTGAGCGTATCTATTATATAAGTTTTAGAGCACTCTAAAATGTTGGAGAGCACTCGGAAGTAACTCCGTGTCAGGTATCAACAAGTTGTTAAGCCCGAAACAACTTTGCCCGCTCGTAAATAGAGACGAATTGGGGCGTTTAGAGTTAATTGTTTAACACCGGGCCATTAAGCTCTCCCGTCAATACATTCATCCTTAGAAACAGTATTTTCTGCTACATTTAGAGGGTTAATTTCGGTAGTTAGATATGTTTTATAATTAGTCTTGAAAACAACTGTATGAAATGCCCATTTAAGCTACAACAAATTTTCTTCAACCATTTTTATATATTTTAATTGCAAATTTTGCTGTATAATGTTTGTATACTTTATCTAACACTAAACTGAATATTATAATTGGTCGTCATTTATTGAAATAGTTGAGCAATAGTTGTAACCGATCATGTGGAAAACGGTACACACATACATCACATTTAGTTGAGATCGTGCCACTGGGGAAATATTGTAGATGTTTTGAATTAAAAGATTTGCCTTGTATTTGCTCTATTTATTTTAATATCTTAGAACCTAAACCTAAATTAACTATTGCTTGAAGAAAATTAAATCGCTGTTTATATTAAGGAATAAACTAATGACAACTGTCATCATGATTGAAGCAGTGGCTACAGTGTACGGGTTTGGTTATGAGGTCCCTGGTTTGACCCCAATAAGCAGGCAATATTTATTACCAGTTCGACAATGTCGTAGTTTTCTCGGTTTTTCTGGAACACACATTCAGCTGAAAGTCCACCTACCTAAAAAGGAAATATGGCAAAATCTCTGAGACGAGGATAAATATATCTGTGTTATAGACCTATCTTTAACAAAATCCATACCATTTCGTATTTTAATTTAAAACATACGTTTTATTGGTAATATAAAAAAATAAGTTACCGTCTTTGTAACTTTCGTAACAATCTTAAAATTATATTGTTTAATAAAAGCATCTCATTACATTAAGCATTAGGGAATGCTTCTTCTGTGGCGTGTTTTTCGATTCAATTCAATGTTAATTCCTACAAGAATAGCACTTTGTACATAAGCTGCTTGGAATGAAAAGGGAAATTATTATTTTGAAGATACTTTACTCGAACGCAAATTGAATACGCAAAAAGTTGCTTTCAAGAAACTGTTGTTGCTCTAGCCTAAAAATATATATTACTAACAAAGGCAAATTCTATTTGTACAGTTCTAAGCCTAATTAAGCACTTAAGACCCAATCGGCTGGGGCAAATTCCAACCCCGTGGCCGTAGAAGTGCTGTTAATTGCTCCAGCTGCCGGGGGGAAGGAGAGTTGAGTAGAGTTGGGCTGGACTGTCCTGACCCCAAGGGCGAGAACTGGACACTTGATTATCGGAACGCTCCGAACCACTTTGACGACTCTGCCAACTCTCTGTTACAAAATATGTTTACTGACAGTTCCCAGTTGTTAACGTTCTGGCATTGAATGACGTATAACAAACTAAAATATTTAAAAGTAACATTTATTATTATTTTATGCAAATGTATTCAGCTTTAACTTTAACTGTAGACGTTGTTTCCATAATTTTATTTGCTAAAGATAATATTCTATTTAATTTAATGATGTCTTGAGGTAAAGACACAAATAAAGAAGTTAGGTTGCAATTAATAAATTGTTTGAAACACATAAATGAGTCCATTCTCCAATACACAATTCATGCCAATCTATTTTGGGACATTACTTGTTCTTCTTCTTTATTTTTTCAACAGTCAATACAATACTGCAATCCTTATCAGTAGTTGAGCAAACGCTATTGACAAGGAAATTACTACTTTTCACTTGAATCTGCATAAACAAACAGCATATCAAATACAATACAAGATTGGTATATAATAACTTAATAAGTCGTGTTAAAATTTACCGAAAGCAAATATAATGTTACAATGCAACAATTGAAAAACAACGCATACATATAACATCAAATATAATTTGAGCTAATGCAGCTAATCGACTATATAATGCAAACATATATAACAATAATATAAATTATAACTATATTTCAAATGTACAATCATAGAGTGATTGCAAAGAGATCTGGTAATATTAAAGATATAATTATCAAAGTTAATGCAACTTACAAATTTATGGTGTATGGAGAGACCACATAGCAGAATCGGGCATGGAAGGTATAGTTTTAAAATGGCCTTGCCCATACACAAGGTGTCCAACTCGGAGGGAAGATGGTTGCCAAGTCTTGTGATACGGGACAGGGATACTGGGTAGGTTGATATTGTCATGGGAAGAACGGGTGATTTCGTGAAGTCCTAGGAGTCAGGAAGTCCGGAGGCCAAGTTTTCCAAAAAGTCTCTGAGAGTCGACTTCACTCAAAGTAAACACTATCAGGGATAATTTTACCTTCAATTCAGAAGGTAGAGCAATGGAGACTTTGTTTGATTCCTCGAACTGACACTATCCTGCAATCATACCCGAGTGGCAACCCAACCAGTGTTTTGATGCCTTTTCTGAAACTGCATCATTGATAGAATGTTATACATTTACTTTTAGCGAATTTCTTATATAGGGAAGAACCTATTACCGTAGTCGGCATGGTAAGACCTAGGTCCGGGACCATGATGACTTTTCGTTTGAGGTCCCCAGACCCCAAAAACACCATTAGGTCGAAACTGTATATATATATATATATATATATAGTTAATGTATATATATATATATATGTGTCCGTGAGTGCGATAACTCTCGGAAAAGAGGTCCTATTATGATTAAATTTGGTATAAACGTGCAAAGCAACATTTATGACTATCCAGATCGCCAGATCCGACGGGGAATTTTGGGGGGGGGTTTGTACCCCAAAAATGGGTTTTTTGAAGTTTGTACATGTAATATTTAAAAAAGTTAAATTTCTGTTTTCACCATTACATTTAGCTTTAAAAAACACACAATTTAGTGTTTTGGTAATTTATCTATGTCAATTGGTTACAGAGATATTGAAAGCGCTAAACACAGTACGTTGTCCAATGTTATTCTTATGGAGAATAACAACAGTTTTATATCTCGCTTATTTATAAACGTATACTAACGTAACTTGGTATAAGGCTTCATTATCTAGTTGTGGTCTATTGTTATTTGCACAAAAAAAATATTTTACTGATTATTCCCGTAGCAGCAAACCTGCGTACTCAACCCCGATGTTATTCTTATGGAGAATAATTAAAATGTTATATATCGCTTATTTATCAATGAATATTGATGAATCTTGGTATGTGGCTTCAACTAGTTGAATTACATTTATATTTGCATAAACACCAATTGTTTTTGTTCCTTGTTTCAGCAAACCTAAGTACACATCCCCAATATTATTCTTATGGAGGATGATTAAAAATTGTATGCATCGAATATTTGTGAATATATTTTTATGAAACTTGGTATGAGGCTTTATGTTTATATAAACATATATTATGTATTGTAAATTCGCTGAGTACGCAGATTTGATGTCACGGGGGTATTTTATACTTTTAATCTTTATAAGTACTTATTTGTATAAATACCTGAGTGTAATTATCCAACGACTTGGAAGATCGTATTGTGGGACGGAGTTCACAGTATATGAGAAGATCGTAGAGTGGGACGGAGTTCACAATATATGAGAAGATCGTAGTGTGGGACGGAGTTCACAATATATGAGAAAATCTAAGTGTGGGACGGAGTTCACAATATATGAGAAGATCGTAGTGTGGGACGGAGTTCACAGTATATGAGAAGATCGTAGTGTGGGACGGAGTTCACAATATATGAGAAGATCGTAGAGTGGGACGGAGCTCTCAATATATGAGAAGATCGTAATGTGGGACGGAGTTCACAGTATATGAGAAGATCGTAGAGTGGGACGGAGTTCACAATATATGAGAAGATCGTAGTGTGGGACGGAGTTCACAATATATGAGAAAATCTAAGTGTGGGACGGAGTTCACAATATATGAGAAGATCGTAGTGTGGGACGGAGTTCACAGTATATGAGAAGATCGTAGTGTGGGACGGAGTTCACAATATATGAGAAAATCTAAGTGTGGGACGGAGTTCACAATATATGAGAAGATCGTAGTGTGGGACGGAGTTCACAGTATATGAGAAGATCGTAGAGTGGGACGGAGTTCACAATATATGAGAAGATCGTAGTGTGAGACGGAGTTCACAATATATGAGAAAATATAAGTGTGGGACGGAGTTCACAATATATGAGAAGATCGTAGTGTGGGACGGAGTTCACAGTATATGAGAAGATCGTAGAGTGGGACGGAGCTCTCAATATATGAGAAGATCGTAGTGTGGGACGGAGTTCACAATATATGAGAAGATCGTGGTGTGGGACGGAGTTCACAATATATGAGAAGATCGTAGTGTGGGACGGAGTTCACAATATATGAGAAGATCGTAGAGTGGTACGGAGCTCTCAATATATGAGAAGATCGTAATGTGGGACGGAGTTCACAGTATATGAGAAGATCGTAGAGTGGGACGGAGTTCACAATATATGAGAAGATCGTAGTGTGAGACGGAGTTCACAATATATGAGAAAATATAAGTGTGGGACGGAGTTCACAATATATGAGAAGATCGTAGTGTGGGACGGAGTTCACAGTATATGAGAAGATCGTAGAGTGGGACGGAGCTCTCAATATATGAGAAGATCGTAGTGTGGGACGGAGTTCACAATATATGAGAAGATCGTGGTGTGGGACGGAGTTCACAATATATGAGAAGATCGTAGTGTGGGACGGAGTTCACAATATATGAGAAGATCGTAGTGTGGGACGGAGTTCACAATATATGAGAAGATCGTGGTGTGGGACGGAGTTCACCAAATATGATTAAGTGCTTAATGATTATATTCCTTCATCTCCAAAGCTCAAGGACTAGTGTGCTAGCAATAATAATTAGATGTAGTGATATACAACTAATAAAAATAGCTCGCTTAAACAAGACTCGTACTGTCCTTAATTTTTAATATTTTACTTGTTTTTGATAGGTTAGTCATTCAATAAAAAAAACTACCTGTAACTATAATATATAACAGATATACATATAACAATTATTTTTATATTTAGGGAATCAAAGGAGTTTGTTGATCAAATTTGTTTCTATAGACCTGACTGAACTAGTTTTATTTTGACCGGCGCATTGATTTAATACAAACATTCTGTGTTGTTTTAGTTGTGCTCATTAAATCTGATAACTTATTTGCAACAATACATAATACGATTTGGCATTTCTTTTGATACATGCAATTCCAAGGTTGGTGTATGGGGCATTGCCCACGCCGAAACTTTAAGATCATATTTGCATTATTCTAAATTGTTATAGGAATAGATTATTCGCAGCATAAATAAATCAAATAGTTTGTTTTGATATTTCTTTAGATTTCTTTTACATAATACAATTTTGTGTACTATCTCTCTCTAATTAGAAATCATATTTTTCCTAGTATGTTATCAAACGGGGACTATTATGTTTAGTTTTTATTTAAATTTGTAAATAATTATATAATAATAAGTAATTCACCCTTTTTACATTTAGTTTTTCTCTGTACATATAAAACATTTTCCTGATAAAAGGATTTACCTCTATAGAGATATCGTTATGCAGTAACAGCGTCTGTGTGCTTGACGAACCGTGAAACACGTTTAGATTCAGTTGCGACGCGATGCTGGCTCTTATGTCAAGTGATGGACTTCGAATACAGTAGTTATAAAAAGGACACCATGACTTATTAAACTTGGTTATTAAAGTATAGTTTAATGTTTGGGTTGTAAATAATTGTTGAGATTATAAAACGAAAAACCACAATATGAACCTTTCTCTAAGCTTTATGAAAACTACTTTTATAACTACGTTTTGTAATTCTCAATTGTAATATAAACTAATACAGTAAAAAATGTGTTAGTAATCTAAGTATAGAGAGGTATCCAAACATTTCAGTTACAGGTAGTAACGCATCTGAAAGCCGCCTGTGATAGGTGTACTAGTTTCTGAAGGCCGCTTGAGATAGGTGTACTAGTTTCTGAAGGCCGATTGTGATAGGTGTACTAGTTTCTGAAGGCCACTTGTGATAGGTGTACTAGTTTCTGAAGGCCGCTTGTGATAGGTGTACTAGTTTCAAACCAAGGTCGTTAAGTCCGTGGTGGACTTAACGACCACCACGAAATAACGACCTTATATTGTCGAAATAATATTCAATATTTTACAAATTTAAGAATTGATTAAAAGTAAAACCTTGCTCCTTTAGTAAGTAAGACTTAGTAGGCCTCATACAAATTATAAATTTAAAAGTTAAAACTTGATTATAGTTTATACTATTATATTTTAATTCGACCTCAAATGATGACATTTATAAACTAAAGCGCGTTGTTTTCAACTTTTCCAGTACTGAGATCCCTGGACCCCAGCATGTTTGCAGTTTGAAAATATTAATACTGCTAAAACATGTAGTTTTCAATTATTACATCAACATACTAAATCAAGTACTTCTCCTATGTACTTCAATTGTATGAAAAATACCTTGAAGAGCTTTTAAAGGAAACTAATTTATTGACAAAATGTGTTATAATGAGTTAGCGGTCATGTATAGTTAAGATACTTAGAATGCACATATAAGTTTATTTTGGCTAAATATAAATTTAAAGTAAATATTTTCTATACGTAAAAAATTTAAATCATGGTTATCATTGATACAAAACATTCTAAGCTTCGACCAGAAAATTTAGAATGCAGGCGGAATAAAAGGTTTCCATTTTATTTCGTTCATAAATAAGTTTATCTTTAAATTAATCCTACTTCAACTTAAGGCTTTGCTTAGAGCAATGGGAATCAGGTTCCCAGCAAAGCCAGAGACCCTGCGGCAACACGGCCTGCATAATAGAGCCAACCCTCTTAAGAAAGCCTAAATTGATTCATTATAAATGTTCGAATCAAGTAATATTTTAGTTTGGAAGAAAATCAAATTAGGCTATGTCACATTAAAAATATTTTCTCCATATTTATCAAGATATGCGTTAGTTATTTCAAGAATTTTCTTAAAATGCGACTATGCAGATATCTAATTACATTGTAGCATGAAGTATTCAAAATAACATAAGTTCTTAATTATATAATAGAAACTACTAATTTTGTTAAAATTGTTCTAATATATCGCAAGAATTTTTACTGAAAGTCATTGCATCTCTTAAATCAATGCAAGGTGCATATGTGGTTTATAATTACAATTGTTTCATTATTACAATGATTGTTAACAAAGTTAATTGTGGGACATAAAATGAGACGTTTGAGTTTGCTTGAGTTACACGTTTAATTATGAAGATGAACTCTTAAACTTAATCTATGTTATTAAAAGAATTTCTTGATATATGTTCGGCGATTTTAGGCCTCTAAAACTATTCATTTTACTTACATGTCAAAAGCTCTTCCCCTCAAGATGTGCCTTTTTTGTATATCAATGCCAACGGCATTTTTGTTAATAGAGTACACAAACAATTTTAGGGAAAGCGGTCGAAACCCCTCAAATATTTTGGACACCCCGGGATTTGAACCCGTGACCCCTTGAACCGAAGTCCAAGACGCTAACCGTTAGGCTAGTGCGATGCCCTTTTGAAAAACATATATCTTCAGACCTCCGCCCCATAAATTTCCAATGTTAATCTTATAGAGTTATATTTAACTTAGCCAAACAGCTGATTATGATGCAATCATTTCAAAACATTTGATCATATGCCTGTTAGATTCCCGTGTGGAGAACGGGGCACCTTCTAGTTTTGTTAAGTTACTATTAAAATAAGATGAAAAATAAACATGTGTACATCGTACACAAATAACCTTTTTTAACTATTGACTTAGATTATTTGTTTGATTACAAACATAACATAAAATAATTAAAACACTTTTCTGATTGTGATAATCAATAAAAAGTGGACGTCATTTATAATTTATCCAGTATCAAAAAGGCGACAAAATCTGAGTGGTAATCTTACTGTCGGGCTACAAATGAGTTTTGTTTTCCTGGGACGGGCATATGAAGTAGCTTAACATATACTACTAAAACATAGGTCAAAAAACATTCATGTAATTATAAAATGTATTCAGAGTTCCTTTAGAATAGATTTGGTTTGGTGTTTGTGAAGTTCTAGCGGGCGGGAAAGTCCCTGGCTCACTGTGGCTACTAAAGGGCGCTTGGGCCCTCTTCAGCCATCGGATAAAGTTTGGCTAGGCTAGGTTTGGGTTTGGCTTGGTTTAGCACTATGGCAGAAGTTTTTTTATTTTTATTTTAGCCTGCTTTCGTGCCGGAAATGGTGGTGGGTTGGGTTGTGTTTAACACTATGGCAGGACTTTCTTTATTTTGTCTTTGCACCTGCTTTCGTCGGAAACGGAAATTGGGGAGGATGAGACACCACGGCAGGACTTTTTGCCTGCTTTCATGCTAGTGGGAGGTGGTGGGGGGGGGGAGGAAAGAGGGAAACACTGCAAAAGGACCTTTTTTGGGGGGACTGCGGCTCAGCTCCTGATAATTGGGTGTTCGGGCCTGTGCACGTCAGCCTTTTGGTTTATTTTACTCCTCCACTGCTCCAGTCTTGTCTACTTAAACTTGATTCTCTAATAAGCTCAAGTAGTTCAACAGTTTTAGAAAATTGTGATGAATTTACTTAAGAGTTTTTTTTTTGTTTTTTTTAATTTTTTTTTTAATCCCTTATCCTATCAATTGCTCCAATTGACTCACAATCAGAAACTACGTGCATGGCGGTCTCATCGAGCTGACGACATAGCCATTGTCTTTGGTACTCCTCCCTCGTCAAATTCTTGTCTGCATCCTCTAGTCGTTGCACGATTGATCCCACATACCATAACTCGGTCTTACAGCCCCTTCTTTAGCCAGTTTGTTCGCCTTCTAATTCCACTTTACACCCGGTGAGCAGTGACCCTTTCAGCATCTTACAGATACTTTAAATGCAATGTAATTAAATATAAATGTATAACAATGTAGTCGACAACTAATCATACTCGCCCTCTGTTGGGAGCATGACAGAACGACTTTGTGGATTACCAATATTTCAATTTTCTAGGCCGCCACCTAATGATACTAGTTATGATTGAGGCTGAGATCAACATTCGCGTTGTGTTTTATGCTGATAAATTGTTAAATATTTGCCTTGGGGGGTTAAATATGACTTTTAAGACTATTAAATAGTAAACATAATAAACATTATTTAATTGTAATTTAACTTTATTAAAATTACTTTACAAAATAAGAATATTTAACTTAATTACTCATAAAGATTGTTTGTTCCATGACTGATTTGGATAGTAAAATTTTAAGTTGGATAATAAACTAATATTATCAGTGGGAAAAAAGCTTTTAAATCATATGGTTTGTGCTAAAATATGCAACGATTTCTTAGGGTACATTCATATTGACAATCGAGAATGACTGAACTTGTTTTTAATTAAAAAGCTTAACAGTTAGTTTTATTTTCTAAACCTCGTTATTTTTTACACCTATTTTTTTGGGCTATGATAGAGCTAGGTTATTTTCATCATATAACAAGAGGGCTGTAGATGAGCGCAGATGTAAGAAAACATTCAAAACAAGGCCCTCTTGATTACCTATTAAAATATTTTGTTTACGTTAAACTCAATTGTTAATATTAACGGGTTTCCTGTGAAATAGCTATAAATATAGATAAAGTACTACAACATACTTCATCAGAGCTGGACAAAGTCACACATTTGATATTTGTTCCTAGAGACAACGCTTTTGAAATATTTAAGAATCAAAATAATTCAGAAGTTTTAGTTTGGTTTATGAACAAACGGAAATTTACTATTGCAGCAAACATCTGAAGGTGTAAAGGCCTGACTGAACCACTTGAGAGCCAATCATTTGCATGACAATATTCGTCTCCACGGGCCTGAAGCGTTGTTAATTGTTGCAGCCGCCACGCTGGAGAGGTATCTGGACAGTCCTGTCCCCAGGCGGGAAGTTGGATTGGATCTCCCAGGCACTCGGTCATCTAATGGATTCAAGCTACTTTTAGATCTTTGTATTTTTTGTTTGACTATGTTAATTGCACTTTAATATTTTTGGTTGTTAAGGGAGAAAAGTTAAGTAAACGTTTATCATCAGATGAGCTATGGTTTAAAAAATAATAAACATTTCTTTTCTTTTCAAGAATGACTTGTTTACTTGATATTTCCGAAACGGTAATATTTTTTGGTTTCAACTTGTTAGTAGCTAAAATATTTTGTCGTTAACCATGGCAAGTGCTAGTTTGAATAATAACTCGTTCTTAATTACGTTACGATATAAACATAATCAAGCAGAAGACACACCGTGCAGGACTTATTATTTAAATACTACCTTTCAAAACTAGGGGGCGGTTCAGGAGTTCGGGTTTATCTTAAGTCCGAGCATAAAAACCGGTGAAAACCGGTATTTGAGCCGCAGCTTTAAAATTGACTTCAGGTGCTCGGGTTTAACGTTAGACTCGGCCTAGAGATAGTTCCGGCTTAAATATTGGAAGGATAAACCCGCGCTCAAAAATTCCGCTTCACGAGTCCCGGCCTAGATAAACTCAGGCTTAAGAGATAGACTCAGTTGGTTCAGGAGTCCAAAGTTCGAGCGTAAATTAGATAGTCAGCGGCTAAAAATCAGCGAATTTGCGCTCCAACTTAGATCTGACCGGGGGCAGGTTTAAGTCGGAGCCTAATGAAAGATCGACAATCACTCGTTGCTTAATTATTTGTTGTTAAAAATAATACCATATACGTGTTCCGTGTTAAATTCCGCACCATTTCATTACCCCTTAAGTCTTATTTGAGAAATATATTTTTCTGTTTAATTTGTTTTATTGACTTGTGTAAAGTAATAGTAATGGCGAAAAGTATTGTACTTTTTACAAACCTAGCTATTTTTAGTGAATTTCCTATAGAAAAGAAAACTATAAGCATGACCCGCATGGTGAAACTTAAGCCCGGGATCACCATAGAAGTTCCTAACGTGACCCCCTAAACACCTCAAAACATTTGCACTCTATCCAAAGCGGTTTTTGTCAGATTTACTTGAAATTTGGTAGGAACCTTCCCTTCTGTAAAAAGTTTAACAAGTTCGTTGGGCAAATCAATTTGACAACTCTAACCCTCTATTTCAGTGATTTTAGTTCTTCATCAAAGTTTGAGTTTTAGAGCCCAAAGAGGGAAAGAAAAGCCCCGAATGTCAAATAAGCAAGGGCCAAGGCCTTTCTTCTCACCTTTTGGGCCTTGGCTTGCCTTCTTTCTTCTTGGGGCGCCTATTGAATATTAAATTATTTTACTTAAAAAGCCAAAAATCCTAAGCCCTCTCTCAGCATTCTAAGAGTATTAATCGATTTATTAAATAAAATGACAATAATTCTCTAAAACCAGTACGTTGACATATTTACACTAGGTTTTAATCAAAGCAATCCAATTACAACACTATAGAATTTTGTATCAGCAGCAAATAATAAAACAGAAAACGACATGTTACTTGTTTGTAGAATTATGTTTTACGTATAAAATGTCTACACAGTCAAGCCACAAAGCACTAAGCCCTGGCAAAGTAGAAGTAAATAATTCAAATATAATTGATTTAATATGAATCGAGGACATTTTTGTTGTGAGCAGTCAGCTGACGACAACAACGCGACGGCTACAGTGCTAACTGCCGGCTGCTGCCAACCTTACGACATGAATTCCCCACGATTCCCTGTCCATTAGGCTGTGGTATTGTTAGACTCGGCCTAACGTAAACTCGAGCTTAAGCAGTTTAGGCGCGGACTCCTGAAGTCAGTTTTTAAGTCGCGGTCTAAGAAAGCCGGGACTAACGATAGACGCGGTCTAGCTAAACCCGAACTCGTGAGGGGTGCAGGGTGTGGATCCCGCCCGCGGCGTCCTTGTCGCGCACCCTGGGCAACGGGGCGTCACAAGCCAGTGGCGTCACGGCTAGCGCGGGTAAAATCCACTTGGCTGTGAGACTCTTCTTCTCACAGTTTCTTCCAGGGCCAAGGCCTTTCTTCTCACCTTTTGGGCCTTGGCTTGCCTTCTTTCTTCTTTCCTGGGCAAGCCTTGCTCATCTTCTTTTCTTCGACCCCGCATCATGGGTGTCTTTCCGCCTTCTTTCAACCGGTGTCCACTGGGGGGTCCCTGGGAGTGTCCCTGGTGTCGCAGGGGCTGATGTGTGCTTGCACTGCCGATGGGTTCTCTTCAGTGGGTGTCAGGAGCCAGCCCCTTCGGGCCCTGGTCAGGGAGTGCGGCGTGGGTGCAGAGGTCGGGCTCTGCACTGCCACGGTGAACCCCGGCACGTCTGGAATCCGGTGCCGGCAAACGGAGGTCAGGTCCCCGGGGAACTGGGGTGGGGGCATCGTCCCTCTGGGTATACCCTCGCCTGTCCAATTCCGGGTTCACCCTCGTCGTGCGATGCACTGTTTAAACTAAAGTATGGCAACCCCTAAAAACAACGACAACATCAACATTGGCAACGATATGAGGGAGTTTCCAGAACTCCCTCCTCCTAGCGCCGGTACTGCCTCCATTTTTCGGAGGAGTAGCTTAGTAGCGAGGTCCCCACCACCGGCCTCTTCTCCTGTGGTCGCGCTGGCTTCCACGGATTCAGCCAGCTCGAGGAATACCCCAAAGCCAAGAACGGTTCGAGCTCCGTCTCCGGTAGTTTCGCCGGATGAAAGGAACGTGGCTATTGCTCAGGAAAAGGTCGAGGAGGAACTGCAGAGGATGCGGGACACTCTCCTCGACATGTCCGCCGCGGTCGCGAAGCAGAAGACCGTGTCGATGGGCATCAAGAACGGGATAGTGACCCTGGATGCTTCCCTTGATGTCTTCGACTCGATGCTCGGTCTCTGGAAGGCATCGCTAAGGCGGCTCAGGCTTCTGGAGGAGAAGCAGGGGCAAGCTCCACTTCCATCTTCGGAGTCTGGGGCGCCTGGTAGTGGTGCCAAGAGATTGGCGACTAGCCCTCCTGCGGAACAGCAAACGGAGAAGAGACCGGACGTCAAGAACAGGACCGTCCACGTGGAAAGGAACGGAGAAGAAGCCACCACTGCGTCTGCGGACAGGGAGGGTTTCAATCAGGTCCTCTCCAAGAAACAGAGGAGGAAGCTTCGGGCGGAGGCGAAAGCCCAGAAGAATCGGAAAGAGGCGGAAAACGCGCCTTCCCAAGCACCCAGCCAAAAGAAGGAGAAGCCAAAGAAGACTCGGCCTAGGAAGACCAGGAACCAGGTGGTCCTGATCAATCCGTCCACCGGCAAGACCTACTCGGAGATCCTCGGATTGTTGAAGAGTGAGGTGACGCCAGAGGACTCCGGAACTGTGGTTCGGCAGATCCGGAAGACGGAGGCCGGCGGGGTTCTCCTTGAGCTCTTGAAGTGTGACGACCGGGGGAAACTCCAAAAAGCATTTCAAAGAGCTATAGGGGACAAGGGCGAGGTCCGCTCCATCATCCCGAAGCTGAGGGTAGAGATCTTGGATCTAGACGCCCTGGCTTCGGAGGCCGATGTCATTGCGGCTATCACAAGATACCTTCCGACAATCTCCGGTGTGCCTAAGGTCACCCTGTTCTCGCCAAACAAGCGGGAGCAGAGAAAGGCTGTCGTTGAGATGGAAGAGAAAGACGGTCTTCTCTTTCTTCGGTCTGGGAAGATCAAGATTGGCTGGGTCGTCTGCCGAGTTCGGCAGCGCCTTGAGGTAGAACGCTGTTTTCGGTGCCTCGGGTACGGCCACACGCGTCAGAGTTGCTCCGGTCCCGACCGCGGCAACAATTGTTGGAAGTGCGGTAGCGGCGAACATAAGGCCGCTGCTTGCACAGCGGCCGCTTCTTGCGTTCTCTGCACCGGTACACCTGGAGCGTCCGCGGACCACATTCCGGGCTCAGTTGCGTGCAGGGCTTTCAGGAAAGCCCTAGACGCTAAGATGGCTCGATCTGCCACGAAATGATCCGTTTAGTCCAGGCAAACCTGCAGCGGAGTCGAGCAGCTGACGCCATTCTTGAGCAGCTTGCTTGTGAAGTCAAAGCCCAGATCGTGATCGTCAGCGAGCCCTACCGGATCAAAACCAGTCCATCTTGGTTTTATGACCGGCTTGGCACCGTGGCTCTCTGGATTTCGGACAGTCGGGGGATTCAGGTGTTGGGTCACGGATCCGGTGACGGTTACGTCTGGGTGAGACTTCGGCGAGTCAACGTATACAGTGTCTACCTCTCTCCCAACTATTCCACCGAGGAGTACCGGGAGAGGCTGGAGGCGCTGGAAGACAGTCTTCAGGGTGTCTCGGGGGGCGTAATAGTTGCTGGGGACTTCAACGCGCGTGCCGTTGAGTGGGGCATGCCAGTCACTAACGCCCGGGGGAGACGAATCTTGGAGATGGCCTCGAGGCTCGACCTGGAAGTGGCGAACAGAGGGGACATGCCGACATACCGAAGACCTGGTTTTGGTGACTCCATACCAGATGTCACGCTGGTATCGGCAGGGTTGTTTCCTCTGGTAGCGGGGTGGGGGGTGATGGACGTGTAAACGGCCAGTGACCACGAATTCATCTCCTTCCATCTGGAAGAAAACGAGTTGTCTCGTCGATGGAGTACCCGAAACCCAATTGGCTGGAATCAGGCCAAACTGGACAGGGAAAAATTCGTCGAGCGGCTCAGTCGTAGCCCCGAGGCCGGTTTGACGGAGCGCTTTGACTCCGCTGATTGAGATCGGGTCGAAGCTCTCGTGGGTTCCACAATGCAGCTGATCGAGCGTGCATGCGACTCGTCGATGCCTCGGAAAAAACCTGTCCGGGGTCGTCACCACGTGTACTGGTGGACGGACGAAATCGCGGAGCTCAGGAGAACGGCACTGATGCTTCGCAGAAGAGCGCAGAGAACTCGAAACCGACCGGAGGCTTTGGTCAGGTCGGCAGAGCACAAGACTGCGAAAAAGCTCTTGCCAGTGCAATTCGCCTGAGCAAGGCTCGCTGCTGGAAGGAGCTGTGCCGGGACGTGGACTCCGATCCATGGGGAAAAGGGTACAAGCTCGTCACGAGAAAGCTCGGGGGAATGGGGGCCAGCAGTGCCTCTATGCCTGCAGGCACGATCAATGCCATCGTCGATGCTCTCTTCCCAAGTCACCCTGTGAGGCGAAAGGAAAGAGTAACGGGGCCGGTGCCTGATGTTCCTTTGTTCACGGAATAGGAGCTCGTGGCAGCGTCGTCTGCCATGCACAACAACAGAGCTCCAGGCCCCGATGGCATTCCGGTTGAGGCTCTGAAGGTTGTGGCGGGAAGTCACCCACATCTGCTGCTGCGCATGTTCAACGCGTGTTTGGCGGCGGGTGTGTTTCCGTCACGCTGGAAGACAGCTAGACTGGCACTCATCAGCAAAGGCAAAGGTGACCCGGAGTCCCCGTCGGCATACAGACCACTCTGTATGTTGGACACGGCGGGTAAACTCTTTGAGAGGTTGCTGAAACCCAGGTTGAGGTTGGCCGTCGAAGCCGCTGGGGACTTGTCCCCCCGGCAGCACGGCTTTCGGAAGGGCCACTCAACCTTGAATGCCGTGGCTGAAGTCCTGGGCGCCGTCCAGCGGGCTGACACGGCCTGCCATTAGGCCAGGCCGATCGTGCTGCTGGTCACCCTGGACGTTAAAAACGCTTTTAACTCGGCCCGTTGGGTGGACATGCTCGAGGCATTGCAGCGGGACTTCAGGGTACCCGACTATCTCTTGGTCGTGGTACAGGACTACCTGAAGGAGCGCAGGCTGCTATATAGCACAGCAGCAGGGGTCCGTTCCAAAGTGGTCACCGCCGGCGCGGCGCAAGGGTCGATCCTTGGCCCTGACCTTTGGAACGTGGGATATGACGGAGTGCTTCGCCTCGAGATGCCACCACAAGCCTATCTCGTGGGCTACGCAGATGATGTAGCCGCAGTCATCACGGCTCGGAATCCGGAGTTAGCCCAGCTTCGCCTCAACCAGGTGATGTTTCGGGTCAACAGATGGATGAGCGGTCATGGACTTGAGCTGGCGGTCGCCAAGACCGAGATCGTCATGCTCACGCGACGGAGGATCCAAACAGTAATCCCTATGACTGTTGGTGACGTGGAGGTCCAGACGAAGACTGCGGCGAAGTATCTGGGAGTGGTGCTTGACCACCGCCTCACATGGTGGGAGCACATCCAGGCGGTTTGCAACAAGGCGACGAGGGTTGTTCTGTCGCTCAGCAGATTGATGGGGAATGTCGGAGGCCCGAGGTCCAGCAAGAGGCGACTTCCCATGTCCACCGTCAACGCCACTCTCCTGTACGGTGCAGAAGTGTGGGCGGGTGCCATGAGAGTCAAAAAACACAGCAAGAGAATTCTCTCCGTTCAGCGCAGGGCGGCTCTTAGGGTTGCCTGTGCGTATCGCACTGTGTCTGGACTGGCTGTAATGGTTGTGGCTGGAGTGTTTCCCCTTGATCTGCTCGCCGCTGAGAGGCAGAACATCTTTCGCCATGCTCCTGATCTCGGAAGAGACCAAGCTGCTGTGGAAGCCAGACTCGAAACTCTGCGAGTTTGGCAAGAGCGTTGGAACGGTGGACTGGAAGGGCGATGGACGTTTCGTCTCATCAGAGACATAAGCCCGTGGTTGAGCCGTGCATTTGGGGAAATTGACTTTTTCTTGTGTAAATTCCTGACGGGCCACGGGTACTTCAGGGAATACCTTTTCCGCATGGGGAAGGTGAGGTCACCTCAGTGTAGTTACTGCCCGGAGGAGGTGGATGATGCTCATCATACTTTCTTCCGGTGCAGTCGTTTCGCTGAAGACAGGAGGAGGCTCGTCTCTGCTGTCGGCGATCTGTCCCCGGACGTCGTGGTGGGGGCGATGCTTCGAAATGAAGACTCCTGGAGAGCGGTTGCGCTCTTCGTGCAATCCGTTCTTCGGGGAAAGCGAGACGAGGGATGCTTAGGTGACCTCTAAGTTTCCCGAAACGGTGACGTGACCCGTCTGGGCGCAAGACACGCGGGCCAGTGCCGAAGTTGTCCGATAAGGGTTCCGGCCTGGTTTTTCCCCCGCGGCTCCGTAGGAGGTTTAGTGGGTATACCTCGTAAGAGGGAGTCCCACACTGTTCCTTTGGGTTCGCGCATTAAGCGTTCCTCCTACGTAAAAAAAAAAAAAAAAAACCGAACTCGTGAACCGCCCCTAGGAGTTCTGGCTGTTTTCAAACGTCAATTAAAATCTTTAATTGTTGAAAGGGAATCGTTTTAACAATATTTTTTATTATTCAGACCAAACCCTTCTTTGCAGTATGTTAACAACTTCATATACTGCAACTGCTTCCAGTTTCATGCGTTCACAAAGCTTTTACAATTTTCTGGGACAAGGCTGTAACATTTTACAAAAAAACGCTCCAATCCCGACCTGTCTCGTAATCAAGTTTGACCATTCTAATGAATATGTTAGATGCAAACATGTAATCATCATATGTGTTGCTAAGGCAAAGGTACGATCAAGTTATACAAATTATCTTACGCAGTGCATTAAGATGATATTATTTTCATATAGATGACAGTGTCTTAATTTTTTTAAACTTAGTTTTTTACCCCGTTTTAATTAGTTAAATAAAAATGGATTGTGAAAGTTTCCTTTGGTATTGCACTATCATTCAAACTATTATTTAATGTATATTTAATATTTGTCTAAACATATTTATTTTAATAAATGTATTTTTTAATAGCTTACCTTCCTAACCCATAGGTGTAAACGTTAATTACTATTTTAAGCTAGCTGCATTATTACTGCTACTTTTCAGGAAATACAAAAATGTATACACATTGTTCCCTTAAATTAACAAAATAATTTACAAAGTATTGAAATATAGTTATTGTAGTAAATTCAGTTCGCCTTACAAGGTGATAAACTCCTTTTTAGCAAATTTCCCCTGTAGGGAAGAAGCTATTACCGTAGGTCTCATGGTAAGACTTAAGCCCGAAACCATGATAACTTTTGTTTTATGGTCCCCAGATGCCAAAAACACCATTCGTTCAAGTTTTATATATAAATATATATATATATATATATATATATATATATGTGTGTGTGTGTGTGTGTGTGTGTGTTTGTGTGTCCGTAAGCACGATAACTCTCGTAAAAAAATCCGATCTTAATGAAATTTGGTACGAATGTGTAAAGTACCATTTATTTGAACAATTTCAAAAACCAGACGAATCGCACCATCCAAAATGGGATTAGCGGGGGGTTTGTACCCCAAAAATGTTTTTTTTGGGGTTTTCAAAAGCAATTTTTATTTAAATCAAATTTTAATGTATACTATTGAATTCAGCTTTTAAAAAACTAGTTGGTGTTTTGATCATTGCTCTACGTCAATTAGTTACTGAGATATTGCAAGTGCTAAACACAGTACGTTGGCTAATTATATTCTTATGGAGAAAGATAAACATTTTATATCTCACTTATTTATGAATATAAACTGACGAAACTTGGTATATGGCTTCATCTGGTTGTGGTTTGTTGTTGTTTGCACAAAAAATAAAATTTTCACGTTTGGTTTCCGAAGCAGCAAAACTAGGTACTCGGTCCCCATGTTTTTCTTATGGATAATAATTAAAATGTTATATATCGCTTATTTATAAATGCATTTGAATGAAACTTGGTATGTGACTTTACTTAGAAGAGTTCTTTTGATATTTTCATAAAAACACATTATTTTGTGTTCCTTGTTGCAGCAAACCTGCGTACTCATCCCCAATATTATTATGGAGAATAATTAAAATTCTATTTATCGCTTATTTGTGAATATATTTTTTTGAAACTTGGTATGCAGCTTTACGTGGTATTAAACCACTGGAAATTCTCTGAGTACGCAGGTTTGCTGCGACGGGGACATTATTCATCTGCAACGGGTTATTATGCCAGTAAAAGTTGTGACTTCAGATAAAAGTAAATATGTGTCTGTATACCGGTTAAAAGCAAAGACTATGTTTTGTAAGACATTTCACAAATAATTATTTTTCTGTTAATAAAAAAATAATGCAGACAGCAGGTTCATGCTCACTGACAAGGGGCAGATAAGCCCTAGCAGTAATCTCCCCTCCCCGGGCTGAAGGAAGGGTCCGCTCTCATATACAATGGAGTACCGTAGGAGAGACATGGGCTAGAGAGTATTGGAACATCTACACACACTTCCACTTTACCGACTGTGTTGTAAGGTACGAAAAATCCTAATTAATAATTGTGTATATAAATATATTAAATTAAATATGCTATATGTATGATGGAAGTATATTAAAAATACCTCAATGTAACTATAAAGTTGTTTACTTTCAGGATAACATAGCTTTATTACTGTCACTAAAGAGTTTTTTTTTAATAAATTAAACGCTTTGATCCAAGGACTCGAGAAAAATTGTAACTTGATTGATTAATTTCATGGCAGGCAGAAAGGATAGATTTAGCCCAAAAGAAAAGCATGGAAAAATGCGTTTAAACGTAAAAAAGCTAAAACATACTTACATAGTAAGAAAACTGTTTTCATACACAATAAATGTTCAGTAATTTTACCTCGGCGCACTCGGTACAGGCATCAATACTGTAAACGAGGTCTAAACAGACGCCTTCAAATGTGGTCTCATTGACACTTAGACTAGTTCCGAAACTGTTCGAGGTTAGTGAGAGTATAAAGACTATATCGTTTACGTATCTCCCCAAAAAATTGTATCTTGGGGTCAATGCCTGGCCACTGGGGTATAATCGTCCGCTGCAATACTCTATTCTACAACAGTGAACAATGCCACTGACTTCATCGTTGATAACAATACCTTTTGGGAATAATTCTTGTGGCTATTATCTATCTATAGGTTGGCTAGTGGCCGAAGTAAATGATGCCGTTAAAATTGCACTGATGTATTAAGTTGTGGAGTTTTGAACCACCTTTACTATATGTTTTGAACGTTTGTTTCAATAGGTTGTGGATTACTGGCTTTCGAGATTGTTCAAACAATAGAAACGTTGAGGTACTGACTGCTGACACTAGCGAAAGTCGTAATTATATCACTGTAGAGAATATATTGCTCCTTAACACGAAGCTCCTTCCAACAGATGAGGCCATATTCCCTCACGCTCGTTTATGTTCCAACTTGCTTCGTTGTAACGAACTCCATAGTTTATTATGTTATACTTTAACGAAATTTAAAATATATATTTTAGCTACAACTCTAAGTCCTTCAACCAGTTGCGAACAAGGGATTTATCTATTTGTAAAATAAATAATATAACTATTTCTCTGTGAATTAAAATTAATGCTGTCATATCGAAATCAATAGTGAATAGGCAACTGACGTATACAATTGGGCTTTATTCAACCGAAACCAACTGTATGGGAAATCCTTTCAAATATCCCATAAAATATTCAGTAAGCGTTTTTTGTATCCATAGATCTAATGAGGAACCTTTTACTATGCTTTGTATCATTAAAATTGGTTATCATTATTATTAAAACTTGATAATTTTAATATTGTAGGAGACATCCACTTGAGAAAACTTTGAAACGTGTTTTATAAGTGTATTAAATTTCAAACGATGTATCTGCGTGCAAAAAGCTCCATTACACTTAGTATATTATTAAATCAAGCTATAATTAATAGTGATTATTAGTTTTGATAAGACCTTTTCCCGATAATCTGATAATATACTAATACAAATCTTGGATCTTGTACGCTTAGTAACTAATGTTTTTCCTAAGCTAAGCATTTTTTAGTTTCCTGAATGATCATAAAATGAATTTAACATCAATTGCTAAACTAATCCGGTTAGATATAAAGTGATAGTTTGTATTTCCCTGCGGCAACTCAGCTTTTGTAAGAAAACTACCCTTTAAAGCGAAGCGAATTTTGTAACTTTGTATTTCAGGGATTACTGAATCCGACAGTAAAAATAACCTCTTTTATAAGTATTCAACAATGTCAAAGTAATGTCATTTAAAACAAAATTACAACTATATATTTTCATCTTAAATATGTTTAAGTTTAATATTAAACATTTATAATTTATAATTGTTTAGTTAGGTGCTATTGTTGTGTAATAAACTACGTCACGCAAATAGATGTTTTTCTTTATCATTAGAATTGCACATAAGTATTCAATTATAACTCATTACACAGAAATTTACTGGACATGATAATATGAAAACAGCTTCTAGTGGGATAATAGCTAGAGACATTAGTAACTAACATGTCACGCTAGTATTTAAACACATTTCAGATTTGATATGCAAATTAATATTATTTCTTTGCTTGAAAAAAGTGTAATATAAAACTCAAATCTTTAAAGTACTAAGGTTTTTCTTGAATTACAACATTATTCTAAAGCAAGTTAAAGAATCATACTTTTCATAAATTATTAATATAGACTTGACATTTTTTAAAAGCCCCGAACTTAAAATTGTTTCTCTTAAACTCGAGTTTATACTATTTTAGGTAAAAGCTTGCTTTGTTGATTATGTTTTACGAGACCATTCTACATCTTTCAGCTTTAATTAACATTAGTTTAATCAGGTGAACGTTTTAAGAATGGCACAAATCCGCCGCAATAGTAACAAATGGCAGGTAGCAACGTTAATAAGCTAATAAATACATTTAACAAGGTTATATATGAAATCAGTTATTTAGATATAATACATAACAAACATTAAACATCGAGTTACCCAGAACGTAAGGGGAAGACCAGGTCTCGGCAGTGATCTAATCTTTGGGCTATAAGGGAGTTCTCTCAAACACAGATGTGATAGTGATAAGAAAATAAAATCATGAGAGCTCTCAGATACAGCTTTCAAACATGTTCCTTTTAATTCAACCTTAAGTTTCACTAGATTTATTCTCATATACTGCATACCATTTGTTCATATTAAACAGTTTGGAGATATGGAAATGAGATTAAAACCACTTCATTTTGGATCTTCAACTACAAAAAAGGACTACTTTAAGTGGTTTAGTAAATGCTTCCTAATCCTTAACCCTATATACTCTTTCTGCCTCTAAATAGATATAGTCGTTCTTATGGTCACTTAAAATGTTCACATAATTGAAACTGTATCCTTTGATGATAATCGGCACTCTTTATCTGGGAAGAGGTATACATTGATATTATTCATATACAGGGTTTTTACCAAAGATTTGTGAGGTTTTTACCTTAAGTACGAAATAAATCATAGAAGATTTAGCAAAAATATTTATATTGTTGAAACCCTCATAAAAAAACAATTTAATATAGGTGACTAATAAATTTCAATATGTCTACCATTTGTAGCTCTGAAAATATCTTAAGGATGGTCACACAAAGTGCAACATTCCCCTTTTTACTGAGGATCTTATATCATGTGTGTTAAATCTCTTTAATGATTCACATTACTAATTTTGTTTTGAGTAAAGTATCCCTTTCACATATCCCCACAAAGGAAATTTCCATGGAGGCCATAATATGGGACCACACTTCTATCTACCCACATTGAAACAAGACTTGAAAAGGTTAACAATAGAAACCAAACATAAGTGGTTTTACAAAACAAATTGGTAACTATCAAACACCTATTTTTTACATTTAAAGGAAACAAAACTATTTGAGCTGTAGAGTCCAGTGTTACCAAACTGGATTTTCAAATGTTCCTAGTTATGTTTTTATGAGCAGTCAAAACCGCACCAATCCTTTATGAAAACCCTGTATAATGCTCTTTAA
The DNA here is from genome assembly GCA_963675035.1 of Allygus modestus. Taxonomy (NCBI): domain Eukaryota; kingdom Metazoa; phylum Arthropoda; class Insecta; order Hemiptera; family Cicadellidae; genus Allygus; species Allygus modestus. The sequence continues at coordinate 55,559,506 of OY776112.1, read as the reverse complement.
GTAACTAATAATTAAACTAGGCCCAGACATTGCTGTTTTATAAAAAATGTCAAATACATTCACTCGCTCATTATTACCGATGCGGCAGGCTGCCGATGCGGATTACAGGTATTGGCTGCCTTGCATAATGGTTATGCATATTTACGATATTTAAATAAGTGCAGAATAAGTTTCAAAATACAGTAAAACATAATTTACTATGTTAAATCAAGAAAGTCTATCTCCTACTACAAAAAACGTCAGCATTAAAATTTATAAACTTTATGACTGATATTACTAATACTTACATATAATATACACATATACTTATACTGTAATTACAATATAAACCTTATTGTTACCCAACCTATCTTAATATTTGTTTGTTGTAGTTAGCTGGACAGATACCAATTCGATTCCCCCTTCACAGTCTTTTATGGTCCAGGGATCCGTATGAGCCTGAGTGCCGGCGATGGAATTAATCAAAAAGGTATTGTAGGGAACTATTATAAGTAATTAATATAAATTATTTGCCTCGTTGGTTTTAGTGCACTTGTAGGCTGAAAAAAAGTAATATCCTTTGAGGCGTAAATAATTAGGTTATTTATGATTTGTGTATTTTTTGTTTTAATATTAGATTGATAAGTAAAAAATGCTCCGTAATAACCAATTGTGTTATTTTAAAACTTAAGATTTTTGTTTATTCTCTTTAGAACAATGAAAAGGAAAATAGGACAACTTCCCTAGGAATATTTGCTCAAATAACAGTGTTGGTCCATTTGCAACTTGTGAGGATTTGTTTGCATGCTGTTTTATAGCCAAAACAAGGTCAAGCATTAATTGTGTTGTATGTTCAAATAATCATACGGTACTGACGATTTTCAGCCTGACTATTGTTTACATTACATGTTGTGTTTACATGTTGTCGATAATGCAAGTGATTTTTCCTTTTGTACAACAGTTTTATTTATACATTTTTTTTAAATTTTTTAAACCATTTTTATTTTATGGAGTTGGTTTTGTTTTTTTGGACATCATAAGTGGAAAAGACATTCCAAATCAATCGAAAAATATAATTTTCAAAATAATAAACAAACAATGCAGACAGCAGAAGGAATCGTATGTTTAAATATAACTGAATTAAATAAGAGACCTTAGTACGTCCATTGATTTTGTGTACTATAACTAATATGTACTAATGACGACTGATGAGGCAAAAGCCAAGGCAAGTGCCAAACAGCAATAAACTATTAATAATAGTAGGTTTTATAATAACAACAGGGGCAACCAACTATCGTCCCCACTTGAACACGATCTAGACTTACCATCATTCACAAACACACTTTAAGCGATATTATATTTATTCACTAGTGCCCAAAGTGGTGTTTCCCGGTACGCGATCGTGTTTTCTGTGTGAGGTAACATCCGAGCAAGAAAATTCGATCAAGTATCGAAAAAATACTTTAGCTAAGAGTTATAAACGATCTTTTTCATCACACTGTAAATAGAAATAATAATAATTAATAATTAAATATATTATTTAGACATTTTTACCAGGTTTGCTGGGTATTATTTCTCACAACACAATGGCAACAATTGTGTTTAAATTTCCTTTACGTTAATCTAGTAATTAAATTAATAAGAACAGCTGATTTCGAATGCACCTCTTATAATTCTAGACGCATATTTATACTAGCGCTACTGGTGTCAGAACAACTAATAACAGTGCAGCGAAAATCACAAGCGGTTTTTATGGCACTATGGTTGAAAAGAATCACTTTCGGTACTCACATCTGATACCGAAAATAGCTACTTTTGACACAGTGTGATGAAAAATAGCTAAACCTTACATAATAGTCCAAGCTAGTTTTAAAAGGGTTAGTTACATGCAATCAGTAATAATTGGGTAACACAGCAAAGCCACACATTCCTTGGCAACTTCTCTTGCATAATCTAAAATTCCGGATTACGAACGGATTTGTTAACTATACATATGGACTACTGAGCATGACAATTTAACGGTTTATTCCTGGTTCACGAACAATTCAGACGAACAATTAACAAACTTTAATTAAATGTCACGTATTATTAATATAATCCTCTACGACATAGTGTAATAATAATAATAAATGTGATTGCTTTGAACAATGGTTGCATCAGCATTACACATTATTACTTTAAACTACACTTATTTGTATTATTTTCTTCATGCTGTAATTTTTTATTGTATTTTTTATATATACTCTTCATTGGTGATTTTTATCATTAAAAAATCATCCATTGTCTAATATGTCTTTTCCAAGAAGATAAGATTACAGTTTTATTTAAACTCTCCAAAAGGTAAATTTATAAACTTTTCAGGCATTTTATTCATTAACTTTATTCCGTAGTATATTAGTTGGCGTTTGTAAAATGTTGTTCTATGATCATTTATGGGTATAAGATTTGTTTTTTCCAAGATTTAAGTGTTTACATCCACGTTTTGGAAAAAAGTTATAATGTAACTAATGCATTAATAAATGTTTTTTAGGCCCTTTATTAAAAATATATTAAGATTTTTAAAAGCTATAAAATAATCTTAAACACTTATACAATTGCCTTAAATATTGTTTTCGTCATACTACTTCAAAAACAACTGTTTTTGACAGATGCGTTGAGATTCAAAAGTTCTTCTTTTTAGTCTTTGGATAATAACATATGTTTTGATGATCATTATCGTACTAGTACTAAAAAGATCATTGTTGATGATACTTTTGATTCGAGGTCGTCATAAATCGATTAAAATTCATTCGATTATAAAAATCGAAACATTCATTGTTATTATCGAAACATTCATTGTTGTATTGTTATTTGAAGAACAAACGATTGATTCGAACCACAATGATTGGTTTGAAGTGATCGACTCAACAACCGATAGATATGAATGAACCGAAGTTATGCATGTGCAACAGCTGATTGTTTCAAGAGACAAGCTGAAAGAAACATTTGAGGTTATGAAGACACAGTACGTAAATTTTACTTTTGTTTTTATTTAAACCTTAAGTTTTTTGCCAGTATGACGAAAAATATAGTTCGTCACTCGGATCAAAAGTGTCTTTTTAATACTCGCTCATTTCCCAGCCTCGGCTTCGCCTCGGCAGTTAAACTGGAGCTCGTATTAAAAAGATCCACTTTTGATCCTAGTGACGAAATATACTATTAGCGACCACCAACGGCTGTGGTATTACTTACGTATCGATAAAAACTACCTAAACCCTAATCTGTTTATGGCAGGTCCATCCATTCCTGAAGCCAATTGGATTAGTTCCTATTTTTACGTTAACGATATTTATGTATATATGTTATTTAATGATATAAGTATGGGCAAAGAACTTTCCTTAGGACTCTGTTTCATTGTGACTCTGTCACATTGTTATCAGAGAGATTATTATATATTATTTATATACAAACATATACATAATTCATCCCATTCATATTTTAGCTCTCGATCGTTTACGATGCTCTCAATTTCCTTAGTAGCAGATACTAAAGCACACTTTAAAACACCATTTGGTCATGTGATGTAGTATATAAAATAATGTAGAATCAACAATGTTTCCTTGGGCCGCAGAGGCTCAAACTTAATCTCGTGTAATTCTTTAAAGCTGACAATAATCCCTTCCCTCCCTCCCAAACCTCCACCCCTACATAAGCGGAACTCAACAGCAGATGAAACATTTAGAAGTTTACTTCATTTTCATATTTCTTTACTAATATATGCACGTACGAATAGCATCTACAAATAAAAAAATACGTCGTTTTAACAGCGAAGGATATTATTATATAAAGAAATTGATTTGTATTTCATGTTTACTTATGTTGTGGTTGTCAATGGTGTTCATTGCTGCTCAAACTGCAACACAGTTTCAAGTTATAAGACTTAATTAGTCTTCATGTAACCTGAAACATTACATTATACAAATTTTAAAAACTATTCCATTGCATACAAATTTATTTGTAAAATAAATCTCATTGAGATGTTTAATTTGTTTTAAATGAATACATTTTATAGCTAATTCTCATTTGAATTAACATCCAATACACTATGAGAGACTTAAATGATCACTTACTTAACATATTCAACCCAGAAGTAAATTTACCACGGACTTTTATCTCAACAATGCTAGGAGAGTTGAGGTGTTAACTCGCCAACACGAGAGAGCTGTAAATCCTTGAACTGCGGAACAGCTGCGAGCGCCTACAACTGTGAACGAGTTCGCACGCAACACGCTGACGTGAGGGAAGTGAATTTCCACATCAAAAACTTTTAAAACTCAAAATCAGTATAAATACAAACAGTTGTTCCATTTTTTATTGATATCTGAAAACATTGATTTTTTGGCTGTTCTGATGCTCCTGGTTTCATTTACCTGCAATGCTGGGAATACAATTTTGCGCATTATAAGGTTACGAGAGGGTCCAGTCAGACTTGAAACTAGGCGTGAGGTGGCTGGGGACGATAAAAGTAAGACAACAAATGAATAACAGGTTTTTCTAATATAAAACACCCATAAGACAACGTACTGTGTTTAGTCGATACACATTTTCTTTAATAACTCTGTAAATATTGATGCTAGAATAACGAGAAAGGGCTTAAAACATTCGCCTCACAAATATACATCTTATTACGCTCATTAATTTTACATCCGAGGCTTTTCTAGCCCTTTTTGGGCCCAAAAACTCGAAATTTGAAAGATTAATCCCCAAAAAAGGTGTTTAGAGTTTTCCGATTGCTTTGCCCAACGTACTTGTCCAACTGATTATAGAAAGAAACGTTCCTACCAAATTTGAAGTAAATCGGACAAAAAATGCGACCGCTAGAGTGCATACACACATATATATATATATATATATATATATATATATATATATATATATATATATATGTCTATATTATGTATATATATATATATATATATGTCTATATTATGTATATATATATATATATACAATTTTGAACGACCCCCCAAAACGTGTTCAGGGGGTCACGTTTGGAACTTCTATGGTGGTCCCGGGTTTAAGTTTCACCGTGCGGGTGATGCTAATAGTTCACTTTCCATAGGAAATTCACTAATAAACTCAGCAGGAGCAGTGTTCTTTCACATAAACGCCTGGTTCTTTTGTGTGGATGAGCATCTAAAACCTGACGTCTTTTAGTTTGATTTCATTGGTTATATTTCATTAATCTTAAAATACCGCTAATGTTTTAAGATTTCTAAGAAAGTATGTTATTGTAAAAAATAAAAATTGAGAAGGAGGAGGAGGTCCTAATTTAAGTTATTGTTTACTTTTTATATCGTAGCTTACGTTACATTAATTATAAACCACTTTTAATTCGGAGTAAAATGTCAAGTTAAAATATTTTATTTATTTAACTTATTAGTAAAAGTTACTAAATATTTGAGTTTTAAACAGATTTTGGACACACCGATTTTTTAGATATGGTATAAAATATATTAGGTTTAATTATACTAGAAAAGCATAATCAAACGCCTGTTTATATCACCAGTTTGTCCTTTTACTATTTGGATTTTTCTTTTGTTTTTTCTCGGCCTTCTGGAATGATAACGGCAAGAATTAGAAATATTGAACAGTTGGTCGACAATTTTGCTATAGCCAATTAGACTAAATAATTGGTGGCCCAAATGACCTTTACTATGCACGGCTTGAGGATAAAAAATAATTAAATAACAAATAACAGGAGCGGTTAGGATCACATAGATATTAAAACCTTCAATTTACTTTAAACTACCTATTAGAGACCTATTCTCAAATTCTTAGACAGTTTAGTACAATATAAGGAATGCGTAATATAATTCAAAAATGTTCAGGTGGTTAAGTTCAATTATTGTTCACTACTCAGAGACCTGTCTTATAAATCAACTATACCTTCTAACGGAGCAATGGGCTTGACTTGACCTTAGGCGTTGTTTCATATTGTTTCCGCTATGTTGTAGCATCGCCTATAATACCGAATACAACGCTAGGCTGAAAAAATACCCTAGCCCACATTTGGACCTTCTCCTTTATATTTGCCACTTTTTTATAAACTTTATGTCCAGTTTTTCCAGTCTGACAAGTCCTAGGCTCATGTGACGACACAAGTTAACATTTTTAGCTACGATTTCATTAGGACAAACGTGGCGCGTTACTTTTAAAGGATGGGCACAGACCGTTTCCAAACCCTCACTAAAACATGTGTACTATAGGTTATATGTTTAACATAGGTCCCGGACACTACAGTATTTATTTGGCAGCCTAGTAATGTACATTGTACATATTTACCATTTCATCATTCTATCTAAAACAGTTTTGGTTTTTACACATTAACGTAATTAACTTAGGAACAAAAATATAAATACATGAAACTTAATGGTTTTAAGAAAATAACATAGAGTATAAATTAATAATTTACTTAAAGATGAAACTAAACTTATCATACATACGCAGACAACTTCTTGTTATACTACTAAACTTATTATACATGTATGTTCGCAAACAAACCAGTACGTCAGTTGACGGTTTGTGAATGTAATAAAACACTTAATTTAAATGTAACTAATTAAACTAGGTTCAATTACCCGATTAAACTATTTAACTAATCATACAACTAGATATTTATAATAATAAAATTTAATTTAATATTCTTCCTTGCCAAATAGATATCGAACCTCTGATTAAAAAAGAAAGAAAGTTGATATTTCAGTAGTTAGCAATGGAATTCCCGTCCGATCAGGTGGTTTCGGAATATATGTGGACAAATTTTTCACCATTTACAAGTTGCATGCCATTTCCATTAACCTGGAATTCCTGTAACACTAAAATACTTCGAAAAAACTGCCCCGGACAGTTTTCAGTCGCCATTTGCAACGGAACCTGCCCCCAAGGTGTTTACACTCTTAACAACTCGTGGTAACATGTTGCCCTCCATTGCGAAGACTCATGTTGCAATGTAAGTTTGACCTAAAAGAAACGGGGCTTTAATGTCTCTATTATTGCGAATATTATCATGCCCATTATACTTTGTATACATTATTATGTATGGCAGGTTTAGTTAGTGTTTATATATTTATATTACTTTGCTAACACCGTATGACGTAATAATATTCGTTTCACCGATTAGTCGGGAATATCATTAAAAACTGGAAATGTAATATTTTTTACCTTACGATGCTATAACACTAGCCCTTTTTTATAATATACAATTTAAAATAAACGTTGTCATTTAGAAAATTTTCCCTAAAAGTAAGACGCTATTACTGTAGTTTGCATGGTAATAGCTATGAGCATATTAACATTAGTTTTGAGGCCCGCTGTACCACAACCACTGTTCATTCAAATTGATATATAGATTTACTTATTTATTAACTACTTACTTTATTATGTACTTACTTATTACTTATGTACTGTCGCTCACTAAATGGTCTGATATTGAGGAAACTTGGTGCAGATGTGTAATAAAGGAGGTTAAGGCGATAAGTAGGATAAGGTGCAGATAAGGGAGATGGTTTACCTACCTTATCAATTGAAAAATACAAATAAAATTGTAGTTTGCACTACTAGATCCAGCTATACAAATATTAGTTTTGATTATTGCTCTATGGTAATTGGTTACATATATCTTTGTTTAAGAGAATATTTCAAAACAATTCTTCTCTATTAAACAAACTATTCTTTTAAGAAAAACAAGCCTCAATCACACACGCTCTGCGCAAATTAGACAACAATTACGTTTGGAAAATGGAAGCCACTTTAGACGTAAGAGATGTATTAGAAAGAGTATCAATCGATAGGTATATGAAAACGTATACATCTATTAAGTCTTACTTTAAAGGATTCAGTACACACTAATGGAATCCACTTTAGACGTGAGAGATGTATTAGAAAGAGTATGTAATCGATAGCTATATGAAGACGTATACATCTATTAAGACTTACTTTAAAGGATTCATTATACACTAATGGAAGCCACTTTAGACGTAAGAGATGTAATAGAAAGAGTATCTAATCAATAGCTATATGAAAACGTATACATCTATTAAGTCTTACTTTAAAGGATTCAGTACACACTAATGGAATCCACTTTAGACGTGAGAGATGTATTAGAAAGAGTATGTAATCGATAGCTATATGAAAACGTATACATCTATTAAGACTTACTTTAAAGGATTCATTATACACTAATGGAAGCCACTTTAGACTAAGAGATGTAATAGAAAGAGTATCTAATCAATAGCTATATGAAAACGTATACATCTATTAAGACTCGATTTAAAGGATTAATTACACACTATTAATCTGAAGTTTTGGAATCAGAATTTGTAACTGTCCAGTAACTACTATTAACATTAAAATATATTAGTATCACAAACTAGTAAACTTTAAACACACAATAAATATCAGGAACATTCCAGCTACACCCAATAAAAACCTGTACTTTCTCAAAGTTACTAACACGTTACTGTCAGAAAAATTAAATATTATTAAATCTGTTGTTAATAGATCAACAACGCATAGTAAAATTAACCTTGAATATTTTTCATTAAGGCTACTGCACCGTTGATCTTAAAAAATAAGCGTACTTCGGTGACACTAAAAATAGTTTTATGTAAAAAGAGAGACTCGTAAAGGCGATAAACCAAGTAAACGACTCCATGTTCTCGCCGGCGGCGCTTTCAACACTGCCTCCGCCGCCGTGATGGTATTGGGTGGGGGGGCGGCCGCACAACATGATATCTCACTCGGGCCCCCAGACCCGGGCAATATCGGAGGGACCACGTCTAGTTGTCACCCCGTCAAGTTGTCCCCTTTTGAGGTAGGTGACAACCTGTCGTGGTGACAACTTGACGCTGGCGTGAAAGGGGACAACCTGTCAGCAGCGAACCCGTCAAGTTGTCACTTTGGAGTTCTGAAGGTGACAACTTGACGGGGGGACAACTTGACGCGGACGTAAAAGGTCGATATCTGTCGATAGCGTACACGACAGCCTGCCACCTCTAGCTTGCTCAGCCTCGTCAAGTTGTCACCCCGTCAATTTGTCTCCCCGTCAAGTAGTCTCTCCGTCAAGTTGTCACCCCGTCAAATTGTCTTCCCGTCAAGTTGGCATCTCCTTCAAGCGGATACTGAATGAGTAGGTTTAATAACATAACGCATTATACATTATACATTTAAAATGATACCTACTTCAAGGAAGAGTGTTTTAAAGATTATATATGCTCAAATATTATACTGACAAAAAGGGATATTTTGGTAATGTGTCTGTAATCTCTCCATGTACTGTGTGACGACGCCAAAAATAAACATAACAATTGTTTAATAAGTCCTAAAGCTTATAGATATACACTCGCCGTTTGTCTGCTATGATCCCTAAAATAACATAATTTTGCTTAAAAAATAATTAAGAAGCCTGATTTTTTATTTATACTTAAATCATTCATCAAACTTGATTTATAATTTATTGAGTGCTAACAACGTAAACAAACTTTTATATAGATCTATAACCGCTTGAAATCTGAATTAGGTTACGCAGTTTTAACTTAATAATTGTAGCCGCGGGCATGTACGAGGCGTTTTTTTTTACCATAATTAGTGGTCATAAATGGAAACAATTTTATGTTTAATGTTTATTTCGCTGATTATGTGTTGTTTTAGTTATTTGTAAAGTTACAACCTTCCAACTATTTACAAACTACGATGGATTTTGCAGTTAAAATCTATACGAGGTACCATTCTGATAAAAAATAAATTTGTAAAGAACAAATTATTTTTCATAACAATGTACTAATGATTGTTAAATTGAAATACATGATAGGTTATGTCTATGTAGTCGTTTCAAAATTTGTTAAGTAAAAAATAGAAGTGATTATTTTCTCTGTTTTTAGATAGAAATCCTAATATTTTTAAAATTTTATTTTAAAAAGCAAACGGGTACAGTAGTTTTATATCCGCCCAAAACCAAACTGCACCAATTTAATGCTGTTGTGTCTTTCAACACCTGTGGCGTTTTTTAACGTTTTTGTAGGGAACGGTTCAAACCAAGTAGCATGGACAATCATCAACATTGTTACCCAGTAACAAAATATTTGAAATAAAACAAACTACCATTCTAACTAAAAATTAACATTGTCAGCAAAATACTCCTGGACGCTGTAGTACACTTTACCAACCAAAAATGACATAAGCCTGCTTCTAAACTTTCTGACTCTGATTTTATGTCTACAGGTAGTGAATTGAACAGTTTTATAATGGTGAAGTATGAATGTTTTTCGACAGAAGCAGTGTTGTGATGGAGAATGGTTAGTGTGGCTGAAGCATGCCTCAGATTGTAGTGCCTGCTGTTACGGAAATTAAATAAGTGTTTGTTTTTAATGAAAAATGAGAGACACTGAAAAATATTTAAACAAGAAAATGTGAGTAGATTGTTGACTGTAAAATTACCTCTACATGAATCATCTTTTTTCACACCAGAGACCAATCTAATTGTTCTTTTTTGCAGACGGAAAATGGCTTTTGTTTTTGTGGTTTCAGCACCCCAAATCGAAACACCATAACTTAGTTGAGGATAAAAGGACTCAAAGTATAATGAAAGAAGTACTTCAGTGTTTGCAAACTTATCATGTGCTATTTTTCAACTGAAGTAAAAATTATCTAATATATTTATTAAATTATAACGGATAAAACCAGGGAGTTTCTGAGTTAAATTTATGATATAAATATTTTGCTTGTGAATTCCAACAAATCTCGGCCAGCGACATTGACGTGATTCAGTGTTCGTTCTGTGACGTTCATAAAATCATAATAGATGCGGACAGCGAGGTTAAAAAATGGGAAACCCCGCAACTGCCAGATCGGCGAGAAAATCCACTAGAAGTGCGACTGCTAAGATGCTTTGATCGTAAGTTGTAAGAAAACTAGCAGACGTAATGCCGATTTCCAAAAAATCCCACTTTATCCCACAATCCCATTTTATCCCACAAGTATTCATAATATCCCGTGTTTGGGGTAAAAAGCCCTCAAGTGAAACACAGATAAATCCCAGCTGACATTTTAAAGACAACCATAGTAAATAGCTTACTCCGAAAACAAATTAAACTACTGAATAACATACATTAAAATTAGTTTTAACAATTATTAATAATCCAAAATAAAATACAAACGCTGTTTTCAAACATCCCTTAGGTATATCCCAAACGACTCCTTCAAAATTTCACTAAGAAATATTTTATAGTTATGTAGTATTTCGATAATACACCCTCATACACACACACGGCCACTGAATCAATCCAGTGATTCACTTCGCCCATCAATTACAAGTGTCCACGAGTTTTTCAACCGGAAGTGTCTTACCTTACTAAAAGCATAAATCTACCGTAGTAAACAAGTTTTAAGGCACAAAGACTAGAAAACAAACTTTTAAAAACATTGACAGAATAAAGAAACAAATGTAAAGCTAAACCATCCCAAGAAAATCTAGCTGCGTACATTGTTAGGGTTTTCGAAAGCAACGCATACAAAATAAACCGGCGTTTATGTGAAGGAACACTGCTCCTGCCGAGTTTATTCACAGTTGTAGGCGCTCGCAGCTGTTCCGCAGTTCAAGGATTTACAGCTCTCTCGTGTTGGCGAGTTAACACCTGAACTCTACCAGCATTGTGAGCTCTGTGGATCTTTTACTTGAATTATGTCTCTTTTAAACTAATCTAGTTGTTTTTCAGTGTATATTTACACATGTCGGTGTGGCCTAAGTAGCCTAAGTGATAATGATATAAAGGGGTTAGGATATTTCCAGCTACGTAGGTGCAGTGAAAATATGTATTCGTCTACTGTAGTTCCTTCAAGGGTAAAATTCGTGGATACGGGAAATAAATGTTATACTTTTAGTATAAACACTCCATCCCCCCTTTGCAGCAACCCAGAAAATTAAGTGAATTTCGAATGCATGTATTTGTACCTTATTACCACATCAAGCAATAAAGTTCTTTTAAAATATATTCATAAATAAACGAGATTAAACACTTATTTTTCCTAAGAATAACTTTGGAGGCTGAGTACGCAAGCTTGTTGAAGGGTTATTTTGTTTATTGTCTTACCACCCCACCTCTACATTATAGTTGTTTACCTATAGAAGGAATTTTATAAAATGAAATGAATTTTACTAAACAAGTTTTTCTGACATAATATTGTTGATGAAATAAAATATTTTGTTTGTTTGTTTACAAAATAGATAAAAACCAATGATTAATCGGGGATTAATCAACTATTTAAACACAAAACTTATTTTGTTTATTATTTAATACAATTAAATGCCAACTGCAATACAGATTATACACCTACCGGTGTTGTAATTATTGAAAGTGCAGCATCACTGAACGTTTTGAATTTAACAAACTACAAATTTATAGTATTCCGTTAAATAAAACATGCAAAGATATATTTACAGTGGTAACTCAAAAGAATGTTTAAGCTAAAAAAATTGGTGGAAACAAACTAAGTGATTTTTATATACATGCCGAAGAAAAACAGATAATACTAACTACGTAATAATATCCTTATCTTTTCAAAACCACATAGGTTTCAAGATTAAGGATTGCGTATACTTACTAGACTAGTAGGGCATTGTGAGAGCGACGAAACAAGTAAATGGCTCAATGTTTTCATCAAATGTTGTTTTCAACACTAGCGCCCCTGATGTACGAGTTGGAGCGGGGGGGGGGGAGTTTACGGTTTTATAGAATTACACAAGATCAAGTGTGAGCCCCTGCGGCCCAAGAAAACATGGATTCTTGGTGGGAATCGCTCTGATTAGAAATACTTATTTTAATTTATATACTGTATGAAGTGACTGAAAATACAACTAATAACTGGCTGATTTTTTTGTACTCAAATTTACGTGAACCAATTACGTAGTAAGGGATGTAATTAAAGACGACTTACAACGTTTCAAATATATATTTGTACTGAATTTACATACTTATGATAATTAAATGGTAAACATTGTCAAAAGCTGTCAATTTAGATCAGACTGGTCAAATTAGAATTCTTCCTCGTAGTTATAACCGTGCCATGCTAACTAAGAAATCATTCAATATAATTACTAGATTCTCTCCTGCAAAAATCTTTATTAATGTGGTGAACCTAACAATCTCCCTAAACATATGTTTAGATGACCATCTTAAAGAGAAAAATCATATATATGAGATAAATATGCTCACAAGCTTAAAGCCAGTTGTGTCGAATCCTAATGTCCAGAACTACCTCCAAATCCCTTGTGCCTTGTAACATAATTAGACACGGACACAATCATGCAATAAATGAAAAGTAAGTGTTAAGACCATATCCTATCAAAACTTTAACTAAGTTTCTGATAATATTAAAATACATTTTATTTTAATTTTTTATTTATCCATGTATTTTTAAAGCAAAGAGCTTCGTAAAAGTTATGTTTTCGTTTCAAATCATTCATATAAATACGTCTCAGATAAATGTTTTATAACACCTAATTTATAGCGGGGTTTTTCTTGAAAACTTTGAGTATATACTAGTGTAAGTGCCTAAACCACTTCTAAAAATAGTTCAAAGTTTTATTTTATAAATCTAATAAAAATGTAAATAATAGTATATTTAATAATTTGCTGGAATACTGCAACACCAATTATGTTACGTAATTAAATTTGAGCTTAACTATTACAATTTCTAGATATGGGTTTTTTTAGGAAATAGAAATAATAAACTTGTTCTATTTATATTAAAAGATAGTTTCTATTATGCAAGCGGAGTTGCCGCAGGGCGACTGGCTTCGCCGGGATAACCTAATTACTAATTTCCAGAAACTAACCCTTTATATTTAACTGGCTTGTATTAACATATAAAGTGTGATTCATTTGAAGTAAATTCAGATATATACAATTTTATTTAGATATTAGAAAAACACGATTAAATGCTCTCATTTCGTATCAGTTAAAGTTCTCTTCACACATCAGGGTTAAAAAGATTGTTTTTAACAGTGTTTTTTGCAACAGTATTTCTTTCCACTACGGATTATGTATTGTAACCTATGACAAAGACTGGGGACGCACCCCTTCGGTTCAACTACTTCAAGGTTAAATTTACTGTTTTATTTTATGTGATGAGGTAAGTTATCTCTGATTGTGGCCCGTATTTTCCACTATTTACTTTCAAATGGTATCGACATAGACCTTGCCAGGAATGGTATAGCCTTGCCACAATTAGAGAGGTATACAGAGTCAAATCACACACTTGGGCGGCAAAATTGAAAGGTCTGAACTTGAAAACAACCTAACCATACTTTACCCAAAGACGAGGCAATGAAATAGTAAATTGCCTTAGCTTGGTATGAGAACAAATTTAAGTCAGGCTCTCAGTGAAACGTAAAGATAATTTATTTTTTATATTGATATTTTTACCTAGGTGATTAGTGTGAAAAACCGCATACTTATGTAATAATTCTAATATTAATTTGATGGTGATCTTATAAATATATTATAATCAATTAGATAACCGTTTAGGTCAATTATGTACTTAATTAATTATAACATAATTATAGGGTTATTAATGTTACAGCAAGATTAGTATAACAGAATTGGCAGTAGTTTCAAACAAGTACAGCTAAATCTAGGTTATTTTATCACTAGATTATCCGATTTAGAAGTTTTTAGTTCGAATTCCAACTTAAATGTATTTTTTTAGTATGCATTAGTAATTAGGCTATTAATAATTGATTCTTCCTAAGAAAACAGTCAATCTTTGTAACAGGGCTACACTAGTCATTTCATGTATCATACTTGATGATTTATTAATTTTTATCATTCTATTTTGTTTCTTAATAATTATGCTGTAGCATACTAAGAATAACTTAAATTTCTTGAAATTAAAAATTAAACTGTTTAAATATTGCAGTTAGGTTTGTTGTATTAAGTTTATTTTTTTGTGTTAGTAAAACAGCATTCACCCCACGCACAGACCTGCTCGTGGCCTATGAGACTACATGACTACCACAGACTACATGGCGGCACTATTTTCATGAACACCTGTATTTCTTAGTAAAATAGTGTCTGGAAATAAAACTGATTTTATATTTACTCGCCTTAAAATACGTGGCATGTTGGTGGCGAGATGGGGATTAAATATGCCAACAATGAGATTAGGTACTATGACCATGTTATATTAATGGGTCTCTAACTTATGAATTCACCTTATATATTAATACTTTAAGCCGATTTTTATTAAGATAACTCCTCCTTTATTTCTGAGCCGATTTTAATGGATGAGGTACCAAAGTATTCATCATAATTCGTAGTTATGTGTAAAGGTTTTCATTTTTTGATATTTGTTATCCGAGCACGGCCGAACTCAAAGTTCGCTTTTCGCCCATAAGATTAACATGGGGAATAATTTGTTTTGAATCGCAGCTGTTAATACATCATGGAGAATTTATTAGCAATACTAGATGTTACAGGTAAGGAATCTATTTATCTATACAAATAAAGTAAGTTTTTTCTACATCGCTTTGAGCAGTGAAATGTTGAATGCATCGGAGATATTTAAATCTTTGTGAAATTTTATATCCGTCTGTCTGCTTAAAAGCCAGATTTGTTCCGCATTTCAGAAAAAATACGGTACTGAATGAAATAAAATAGTTTGCCCATTTTCGTGTGGAGGAGGAAACCTTTTGGCTGTTTTGCCCCTTTGTCCGTTACTGCTACGAAGTCGGTCTACTGCTACGAAGTAGGTCATACGGGTAAAGGTTACTCAACCTTTCACTACAGAATTCACCATATGTGTTCTAATGATTATTTAGTTAGCTAATTATATTTGATCACAGAATAGAAGAAACACGAATGCTTTACTACTCTGCAAATAAGGTATACTAGACCGTATAAAATAACGGCACGGCAATCAACCATTGGGTTCAGAACACATGAGCCCTTGCAACATGGTATTTAAAGCTTAGTTTGTCCACTTGTCCAGTTAGTCATTGTGATTATAATACTGAATATTGTATGTGTTTTTAAGTCCATCATCCATAAGTCCAACAAACTACAGGAGTATTGAGCAGATATTTGGAAGTAGTTGGGTCCAGCCTAAAAAACGTTATGGGCTTATTTCCGTTCCAATGTTCCGTTCCTGGCCCTGAACTTCAACATTTCCATGTTAATATGTACTTACTAGACCGATTAAGCAAATATTTGGTAGAAGACAGCAGGCAATGCACTATGGTCAGAAACAGGCCTAAGCTTTCCATCCCGTATGTCCTTTAGAACTTATCTGCTCCCTCGGCTTTTAAAATTTTAATTTATTCATCACTGACGTTAGTAGTTAACTGAACCGATCATACATTTTTTAGGAGGATAGTTAACACAACAGAATAAAACCTTTGCCTACTCCTCCTGTTTCATAAATGTTTTACCAAATCTTGGAACTATCGAATTTATGGGTTAATAAATGTGTTCTAATCTGACCACATCCATTGAAAAATGTATTATTGTATAGAAAAATACTCGAAAAGAACTAACATTGGGGTTAGGGTTACGATTTGTAAATAAAACAAAAAAATATAACAGCTGTTCAAAATCAACCGTTCTATTGAAAAAATAACACTGACTTGGTAAAGTATCATGTGCTTTTTGTGAGAATAGTGTTTAGAACCAATGTGTATATAGCTTTAAACAAACAATATTAGGTTATATATAAATTGCGAGAAGGATTCAAACTAAAGATTGAATATCAAACGGACATGCCCAAAATGAAAAGAATCGAGCAAATAAGTAAAGCAATTATCCTCGCCTTGGAGAGGAACCCTGAATATAAGTACTCTAGGAATTTGTAATAAACTGACTGGCTTTTCGGTCCCCAGGTTTAACAAAACTCGTTCCCCAGGTGCCTTAGCAAATGTAACTAACTTCTTAAACATCAAATTTAACTGTTATCGCGAGCGAAGCCGCAACGGGCTACTAGTTATAACCTATTGACCTATGTATTATTTTACGTAATTATATTTTAACGTACAACGACGTATATTTTATATTAGAAATGCATATGAACGCTTAAGAAGTTAAAGTCTGTATTGTATAAAGTGTATTAACCCTTTCATTGAGGTCTCAGTGAAAACGTTGGAGCGTAACAGCAGCAGTGACTGTGAGAGGCTTCGCAGTTTTGGGAGTTACGACGCGGTCTTGACTAGACCCAACGTAACACTTCAACGCTCCCGGTGTAACAGTTAACTTTATTTCTTGCGTGATCCTAATCCCTTGAACGCAGGTTGCTCGGTAATCACCACATGTTTCGGTTAACGTGATGTTAAAAAGATACTTGAAGAATCTAGCTCGACTATGAAACCATGGTTTAACGTTGATTTGATTTGAGATAGAAGTTAAAGAAAATAAATTAATTATTCCAGCCTAATTGTTTATATTTTTAAGCAGTAATTAACTATCTTCGGCCCACTGTTTCATTTACTCCTACACCACCATTATCATTTTCACTAAACACTCAAATTTTTCTTATTAATGATGGATACATTATACTCATAAGATCGGGCGCAGATAAATGTGCGTTTAGTTATCCAACAAATCTCTGTATCAAAAAAGCACAGCAGCTGGCAAAATGTCTCAAGCTGAAGCCTCTTTCAGTGGTATTAAGATGCATGTTAACCACATTCCAAGACTTATTTGTAACCAAAACTTGGCATATACATCGTAATGTACGTCAACACGCACAATAAAGAACTTGAACTTAAAAAACAGGTTTGTACCAGCTACATTTGTTAAATAAATTTAGTGTATTAATTATTGTTTACTTTAGTTGCTGAAAATAAGAAATACCAAGTTGCTGAGTAACAACAATACGTTTAGTTGCTGAGTAACGGTAAACTCAGTTTTATCTGGAAAACGTTTCACCTATGGTAAAAATTATGAATTGGATTATTTTTAATGCTTCAAAACGTTTCAGTGAGACAAAATATATTTTGTTTTCTACAATTTATTGCTTCCTGCAATAACTCCTTAAACAGTCGGGGCATTTTCAAATGTTTTATGTTTCTAATGTATTATGTGGAAATGTACTACTTTTATTAAGCACAAATTCCTTTACATAATAGTAATGGACGATGAAGAATTAAATTTAATCCCTACCACATGCTGTAAATCACAGTGTATATATTCTTATAAGTAACATGATATTCCCCGGGTCATGAGGGCTCAAGTGAGATATCATGTTGTGCCCCCCCCCCCCCGCAACCCACAACACACGGCGGTGGAGTCAGTGTTGAAAGCGTCACCGGCGAGAACATGGAGTCGTTTACTTGGTTTATCACCTTTACGAGTCTCTCTTTTACATAAAAAGATGTTTAGTGTCACTGTAGTCCGCATGACCTTTAAAGATCAATGATGCAGCAGTCTTAATCACAGAGTGTCAAGGATTTTATTTAGCTATGGATATTTGTTTCCTTTACAAAAAGTTAAAATATATTTTCGGTTTAGTTTCTCTGACTGTCGCGTTATTTTAAATATTTTAATAAGGCTTAAAATTATATCAGTTTAAAAAATATCAATCCGATGAATTTTTTGTGGAGATTCTTGTACCTGGAAGACAATCCTAACGTAGCCCATCGTCGCCGGCCCTGTCCGTTGCAATGTCGTAGAAACATAGTTTCAGGGGTTGGCCATCTTGAACCACTAATGGTGCTAGTATAAAGGGAGAGGGTTTTAAAAATGGATATTAGCGAATAGGCGGTAGGAGAATATCAGGAATGTTGTAATAGTTCAAGTTTGTATTGGGGCGGTCAGCGGCGCGTTTTCTTGAATGCTCCTGATATTTCCAATGTGTTTAAAGTTTACTAGTGATCGAAATGTTGTTTCTTTATAGTTAGGCACCATAAATTACGTATGTCATTAGTTTAGTAATAAACTTTAAATGAAATATCAAGTTTGGCATAAGTTATTTTCTTGAAACTATTTATATTATATAAACATGTATTTATATGTTTGTTTAAATTAATAACACAGGTAAAATCAAAAACTATCTTAAACAATTTTAAAATATTGAACATGGACTATACACATTACTAGGCTGCCAAATATTGTGTCAGTACGCATGTTAAGCGATGTTTTGGAAACGGTCGGGGAACATCGGGACAAGGGACACGTCTCGATTGTCCTAATGAAACGGGACTGAAAAACTCGTGAAACCTGCGTTGCAACTTGAGTCGTCACATGAGTCCGGGACATGTCAGACTGGAAACGTTCTTTAAATAGTATAAAGTTTCAGTATTTGTTAAATACAGAGTCACAGGTGTTCCAGGGTCTTGTGCAACACTATATGAAAGCAGGAGGATTATTTTTATTAGCTGAGCCTCAATACCAAATTATCATCAGCTAGAAACGTGACAAAGGTTAGGATAATAGAGTTCAACAGGCGTAAACAAATTATAACATAGAGTTCCTAAATAACTGTCAAATACTTTAAAACGAGTTCGCACGCAGCACGCTGACGTGAGGGAAGTGAATTTCCACATAAAAAACTATAACAACTCAAAATCAGTTAATAATATACAATTATTCCAATTTTTATTAAAATCTGAAAATATTGATTTTTGGCTGTTCTGATGCTCCTGGTTCTATTTACCTGCAATGCTGGGAATACAATTTTGCGTATTATAAGGTTAGGCGAAGGTCCAGTCAGGCTTTAAAGTAGGCGTGAGGTTGCTGGGGACAATAAAAGTACTCCAGCAAAGGAATAACAGCTTTTCTAGTGTAAAATCCCCATAAGACAACGTACTGTGTTTAGTCGATACACATTTTCTTTAATAACTCCGTAAATATGTATGATAAAATGATGAGAGAGGGCTCAAAACTTTTGCCTCACTAATTCCCATCTTTTTACATGCATTGATTTTACATCTGGGGCTTTTATGACCATTTTTGGGCCCAAAAACCCCAAATTTGAAAGATTAATCCCCAAAAAAGGGGTTTAGAGTTTTCCGATTGTTTTGCCCAACGAACTTGTCCAACTGATTACAGAAAGGAATGTCCCTACCAAATTTGAAGTAAATCGGACAAGAAATGTGACCGCTAGAGTGCAAACACATACATATATATATATATATATATATATATATATATATATATATATATATATATGTCTATATATATATATATACATATATATATATACAATTTTGAACGACCCCCCAAAACGTGTTCAGGGGGTCACGTTAGGAACTTCTATGGTGGTCCCGGGCTTAAGTTTCACCGTGCGGGTCATGCTAATAGTTCACTTTCCAAAGGAAATTCACTAATAATAATTATTTTACAATAACGTCCCTGAGAAATCTTAAAACGTTCGCAGCATTGGCAGGATAATTAAACAAGCAAATGTAAGCGATTCAAAAATCAAAGAAAACGGTCAGGTTTTAGAAGGTGATACACACAAAGAAACCGGCGTTTATGATGAGGATCATTGCTCCTGCTGAGTTTATTCACAGTTGTAGGCGCTCGCAGCTGTTCCGCAGTTCAAGGATTTACAGATCTCTCGTGTTGGCTAGTTAACACATCAACTCTCCTAGCATTGTTGAGATCAAAGTCCGTGGTTCATTTACCTTTGTGTTAAATATGTTAAGTAAGTGAGTATTCTAAGTCTCTCATAATATAGTTGAATCTTAATACAAATAGCGCATACAAATGTGTATGCAATCAAATAGTTTTTAAAAGTTGTATAAGGTAATTTATACAGGTTTTGCTTAAGCTCAATTAAGTTGTATAACTGGAAACTGGGTAACAATTTGTGAAACGACTAACATCAATGGCATCCGTAACTCAGATTGACTAGCTAATTTTTAGAAATTATCAACATAAAACATAAGATTTGAAAGACACAAAAATTTGTATATGAACAGCCGAATGTCCAACCTGAAAACAATACTGTTAACGAAATATGTCATCGAAATTAATAATACGTATATAAAAATAAGCTTTGTTGTTAAAACTACATGGTTTTTATGGTTTGGATACTCTTCCTACGTTTACTTATTAGTAAAGCAGTATATGAATGAGAATAAAGTAAACTTCTAGGTGTTTCATCTGCTCTTGCTTTTAACACGGGCTCCGCTTATGAAGGTGAAGGGAGGGGTGGGAAGGGTGTGAGGGGAAGGGTGGTTGTCGCCTTTATAGAATTATACGAGATTACATTTGAGCCCCTACGACCCAAGAAAATATTGTTGATTCTACGTCAACTCTTTGTGCTTTTATGAGCGATGTACTATACATTAACAATTTTATATTACTACATCAAGTGACTGTAAATTGTGTTTTAAAATGAATTTTATCATCTGCCATTAAGAAAATGTGAGTAAACAATCAAACTCTAAACCGATTTACGAGATGAATTATGTATTGTCCACAAAGAGCATTTACATTATTACACCGATATATATTTATATTATAATGTAATAAATAGTGTTCTGCTAGGTATTAATATGGGACCTTTTAAGTACAATGTAAAGAAGTCGCAAGGAAGAATTGCTGCGTAACCTACATCTTTATGTATAATTCTGTAAGTGAAATTTTTAATTCAAAATTTTGGGGATTCGACAAATAGCAGGATCATGGTAGATGGCTCAAATTTAAAGTCTTTATCTCAGGGACTCGGGCAAAGTAGGAGTATTCCTACAGTTTCCATCAAACGAAAAATAATCTAAAACATTCCCATAAGAAAAGCATGGGTTAAAAAACAAAAATGTCTGCTTTGAATACATTAAAACATGTTATTAAGTGTCTACTTTGTATATTAACTGACATGTGTTCCTACTTATATTGTTTTATTCCTCGGCATGTAAACTGCAACAACAATTAGATGAGGCAGAGTATTGGAGCAAGATTAGGGTCAATAACACCTTCAAGCTATAGTAGTCATTAAATAATATCTTTATTTAACAAAATCAATGTTTGTTTGTTTATCCTTTATGCGCTCCTATACCACTCATTTGATTGCGATGCAACTTTGCATAGTCATTCAGGTTAGCCTGACTTTAGAGATTCGCCCCACTGTACTTTAAAACTTTTGATGTCAACCTTAAGGGATAATGATTCATTTAAGTTTTCATGGTGACAATATATTTATCAGGGTACCAGGTAGTAGATACTTGCATATACGTATTGTTCACTTAAAAGAGGAATTAATCAAATTAGCTTTAGGAGCGTCTGGAACCTTTTTTGAGATTATGGTTTGTATGTATGCTTATCAATTCGCAAGGAATAACACAGCCGTTGGTGGTCGCTAAACAATACTTAATTAAGAGCGTAAGGAATGTTTACTAATTCACTAGTTGCATATGTTACATGGGCTCATTTTTTAATACGATACATTTAATTAATGCTTATCATGTGTTCTTCTGAAATGTTTGTGAACCAGTAATAAAAAATTAAAACTGTCATACACAGTAATTAATGAAAGGTACAGTTAAAAGATCAGGTCGTCTTCTCTTAAAAGGGTAGTTTATATTATGCAAGAGGAGTTTTTACACAGGATGCCTGGCTTGGCTGTGGAAACCTGATTACTGATCCAATGAAACTATCCCTTTTAAAAGTGGCTTTTAAAAGTGGCCTTTTTTATAAAAAGTATAAAATGTTTTTCGTAGTTGGTCTAAGCCCCGTTATTGTTATAATTAATAAACCTCTATCAGCAGTAGTTTTGTCTGTTCGACACCTGTCATCGACTATTGCTCTTTCAGTCGTCACTGGTTCTTTATATATTAGTTAATTTGCTACAAAGCAACCTGTCTTAGCCCGTAACAGGTTACAACGGTCGCGAAATTACAAATGAACCTACACTGATATCTTACTTGAATCGTTTACTTGCTTTATCGCTTTTACAAGTCTCTATTTTTCCCATCGAGCTATATAAACATAATGTGTTCTTTGAGTTCCACATCTTTATAAATACTTCATATCTCTAAAAAGTCATCTTTAACAATGAAATATAGAGTTATACTTAATTCTATAATTATTTGTAACGTATCATGAAAATTGGATATTTGTTATGGTAAATTCTTTAAATTTAAAACCATAATTCTCATATTACAATTTTTTTTAATACACCGATTTAAAGTGTTATCACTATTTTAAATAAATGCATATTATCAGTTTGTATTAAATACTGTATAATATTATGATTTCACCTTCAATTTAGGTCGATTTCCCCACAGTGTTTGAGTTACAGGTAAAATCCGAAACAACTTCTGAATTTGAAGTTTTATATTTTAACGATTATAATGAACGTAATGGGTTTAGTTGTACAATTACATCTCATTAAAACATCTCATTAATCGAAACGACTATTACATTTTCAATATTTCTTTGTAAAATTTAATTAGTGTACTACTATATCTCGTTTTCCACCGGACCTATTTAATAATAATAATTAAATCGGTCCGGTGGATCTCTAGATCTAGTATTATTGTAGATCAATTATTGATCTGTCAATGGAAACCTATAAGAATTATTGTGCAAATGTTCAAACAATTATGAGAGGCAGACAAATTGAAAATTGCAAAATAAATACGGTGAAAATACATTTAAACGGTTTAACTTTAACCCGTTTAAAGCCAAATTATAGTTCAGTTTTATTTTTTCTTATATGTGCTTTATAGTATTTTGCAGTAAAATATTTAGCTTTTAATATCCGTAGCAAATTACAAGTTATTTAGCAAGCGCAATCAATAATATCTTAGTTTGAGAAGGGTTCATTTGTAGGGGGTTATGTCGTGTTCCATTATAATAATATTACATTTGAATTATCCATTGGAAGTCTCTTATCAAACACACCATCAAATAATTATAAAAACATATTTTTATAATTTATAAAGAAATTATTAAAAATTTGACAAAATAATCTAATGTAAGTCCGTACAAATTGTATTTTTTACCACAACTAACTTTACTGATAGTAGTGTTATTAACTGAATGCTATACATTTTAGATGGGATAATTTGACAAATTATATCCGGTGAGTGGATCTCATATAAATTACGACAAAAATGCAATATATTTCTCAGAATATAAACCATATTACCCTGAAGCTCTTTGATTAAGGCTGTGCCGTTGATCTTTGATAAGGTCGAGTACACTTGAGTGGCTCTGAAAATCCTTTTTTGTAAAAAGAGAGACTCGTAAAGGCGATAAACCAAGTAAACGACTCCATGTTCTCGCTGGCGGCGCTTTCAACACTGCCTCCGCCGAGCGACTCAACACTGGAGGGGCTACAAGGTCTCTCACTCGAGCCCTTCTTACCCTCGGGATAACATGTTTTCTATACATATTCGGCTTGGATAAACACAATTTATTTATTGTACCAAATAATAATTATTATGTAAAAAAACTTACGTAAGACTAAATTACTTACGTACCGTCAATCAGCTCAAATTGAATAAAACACGTTTAGAACATGTTTCGATGCAACTGCATCATCATCAGCTAGTGTAAAACGAAGTTGATTGACCTGATGGTTTCGTCAGAATGAACTAAAAAAATTAAAAAAATATAAACATTTATTAATCTTTGCTAGTCAACACCAATGACATTTTGTATTTAACGTTGCTAGAAGACATCGGTCCACCTCTCAAAGTCATGTGAGAGCCCGGGAATCGAACCTGAGGCTTCTTGCACCAAATTAAAATACGGTTAGGTTAGGCTAGCAAACTGATTTAACTTATTAATGCAATAATTATTAAGTATATAATGCAAGAAATAAAACTCATTCAGATTTCAGAGTTACCTTATTGTGCGTCTTGAATGTATGTGCAAGAGCAGAGGAGATGAGGATGTGTGCGTTTATGTTGTGCGAGGGGCAAGTGCGTGTGCGTGTGGGTGCTCGCGTACGTGATTTTAATATGAGTCAATGTAATCACTGATGTTCGTCACCCCTGCACTAGAGCGAATTCACACATCTTTGCGAATATCAAGTTTACTACCTCATCTCAGCTTGGCAATTTTTTTTTCTAATTTTAAATATTAAATCCTATTAGATGTTGCATTCATTCGTTAGGAACGGTATGCTTTTGATGACCCAATCACTTTAAAAAGTTGTAAAACCCTATTTAGATTATATTACTATCATTAGTTTAAAAATACTATCATGACCTTGAAAACTTTAATGGATCAAGTAACGCTAACCTGTACACATAGACATGCTAAAAGAATAAGCATAACATTTTGGATTTGAAAAATAAGCTAAACATATTGAGGGTTATGATAAATGAACACTTTCCGTGTAGAGGAAGTATTGGAGGGAGACGAGATAAGTGTATGTAAACGTTTCCGTTTCGTCGCCTTACGTCCTAAACTTGACGGCAGACTCGCTTTTCTTTGATGATCTTTTATTTCTGAAACATTAAAACCGTTTCAAACTTGCACGATATATATTTTTTACAGCATTGTAGGGCCTATAACATATTCATCAACATCTCGTTTAGTAATATAACACTGATCAAGGAATAATAGAACGCTATTTTTGTTTTGTTTAAATATTTGTATCAGAGAATTGCCATATTACGCATCTTTATAAAGTAACAATTAACACTTTATATAGTCTAATTTGATAAAGTCACAATTACAACACTTCAAAATGTATATACCTTCACATTATTATTAATTACACGATGGCTAAAAATACATATGCAACATATATAAGGCAATGTATTTCGATCGGTTACACCGATTATCATCACGCGCTTTAAAAATAATCAGATACAACATTATTCTTTACAATTTTTAAGTGTATGAACAGTTTTTTTTTCAATAGCCTACAACGTTTAAAACTTGACTTAATTATATTATGCAACTGAAGAAGAATATTCAACTGAATAAAACTATTTAAAGTAGGTTACATATTGATGAAAAGTAACACCTATAACGTTATCTGATGTACACAAAGTATTTCATGGATTTCATTGAATAGTTTTCTATAAAAATAAATACCATTCCACCACTATTGACAGTATTTATATTGAAGAATTGAAAGAGGCAAATACAATTTTAATTTAAATTTGATAAAATTATTATAGGTTATACAAATTTATTTAATAGGTCATCGGGCATTTGTATTTAATCTTTACGTATACGTACATTTCTTTCATGACAAATATATACTCCATTATTGTTGTCTATGCCTTTAAAATGAAAGACAGACATAACATTACTCAAACGTAAATTCACCACAATATTAATTTTCATAGTTCCATTCGTCGTAATTCATTAATTTATCGTTGTCTTCTAAATAGGTTTACAAAACTCATATAAAGGGAGGATCAAAAGAGTGCACAAATCCATTCTCTGATGAGCTTCCCAATCCAACCGGACCCTTAAAGAAAACAAATCATAGTCGTGGGAGAGCGATTTTCCCCTCTAGTACTTCCCCCGGTTGTAATGAAGGGAATTAGTAGTCTTAGGTTTCCTCTGAATTATTTAAGCCTCCTTGCCTCTGATTTGGAATTCTCCTGGGAACGTAGTAAAATATAATGAAATTGTTCCTTAGGATAAGTTATATTCATTTAATTTTTCTCTTTTTTCAACGTAACATGTATTAGTTGCATAGCATATTTATTAAGGAATTACAACTGGGAGAACCATATTTGTTTTCTCACTTAGTCTATTAATCCTGATCAATTTCTTTGCTCCAGATATACTGTATTTGAGAACCATTATTAAAGGGGGTTGAGTTCTGTTTCGTGTAATTTGGTTCTCATCTAATATAAATTACGTAAGTTACACCTTATTTATGGGAAGTATAAAGAAACTGATTTTACATATCTTGTTTATCCACCTAAGATGAAATATAGCATAAGTCGATGTATTAACATAAACTTGTTACTCAGAAATATGTGTAAGAGTAAAAGTGAATACAGTTTTCTTCTATCCCAGTAAACTCTACACTGAATGACTCTTATGTAATCAAGTAGTTACTTTCGCAGACCAAACGCTTTATTCCTCAACTTCAACAGTCATCCTACCTGGGGGAATGTCTGTGGTTATATGTGTAAATTTATATTCTACCCTGCTAACTTTAATTTAGCTTTTATCGGCATAATACAGCATGTCTACATATTTAAAATAGTACAGTATCTTCAAACTATATAATCAGTTTTATTTTAATAGTTTCATCTTACCTTGTAGTTGATCAGCGATTTGTTCAGCTTCAAGTTATATAATTTGTCCTCATAAACGTTAATTTCCCTTTCCAGTGCGTTAGAATTGATTTTAGGGTAATAATGCGGTGCGTCTCGTATTATAATGAATGAACCGTGTTTCACTGAGAGCTCTTTCCACTGAAACCTTTGGAGTCAGAGGGTGAGATATAGAATTACATGGTACTTCGCTTGAGCCTTCTGGTCGGGGGGAGAACGTAATATACTTTAACCGGCACGACTCCTCTTCTATATCTTCTTTGTAGGAAAGCAATGTAGAAAAGGTAAATTACCGCTGCTTCTTCCGATGAAAGTTAAATATATTGAAGCATATTTCGATGAGGATAAATTGAGATCTCATCCACTAAGCTATCATTGAAAGTGGAAGACACATTGGGGATCGGAAATTAAACTGTAAGAGATTCACGAAAACAGAATTGTACCTGTAAGGGTTTTCAGAAAATATTACATAAATTGGTATATGTCACTTGCACATATTATTATGTTACACAATAATTATGGGACACTTTAAAGAATTCTACATTATTTGAGTTCAACTTACGTTAACGTTACTCATCACAGTTATTCTGTTCATTACCCTAATTATCTTGGCAAGTAAATTAAAACTGAACAGGATTTAAACTAAAAACTATATAAAAAAGAAAAGGAAAGCAACTTATTGGGAGACGTGATAAATAAACACTTTCCGATATACAGGAAGTATTGGAGGGTCGAAGACGAGATAAGTAAATGTAAGCGCTTCCGTTTTGTCGCCTTGCCTCCTCAACAAACGGTGACTGCAGCCTCGATCTTTTATATGGTCTTTAATTTCCACACTTAAATTCTGTTTACACCTTACACTACAGCATCATTTTTACGATGGATAATTTATATTTAAATCAAATATTAACGGTAATCAAAGTTTTGTAAAATATTTATTGATAATTTTTGCAAGTGGATATCGATAAAGGTGTTTTATCGAGTATTTTCATGCTATAGCTATATCATAGAACATTTCGACTCAAACACAATGTTCTACGTTGAAAAACAATGACCAAACATGTTAATGACTGACGTGTAGTACACGTGAGTCATTAACGTCATTATTATTGTGATTATTATTATTATAAGGCCATTATACTCCATAGTAGTAACCATAGATGATTCAGCGCGTTATCCTTGTTTACATTATTAGACCTATAAAAACTGAAAGGAAGGGGAGGGACATCAAAAGAGTGTATAAATCCATGTCTTTGATAAGCTTTAACGAATCCAACTGGACCCTTAAAGATAACAAATCATTGTTGAGGGGCGGGGGTCGTCACCCTAGCACTTCCCCCAGGAGTAATGAAGGAATTAGCCATCTTAGGTTTACTCTGAATTATGTACACATCTGTGCTCCTTGGTTAAGGGCCTGGTTCGAGGATATATAAAACGAACTTCATTCCGATTTGGTATTTTACGCATAAATCATTAACGCATTTAGTATTTTCTTATGTTTTTACAAGTTAGTACAAACTAATGGATCATATAGTATGATTCCATATTAATTATTATGATGTCATCATTAGAAAATTGTGTTACAAGAAATAAATAGAAAAATATGGATACTTATAAATAACTTACGATTGCTAGTTTTGTAAAATTAAAAAAAATTACAGAAATGACAATAAAATGGTAAGTTGTGATTATTATTATGTTTTCTTCATTAACCATGTTAATCCATGTTATTCCTTTCCTACGGCGTTGTATTACTACACTTGGCCATCACAATGAATTTATTTTCAACGCTTTTTTGGAAAGTCTTTTAGATCCTAAAGGCTAGTTCTTGGTTTATCTCCGTTCCATATAACAATGACATTTTACATCTTGTAGGTATAAACTCTCTTTTTTAGCCTTTGATTTTCGGGATGTTAGAATATAACAATGTAATAGCGAAGCTAAAGTAAAATAATTTATATAAGTTTAATGTGTCGGGAGTCCTTATTAACTTAATTTATTGGAACTTTTGGTGTAGGGAAACCAATGGCGCTCACCATTGTCTTACACATAAAAACTTTCGATTCATGTTATCCGTCTTAAGATAATTCGCCGGTCATATTAAGGATTCCCGACACTTCGTAATCACCCATTAAACTGAATAAAAATTATATTCTTGTAAGCCCGACATTACATAAAGACTCCTAAAATTTTCTTAATATACCGCTTCAGAGTCTCTCAAATGCATCAAGATTAAACTAACTATATTATACCGATTGCTTATTCCAACCTACTTAGTAATGTAATTTCATTGAACCAATCAACAAAGATATCGGTGTTAAAAACAATATTTCTTTACAACTGAGGTATGGCTAAAATAATTGGTTTTCAATTTAAATAAACATATTTAGTCTCTTGCGAGAAAATTAATTGAAAAATCAATTTTAATTGGTTTAATGTCAAAAGCAAAACATTAAATCAAAATAGTAAATGTATCCACCGAAAGGTTTTTAAACAGTTACAAATTAACTAAACAATGGTGATACGTTTAGTAATTTTATGATTATATTGGTATGTGCGAACAGTATAACATTTATTCAATTTCAAAGATTTTAATAATAATAAAGATAGTGAAATCTCTGTCATTCATAAAACGTAAATTATCTAACACAATGTAACTTTGTTTGGAAAAAGAATTCGAAATTTAAAAACAAACCAAAAAACAGCTTAACATCGTAAATGACCAATTTTAATTGGTTTAACATCAAAAGCAAAACATTAAATCAAAATAGTAAATGTATCCACCGAAAGGTTTGTAAACAGTTACAAAATAACTAAACAATGGTTATGTGTTTAGTAATTTTATGATTATATTTGTATGTGCGAACAGTATAACATTTATTCAATTTCAAATATTTTGATAATAATAAAGATAGTGAAATCTCTGTCATTCATAAAACGTTAGTTATCTAACACAATGTAACTTTGTTCGGAAAAAGAATTCGACATTAAAAAAAAAACAGCTTAACATTGTAAATGACTCGTAATAATTTGATTCTGTAAAATAGTTTTGATTTCAATAATGTGAAGATTTGAATGAATGAACTCCTATTAAAACTAAATTAGAGCCAAATAATTTATATTACCAAAATTTGGCAACTCTAAAACTGCGGTTTTTGAAAATGTAATGAGTAATCTAAAATCAAATAAATAAAACAACCGTAAAACAAAATACAACAATAATACATTAAACTGTTTATATTACTGTTTTTTCATGTGTGTACTAAGATGTACAACTGTATAATGTGTACTCGCTTTGCTCGCTGGAGGTTCCCTCACAAAAAAATTAAACGGCAAAAAGTCATAGCACCAAAGTGTTATTCGATCTAGGACAATGCTACGGTAACTGATGTTGCATGGATGTATTAAACAAAGACAATTACTAGATCCACCAACCTTTATATTAGTGCTAACAGATTTTTAAAGATCAGCAAGTACTGATTCAACTTCTAATATATAAATAGCATGCTGTAGACTTTATTTGTACCAAAATCCAAGTCTTTTGTGAAACCTTTTTTAATTCCGAGTGTTGAAATCATCACAAAGAACCAAAAACATAGTAAATGTGGTAGCTATTGTTCATCTGTAGTTAACGTAACCTAAATAAAAACAAAATTTACTGAAAATCCACTAAGTTACCGTTTTACGTTGCATCTGTATACATTTTATCAAAATGACACTATAAGAATGATTTTGCTGTTATTCAAAATGTCGACATTATTCATGTCTTTGGTCCATTAAACAAGCCTCACTTATGGTAATCAAACCCTCTGTCATCCTGACACTCCCCTCTGTGGGGTGTACCCTAATACATCAATAAAATAATTTTAGCATTCCAAGTCAAAAGAGAGGGGAAACGATGGACCGTCTTGTTAATGTAAAATGAATTGATGCTTGTAAGATATAACTAATTTGAACATATAAAACATATTGTTCGTTTCGAGGCCAAAATAAATTTATTCGCATTAGTGAACCATTTTATTAAATATCACAAAAATTTGTTTACACACTAAAATCAATTTTTACACAACTACAATTTAAATATAAACTATTAATATTGAAATATTAGAGATAAAAACTACTGATAACTTGACTTCGATAGCTAATTCATATTCTGTATAATCTGCATGAGTGCATACTTTATTTACTTTTGAACTCTAATAATCTATACCTATAAAAGGCGAAGCCCTCACTGACTCACTCATCGCAAATTCTCCTACTTCCCATTTACCTAGAGAGTTGAAATTCTGTACAATGATTCATTAGGCATAAAATAGGAAAACTAAATAGTTTTCATCCTGATCTGACCTTAGGGCTCTGTCAAAGACCCCGACAAAGTTCCCATGAATTCCTTATGGACATTCATTTTTGTTTGAACTGATGAAAATACAAACAGCTTCTCTTGAATCGTAGTTGTTCCACGAGCTAATCACAGAATGCAGCACACATAACTGTCAGAGTTTTTTTTTTATAAATCACTTGCGGGGCAAAGCCTGCGGGCAACAGCTAGTATACTATACAATAGCAACTAACTTTTACTAATCTATTTGAAGTAAATTTAAAATCGATTTGGATTTATTTTTTATAACTGACAATTTTGTCATACATACAAACCCTCATACACAGCCAGTGAGATAGGCCTTACCTTCAACTAGTATATTACTACGTAACACTAAATATATATGTTTTCTGGGGTTTATTATTTTTTAGAGGCACTGTGTGAAAGGCCTTCCATACAGGCTTACCTTTTAAATATGAGATCTAACTCCATATATAATGAATAGTGATTACTTTTCATATAACAGATTTAGATTATTAATGTATTATTTTATGTTTAAACAAATTTGTATCTAACAATTACATTACATAATTATCTTCGAAGATATTCTCCTGTTGTATGAGGAGTGTTTTCCCCCTTTTACTTTCTCCCCCTATACATAGTATATGGAGAAAGTATTGTTTTCGTCAAAATTTTCGAATTTGAGTTGTTAGTGGAAATATTCGTTTTGGTGCTCCCTGAACCCAAAAAAGTGTTTTTTACGTGATGTCTGTCTGTGTGTGTGTGTGTGTGTGTGTGTGTGTGTGTGTGTGTGTGTGTGTGTGTGTGTGTGTGTGTGTGTGTGTGTGTGTGTGTGTGTGTGTGTGTGTGTGTGTGTGTGTGTGTGTGTGTGTGTGTGTGTCTGTGTGTGTCTCTGTGTGGATGTGTACAGAGCTAGAGCACTAACCAATGGGCCGATGTTTATGAAATTTGGTATGTAGGTACTAATGCACGATATCTCCGGGTATTTTTTCATTTTTTCGATTTTTTTATTTTTAAGGGTAATTATCCCCCAAAAACCGCCAAAAAACATAAAAAATCAAAATTTCTCAAAAACGGCTCAAACGATTTTGATTAAACTTTAGTCGTTTGTAAAACGTTAATTCTCCAACAAAATGACACCACCCGCATTTCTGTAAAAATTCTGGTTCAGAAATTACAGGACTTAAAACATCAAAAATTATTTTTTTTTTTATTTTTCATAGAAAAATATAAATATAAAAAAATTAATATCCACCATTAAAAAGAGCTCAAAAACTAAATAATGTAGTATTTTGAATTACTATTCTACGATTGCTGGTTGCGCAGAAAATTGAAATTTTAATTTTGCGGTATACGCAGTACGTTGTCCAATGTTATTCTTTTGGGGAATACAAAAATTACTATTTTTCTCTTATTTACTGATCAATATCATTCAAACTTGATATACTTGTCACAGACCAACAGAGGAAATTTGAAATATGTTGCCCCTTAATAACCCTGGGGGGGAATAGTGGGCATTTCCCCTCTTAAAACCACGAGTGTAGCAATGGATTCTGTAGGGCCTCCAAAGCAGGGATTTGGGTGGATGTTTTATAAACAAACTTGTTTACAAGATTTTTTGTACATTCGACCGTGCTTTGTATTCTATATTTAGGGAATAAAAAGTAACTTATTCATTATAGCTGGGCTAAAAGGGAGAAAGTATGTGTCAGTTTCCTGATACCGTTTATAGTGGAATTAAATTAAAGATAATGCGAATTTCTCTAAACCCACAAGTGCATTAATATAATGTTCTATAGAATATTATTGACATTATAAATTCAAACAATTGCAAACTACTAACAAAATCCTTATTTTTAATATCGAATTATCTTCCTTAAAACTTTAATAACGGAGAAATAAGCAATGAGAGTTTTATCATATAAAATAGTATAACATTTTGTTATTTCATTTCGTAATATATTGCTTATAGACAATATATAAAGTTCTGCAATATATTTGGTGGTTGGTTCAAAAGTAGGAGGGTATTAGGGTTTTCAGGGTCACGTGACTCAGGTGTGATGTGCCGTAATTCTATTTAAACTCTTTCCATCCCACAGTCTCAACAGGAGTCAATTTGAAAGCACTTACAAGCGAAACATTTCACCATTTAACCCTTCATTTTCTACATTTGATGTTGTTTTATTAAAAATTCCTTGCCGTATGAATAACTTGATTTTAAATTATATTTTATAATATCGTATACAACATTATACAATATAATAAATTGTCTCATATTATTTATGCAAAATTGTATTGTATTAATTTGTATTATACTATTTGTTTTATATTGAGTATACTTAAAAGAGTATTTATTTAAAATGCAAATCATTTGTTATAATTTGTAAACATTTTTACCAATCCAGCAATATTTTTACAACAATTTCTTCAACAACCACTTATTTCATAACTCGTTATTATTACAGCTTATTGTTTCAAATGTCCTCTAGTGACTTTGTCTATTATGTTATTTTTCTTGCAAACTAAAATACAATTAAAGCTAATGGGAAAACCAAGTTTTAAAACACTAAATTTCTAACCGACACGTTTTTCTGTGAGATAACTTTAAAACTATTACTTTTTTGATGGTATGTTTAAAATAGTTTGCTCTTTTCTGATATTTTTAAGCCAAGACCTTTTAAAGTTTTCTAAAGGTCTAAAGTTTATAGTATAAAACGCTTGCAAATATAACGTAGCAACACGAGGTAAGAATTGTCAATATGGTATTGAAAACTATATAAAACAACATACGTTTTTCACTTATCACACAGACTTTATCACATCATAAACAAATGAATGAATTTATGTATTTACTTAAAGGTGTTATCCACTATTTCTAAAATTACACGTATAAACATACATTTATTCTGTTGCATAGTAGCATCCGTGTGTGGTTTTACTTTATATCAAGAATTGTAAAATGGCTTATTAGTTTATTTCACGTGTTTAAATGCTTTCTATACGTAAGATTTAATTGGCTTTAAAGGTTAGGTTTGTGTTGAATTTCGCAAAGGCCTAACTGTAGCTCTGAATGCATGTACAGTTTACTGATTTATGCGTCTTGCTTATTTTTCAGCACTCGGAATAAAAAAAACTTTAATTTTGCTGGCGAAAAACTAATAATTGTAACTTTGGTCTGCATATTGTATTTGTATTTAGGAACTAGCAATGACTACAAATGAAATTATACTGCATGTGAAGTGATTCGTTTTACCAAACAACATTTGTTTAACTTTTTTTAATTCATGACCGACCAATTGGATTGGTGTTATATTGAAAAGGCTCTTTATAAACCATCAGGAAACATATTTTGTTGTATTTTTCACGGAAAATTGAATGGTTGGTGACACTTAGCGTTTAAAAAATTACCTTTTCTGTAGATTGACCGTGTTACTGTTGTGCAGTATGCATTTAATTCGTGGTATTTGTATTAGGGATATTCTCTAATTCAGATTGCTGCACGTGAAGCTCAGGTCTCGAAGAGTCCATCTTAAGCTGGGTTTTCATAGGCACGGAACTTTTCGGCAGCGGAGCGCGGAACGTGGAGATTCTCCGCTCGTAGCTTCAGCTCAGCGGAATTCTATTTTCCTAGACGCGGACTTTTTCGGCGACCGACTGCGGAATAACCTAGCTCAGTTTGGTTGGTTAACACCGAGGGCAATAAAATAAATTAGTATGCTCTTAAACGTATATATATTTTAACACACAACGTCCTGTGTTTAGCATTTTCAATATCTCCTCAACCATTTGTCGTATAGCAATAATATATAAAATAACAGAAATAAAATCTTATAATTTTTGTTTTTAAGTTTTAAACAATTGAGATTTTAATTTTAAAACACGGTAAAACTGCCTATTATTTAAGCTAAAACAACAGTACATTATTAGGTACTGTACATAACAAATGTTATGTTATTTTAAAAGTAGGCCTACGTTTATCTTTTTAAAGATTTAATTATCTGTTGGTTATTATACCTATCGTACTTCAGATAATTGGATGGCCTTATATTCAATCAACAAGCTTATCGTCATCTGATGCACTAAATTTACCCAAACTTATTCTGTATCAACACAAAATCACAGGACACCAGTATAACCTCCACACTCTTCCACGGCGGAGAGCGGACTCCTCTGCTCCGGGAGCGGACAAAGTTAATCCGCGGTGCAGCGCATAACAATTCCGCTGTCTATGAAAACAGCGCCATTTGATTACATGATGAGCAGAGGCCAGCTTACTCCGCTCTCCGCGTTCCGCGCTCCGCTGCCGAAAAGTTCTGCGCCTAGGAAAACCCAGCTTTAAGTGATTCAAGCGTTGAGTAAGTATAATTCAGGCTTTAATATTGATGCACTCACTGTATAAGTCATCACGTCCTCGATCCGGTCAAATGTACAAATTTTGTAATCAATTGTATATAAAGAGTTTTGCAAACAACGAGATTAGTTTTGTGGGACGTTAGAAATATAAACTGTATATACCCCCGTTGCAGTAAACCTGCACACTCAGCGAGTTTCAAATGGTACTTCACTACCTCATGAAGCCACTCGCCAACTTTCATCAAAGCATATTCATAAACTAGCGAGATATGAATTTTTATTTATTCTCCATAATAAAAACATTATGACTGAGGATGCAGGTTGCTGCATCAAGGACCAAAAAAATCGGGCATTTATTTAAATACCACTAGATAAATTAACATACCAAGTTTTACCAATTTATTTTCATAAACAAGCAAGATATCACAAGTTTCTTATTCCCCATAAGAATAACAATATAGCTGCTGATTACGCAGGTTTGCTCACATGGGGACCACAAAAATGGGATTTTTATGCAAATATCAGTAAACCCCAACCACATGAAGCCACATACTAAGTTTCATTAGATTTGATGAGTTCATTAATAATCGAGATATAAAATTTGACTTATTCTCCATAAAATTAACATTGGACAACGTACTGTGTTTAGCAATTTCAATATCTCGGTAACCAATTGACGTAGAGCGATGATAAAAATACCAAATTGTTTGTTTTTTAAGCTTTTTAATGGTATAAACTAAAATTTGGTAGTAAAAATAATTATGAGTAAAAAGATTAAAAACCCATTTTTGGGGTAAAAAATCTCCCTAAAACCCCCGTAAAATAGAGTGACATGTTTGGTTCTCGAACTCATGGAAAAATATGCTGCCTTACACGTTTATACTAAATTTCATCAAGATCGGACCATTTTTACGAAAGTTGATGTATGAAATTGAACGAGTGGTGTTTTTGGCATCTGGGGGCCTCAAAACGAAAAGTTATCGTGGTCCCGGGCCTAGGTCTTACCATGCCGACTACGGTAATAGCTTCTTCCCTGTAGGGGAAATTCGCTAAAAGAATAAATGTAATGTATTTTTCAGGTATTCACAAAAGTCCTCCAATCTTTCAGTTTGCTCTGACACAGGTCCATCACGAGGACAATGGTTCTAAGTGTCCTTTCCAAATGCATCAGAACAGGTCTACACTGGGCGAGGAGGGAAGTGTAAAACATTCCTACCTGTGATTTGGGTTCCATGATCGCTCATAAAGTATAGCAGTCAAGTAATATTCATGACGGCAGCAAGTAGAAATGGTTTTGTTGTTATTTTTGGTTTTAAATACTTAAATGCTTAAATAATTACGTTTAGCTCATCAGGAAAATGTGCCACTGTTGTTATTCAACGAGTATTTTACCAGGCTATAATGGTCTTGAAGTGTTTTATATCAAAGTTAGGAGGTCATTTTGGTAGTACTGCGGATTTCAAGTATGGCATAAAACGCAAATTACCATAGTTTTAGTCACTTTGACTGTCGGAGCCAATTTACCGTTAACACAGCTTTTATAGGCGACTGATACGCCGTCTACGTCGTCAATGTCTCACTCACTTACGTTATTGCACAATATGCACTGTATCTATAAGCCTACATCAGGAATATTGCCTTGCAACGTTGCACTATTACCGACATCCTACAAGTGTGTCTCGCCTTGACATCAACTATATTGTTGTGAGGGTTTTGATAATGCTGGACTATTCCTCATATTGCTTTGTATTACTTAAGTTATATTTTTCCCCTTAAATTAATTAACGTTTTCATTTTAGACACACTGATGTAATGGACTTAAAAAACCATGGCTGCTGTAGCTCAGAGGCCATAATTTGGGGCAGGCTTTTTTATTCACCTTTTTTTAGCCCGTTGTTTATCTTAGGTCGCACACGAAAACGTCAAAGTAAATCTGATGACCGCAATTACACACACATTTTGCTTGTTTTCAAGATTAATTTTTAAAAGTACAAACAGCAGATGGCTATTCATCTCAAATGTTAAGACTGATTAAAATGTTGCAGTCACAAAAGCGGCTTTGGGATGTAAAATATGGTAGGCTTATGATAATTCCTCTAGACATTGTTTCAAAGAAGTTTTCCCCAAAACGATTAATTTAATAACATCATATATTTTAAGAACTACGATTAACACGACAATTTTACTGGTCTTACAGTAATTTTAAATTATATTAATTGTATTTCGTATAAAATTAGTTATGGAATTGTTAATAATTTAACACCATTAAAGAATTCTACATATAAAGC
Organism: Allygus modestus; assembly: GCA_963675035.1. Lineage (NCBI taxonomy): Eukaryota > Metazoa > Arthropoda > Insecta > Hemiptera > Cicadellidae > Allygus > Allygus modestus. The sequence continues at coordinate 55,521,315 of OY776112.1, read as the reverse complement.
CCACCATCTTTGTTATTTTTATGTAAATGAGGGAATTCCAGTAGAAACAACTTTAATAGCAAATCTGTATTTTGTATATACTTTCTAAAGTGTTCGATCGAAATAACTTTATTTACATGGAAATACCATTAGGATATAAGTTTTCTTTAAGACTTCCCCGAACATTAAGTACACAAATCTATTTTGCCTTAATCTATAAATAAACTAATGCACTGGCATAATTTCAGTAGTTAAAACATATACAGAAAACATTGCCCAAAATAGAATCAGGTCCAACTGCAAAGAGATTTTTCATTCAACTGAAAGATTTGTTCACCTAGGTGGGCCACGTGCTTCGTCTGTTTATTTGAGGCTTGGAAATATACGCGACCAGCAGAGCTGTACAAAATGATTATTTGTGTACAATTTACTAATTTATAAATAATTAATATTTTTAGTACGAGTCTATCAAAGAACCAAGTATACCCTCATTGTTTCTAATTTTTTATTTATTTTGAGTATAAGATATTTCCTGAATGTGGGATTTGACGATTTATTCTTAATTTGTCCGGAATAAATTTTGTTTTGTATATATATGATGTGGTACCCATCAATTTAAGATTTTAAATTAATTTGCGTCTTCAAGATACACTGGTATATTGAAAAAAAAAACGCTTTAAAACAATGTATACAAAAACTGATTACAAAACCAGTAGTTTATGTTTTGATTAGAGTTCTCATGGTTCAATAATTAAGGGGCTGCATTCTGGATAAATTTCAAAAGATTCAGTTGACTATGTAGCAAACTCTGTTCCTAGTTCCCCAACTCAACAAACTTTTCTCCACTAGCATAAAACCTGTTTCCACTATGTTACAATTATCTGGTCATATATTCCAATATGTTGTCGTTAAAGAAACACGATACTGACAAGCCGGTTACAGCAAAAAAAACACCATATAGGCTATAGGTTGAGGAAAATTAAAATAATATTTTCCCCGCATTTATTTATTTACTGATAATTCTAAATACACCTGCTCTTTTATAAAAAGTATAATTACGTAAGTCATCCTTGTTATGAAAGTTTTACATAAACCTTTATCAGTGGCCATAAAAAACTCAGAAGGCGGAATAGCGTGCTTATATTGAATGTTTAGTAGTTTAAAACATTTGTCTTGTAAGTGAATTTTCACTTGCGGACTTTACTGCTTATTTAAACTTATAAGTAGTATTTATAATTGTAGTTTTATAGTTTATGAGATAAAATTATTTCTTACAGTTATGGATTTATTGTTAGAGTGTAATTCTTCACTCCTACCAAGAGAGTATAACTAATGCATAGCTAATGAAACAGAATTAATGAAGTGTAAATACGTATATAAATATAAGTTTAAGAACCACATTTCACATAAAATATACTTAAGATATTTCTTGCAAGGTTTGATCATGGAAGCCATCAGTGGATTTACACGATAATGCTATCACTCCCTGAGTAGTATAAAGCTGAATAAAACAAAGACACATGAGTGCTCGCAAACATAACTTGTCTCTTTATTAAATATTTTTAAAAAAAACACGGTCTTGAGGAGATAGGTAATGTAGATTCATCAACTATAATAGGGGAAATTGCAAATGTAATACCTATTATACTGATATATAATGTAATACCTATTATACCTATTATTTGCACCATCCACAACTTCCATTCGTCAGTTTGGTCTCGAATGTAGCGGAATGTACATTATGTTTGGAATAGTTGTACAAAATGGAAACGATGTTACTCAGTGAATATAACTGTAAATAACTGTAAAACTGACTGTTAAATATTTAATAAACAATAAGACTGCCATAAACGCTTTCATATATTATTTTTTGAGAAATATGTTTAAGTTTGCAAAATATTACAACGTTTATTTTCCAACCTCAGTTCCAGTTTTATTTGTTATACTCTTGTATGTTTTTGTTTTATGATAAGGTAATACGATAACTTCACACGTAATCAGAATTATTGAAATTGAGATGGATTCAGTTAGATTAAATCTTTTTGTCTAGGATGCAATGCAATCTATCACAGAATATTGCTCAGTAGATTTTTTCTTTGACACTTTATCCTCAAAGCGTTTTTTAAATATGCATCTAAGATTGTATTGGCAATTTATTACCATCCATCATGTAACTCAAGTAGTTATTATTTCCTATTAAGGTTTGTCCAGTATGTATAATATCCGTGTTATTTGATCAATTTGTTTAAATACTTGATATAACACATTTTTTAAAGTAAAGTACCTATACCATAAATGAAAATTATCAGTAAAACATTTAAGTTTAAATAGAAAATTTAAATACAATATAGCCTATAGCCTATTAAAAATGAATGATTTGACACTACTATCTGTTCAAAATCTATGAAACATACACGTTAGTTTTAGTAACCAAAATATTGTTTATGAAAGCCATTACATCTAATGGTAATTTGAAAACTGTTGAAAGGTTTGTTGAAAGTATGGTTTTTTGATTACGTTGGAAAACATGCGTATTCAGCGAATTTCCGACGCATAATATATGTCTTAATACCACATAAAGCTGCATAGGAAATTTCATAGATATATATTCAAAAATAAGCGATGTATACAATTTTAATTTTTCTCCATAGGAATAAAATTGGGGATGAGTACGTAGGTTCAAATTTGACATAGAGAAATGATCAAAACACTAAATTGTGTGTGTTTTTTAAGATGAATCTAATGGTGAAAACTAAAATTAGACTTTATAAAATATTACATATAAAACTTCAAAAAACCCATTTTTGAGGTACCAAACACCCCCAAAATATCACTTCGGAAAGAGCGATCTGTCTGGTTTTCGAACTTAAAGTCATAAATGCTGCTTTACACGATTTCACCAAATTTCATCAAAATTGGACCATTTTAATGAGAGTTATCGCACCCACTGAAACACACATATATATTTATATTTATGAATATATATAAATATATATATATATATATATTTTCGAACGAATGGTGTTTTTGAGGTCTGGGGACCTCAAAACGAAAAGTTATCATGGTCCCGGGCCTAGGTATTACCATGCCAAGTACGGTAATAGCTTCTTCCCTACAGGGGAAAGTCACTAAAAACAATCAGTAGTAATAATGGACAGTGTTGGTTAACAGATTAGGAAAAAACACAAATGATTAACACAAATTTTAATAATTTAAGATACATTATTCATCCTCAAAAAATTACACGCAGTTTTTATTTGTAGTTTTTTGTTTTTATTTGTAAATTTTAGATGATCTATTTACAAACTGTATTCCTATAACAGTACCTTTTTACGAATGTAAACCCTTTTACTGTCAAATAAATTATAGATTCAACATGCTGTATAATTAAATAAACACACTTTTATCTAATTATACACAGTAATACAAATTCAAATGACAATGTATTGATGGCATTCAAGTGATTATGTACTGAACAGGCTAAGATCTTACATAACACCATAATTGTATTTGTGTGAGAGGGTGAGATATGTGTTTATACGAAGTTTTTCATGACTGGTTTCTTAACCAACCCAACTTGTGTTATCACAATTATCGCCTTCTAATCCACCTGCATGTAATGTCGATTATGTAGCTTAGACAGACTAACATTTCCTTTATGTTATCTTAAGTTTTTTATTGACACTTTTATGGATAACAGCTATTTTAATATTTACACTATCATACGTTGCTGGTGTTTTCGTTGCTATTTGACTTTAATGAAACACTCGATTGTTTTTAGGGTACATTAAGCCAAAAATATTTAAGAAATAATTAATAAAATTTAAATGTTACGTGAACATAACATATTATATATTTACATACTCAGTAATTACATGTTTGATTACATACAAAACAAAATAATAATTATTCGTTGTAGTTATAAAAGAATGGTACATATTAAAGTAACACATTCTAGGTTTACACATCCAGATTTTAACATAATGTGATTTTATACAAAGGATCTAACAACTTCCGGCGCACAACAAAAAACAATTTCCTCCGATTTTTAACGTTGTTATGACTTTATTAAATTAACTTCACATACGTCTTTGTTGACAATCCTCAGCGACAGGTCGAAATTGGATTCTTCCCCTCGGTGCCTCTAAGCCCTGAGAGGGGCCACCCTAGTGGAATAACGGACCTATCTGCCACGACTGAGGGTTGGTGAATCGTGACAAACAGAAGGCGAGAGCAGGTCATCCGGAGAGTCAAATCATTCGAATACTAGCTCAAGAGATATTTGTGTTTAACATTTCATAGATGTGCATAGCAAATATTCTAAGGAAATTACGAAAAAAGTAAGTTTACTATCATAGTCTATCTGGAAAAAAATTAAACTGTTTAAATCTACAATTTGTTTATCAAACTGTTCATCACTATGGAAGTAAATACAGAAATAAAATTACCTATTATTCTTTCCTTAAGGTTTTTTATTAAAAATGTGGTTATTGGGAAGCAAGATTGCAGCTCTCATAAATATTGCGAGTGCAGTTTTCATTATGTATAAGTATGTACAAAAATACATATACAGTTTTTTGATATAAGAACATACTAATTACAAGAAAGAGTTTAGTGGTAAAACGGAAATAACATTACATTTATGAAAACTTATCACAAAAACGAATGTCTTAAAGTAACCTGAACTTGGCCATTATTTGATGCCCTAAACCAATTCACTTCACGCTATATATCTATTAAATACACGTTGACATTTACACATATCTGGTGCAACTGTTGCGGTGATCCTTTTGTCTATATCAGGGAAGCTTTCAGGGTGGGTAGGCCCAAATTGTTGCGTGTTCTTTCAAGAAAATGATAAGACGGATTAAGTTTCGGCTCAAGGTGGTCCAGAAATGGGGCTTGCTTTCACATCCACCTTCCTGGATAACGAGCTTCTACGTAATTTTTCCATAAACACACCTAACCACTAACTGTTGGGGAAGGTTTTCACATGTACACGACAAAAAATTGAAGGGTCACGGAATACAAACAAAAAGCTTGAACAACTTTCAGTATTTAATAAAACCAAGAAAGTCGTTAACATACACAAACTAGGAAGATGAATTACAGTTATTATTATGTTGTACAATATTTAAAATATTTCTCGTATAACCAAAGTAAGAGTTTCAAATAAGGTAGCAGTTTTAAACTTTACTATGTTGACCGTACTGAATGCCGGTTCATAACCCCCCCCCCCCACCACCACCACCGGCTAACACATGAGTTTATGTATGTGTGTTCAATTTGAAAATGTTTAAAGATGACCATTGATCCTACTTACTTACCCTTTAACAGGTTTGGTCATTAATTCTTAGGTGGAGGAAGCAATTTCCGCGTCAACTTTAAAAAACCAAATCCGACGTTGAACCACACACTTATCTAATTTTTTCAATATTCATTAGTTGGTAAGCTTTTTTGCTGTTCTGAGCCTCCTGGTTCTATTAGAAAGTAGGTATGGGGGTACTGGGGATGATAAAACTATGCCAAGATATGAAAGACAGCCTTCATTAATGAGGCTAATGTAAAATCCCAATAAAATGACGTGGTGCGGTATACGATCGAAATCGTACAGTAACAATGGACCAGAACTCCCGGACGAGGGAGAGGAAAATCACTTCACTTATTGTCTAATTAAAAAGGAGATTGAAAGTGGATTTACTACACTAATTCACTTTCATTGTGAGCAAAACTAAAAATGTTCACGTTCTTTCGCGTTAAAAATAAGATGTTACCTTCGCACTGTAGCTGTCATCATTCACGTGGAATGTGCCACATCTGTTCTCCCAGTTCATTCAACAACTCGATTGAACATTGCATTTCAACAAGTTTTAAATAAATTGTCATTATCTACAACAACCGTTTATATATGTATATATATATATATATATATATATATATATATAATTTGAACTCTATGAAACACTGAAATTTAAAAAAATAATGAGCATTTTGTTGTCAGAGCATACTCCATCATAATCTAATTGTGAAACGTGTCCCTAGCTGTGGTTTGCCAAGCCATATGACTTATATTTGCTATACTCAATACAAACTTTAAATTGTAGCATGGGATGTTATTTTTTTCTAAACATATAGCATTAATGACATCTTACACCTTAAAAATATATTTAATCTTCAACGATAAAATAATGTAAATACACAAAGGATGGTACAGGACGATAATTTTCAACCAGTCCCGCCGGTCATCATTAAGCCCAATTAGAGAATGACAGAATCAAAATGGTGTCAGAGGTTGAAACGTTAAAAATGCCACTGGCGTAGATACACAAACAAATCTTATATTCATTAATACATTATATTATCTTATGCTCTTAATGCATTTTGTTAGCATTAATTTTGTACTTAATTGAAAATTGAAACGTTATGAATATCCTTTTAACCAAAACTGTCTTCCCTTTATAATATAAATACGTCAAAAATATAAAAATCAGATTTTAGTATTTTTGTACAACCGGGGTTAATCTCGAGTTAATTTTACAACGTTTCAAAGAATAAAACATTCGCATTTTAGCTCCATTTTAGTTGGAAATTGTATTTATTTAAATCATTAGTATATTCCCTGTGCTCAGTAAAATATGAATAAACTAGAGGCTTGAAGGTCTCTAAACTTGCTCCAATGTTCTGCCTTATCTTATTTGTTTTACTCTTTACATGCTGAGGTGCTTAAAACAATATAAGTAAGAACACATGTCAGTTCACAAAAAAGTTGACATTTACCCTTAACCTTAGTAGGTTTTTACCCTTACTATTTAAATGGGAAATATATCATTCCGTAACAAATCTTCTTCGCAAAATTTAAAAAAATGAATAATTTTCCCAAATGTTCCATGCCCAGACCTTTAAAATGAGACCCCTCCCAGCTTTCCTAGACCTCCCGTTCGCTCACAATTTCATTGTCAAGTTTGGGCTTCCGGAATTAGATACATATATAGAAGATATAAGGGAACATATGTCAGTTTGTAAATAAAGTAGATACGTTACAACATGTTTCAATGTAAACTTAGCAGACTTTTATAAATCCCCCTGCTTTTCTAATGGGGGATGTTTTACGTTATTTCTTGTTTGCTGGTAACTTTTTAGAATTACAGCTATTTTTCCCGAGTCCCTGGGATCAAGACCTTAAATTTGAGCCGTCTCCCATTATCCTGAAATTTGCCAAACTCCCTCAATTTTTACAAACTATTTTGCTTAAAAAATTATATATAAAGATACAGTTTAAGAGGCATTAGAATACATCAAATGTCAATAGTCTATAGAAACAAAACCGGGGTGTTGTTCTTACAATGTTTCCAGCACGACTTTATTCATGCTCTTGGTCCATTAAACATCGTCACTTATGGTAATCAAACACTCTGTCTTTCTGACACTCCCCTCCGTGGGGCGCTTCCCTTGTACATCAGCAAAATAACGTAGGGCTTGACGAGTAGGAAACACGAGAAAAAGATACTCGTGGACATTGGATGAGAATACTACTGTTGTAATTTGGTACCTACATAAATATAAAGCACGGCAAAAGTAATTCAAGAATTATCATAAAAATAATATCTTATTATTAATATTTAAGTGTTATTGAATCTCGAGTGGTCAACACCTTTAAGAGGCTAAATTTTCACAGTGAGTGTCTTACGCACTAAAGACAATCAATACATTAAACTATTTACTGTTCTGTGAGACCTGAACAAACACATTTGCTTTCAATTTAATCCACCTCTGGACTAAAATTATTTTTAATTTTTTTTAATTATTATTTTTAATCCAAATATTCCATAACACTTCATATAACACGTTAAATATCAAACAAATGAGGAATTAAAGTGGCTTTTAAGTGGAGTTACGTCTGTCGCCGTCATGAGAGGTTTAAAAATTGTATTTTTATTCAAGTGTGTTCAAAATATTAAATTAAATCAACCTGGGATAGTTTTAACTTTATACGAAACATTTTAAAACTGGTCTTAATAATTTGTGTTTAATAATTGTAAAGAAAAATCATTCACCTGGTTTATACATCTATTAATAGTAATTTTACTGTAGCTACATTATAAGAATAATTAAAATGTGTAATAAAGCAACCTAAATGTAGAGGCAGGGACACGGATAACTTTACATTCTGCCTTGCTTATAATTTTATTATACCATGTATAGTGAACAATCATTAGCTTTAATCTCCTAACTATTTCTTGTGTTTCTCAGTAAGAGCAGCACTTTTCCCTTATAGTTCCTCAAATTGCACCACAGTAATGAATTGTATGTCTCTCACATCAAAATTGATAAAGGCTTTAAACCATTTTGGGTCCACATGTGACAGTAATTACATTCCGAATGTTCACATTTGTGGCTGCCGCTCCGACATTGAGGTTAGGCTTCACCGTATGAAGCTGCATTTGACACTTCATTAGTGTGATTGAATATGTTATGACTTTGGACTTAGTTGAGCATGCTTTCTCTGTCTGCGGCTATTTTGTTGTGCGTGTTTAACTGCCGCTTTCTGATGAAAAAACTGAAAAATCTTAAATTTATTTATCAATGAAAGTTTAACTTGGAGTGTTGTGACCGGGAGGAATTTTAATTCCAAAAAGATGGGATACAAAATCACACCAAATAAATATTTGGATTTAACATTTTCGTACACCAATCCTTGAACTTTTTAGAATGTACGGAATGCAACCTAAACCATATTATTAAGATCAGTTCAGGAGGAAGCAAACATGAACATGAACTTTGCAAGTCTGTGTTTAATGTTGCTCATACCTTTATACGAGTTGAAGAAAATTGACAATCACTCGCAATCACAACCCTAAAGGCGGTCCCACACTTCTCGCGAATAGGCCTGAACATGTGGCCGAACATTCTCCCGAACATTCCGTCCACTGTTCATTGAACATTCTATCCCGTAATCAAAGTACGTGTAGCTCCCGTGAATACTCCGAACATTCGGAGTTCACCCGAATGTTCAGGCGTGTTCGCAAGAAGTGTGGAACCGCTATAAGTTAAAGTTTTGAAGATTACCTGTGGTTGTGGTTTCTTCTGGTTGCACCACAAGCTTGATTCGCAATATTGGTTTATTTCATCGCTTAAGGCGGTCCCACGCTTCTCGTGAACCGGTCTGAACATTCGGCCGAACATTTTCCCGAATGTTCTCTGAACATTCCGTCCCGTATGTTCCCGTATGTATTCAAAAGTTCGTGCAGCTCCCACACTTCTCGCGAATACTCCGAACATTCGTAGTTTGGCCGAATGTTCGGGCGTGTTCGTGAGAAGTGTGGGGCCGCCTTTACCTTACCACAAAGAGTAAAGCACTAAGGTAAGTTGCAAGATTTTACTTCTGAAATTATTAAAGTGATAACAGCTGATAAGCCTATCTGTAAAGTACAGTAAGATAAGTAGGGGGCATTAGAGCGTTCAAAACCAGCATAGGCGCGGTGTGGACGCGTGGACGCGAGGACGTCCCCCCCCCCGACCCCCCCCGACGCCCCCCCCCCCGACGCCCCCCCCCCGGCCGCCAGCAGCACTTTTCGTCATGACCTTGAACATGAGGAAAAAACTTTCGAAAATTAATAATTAGCCTATTTATCCACCGATTCCCACGGGACTTTTCCAGAGTGTAGGCCTATCCCCAGGGAAGCGAATGACGTAAGAACCCCATAGATCCACCATTAAACAAGGCCGCTATTAATTTATAACCGCGTTTTCCTTATGGGATCTCAGCTGTTTACCGACTGATTTTGACGAAACCTCACCACATGTCAGGCCATGACCTAAGAAAACCATCGCTTAAAGAAAATTGAAAATCCACTGTTAAACGGGCCCGCTATTAATTTTTAAACGTGTTTTCCTTATAGGATCTCGGCTGTTTGCCGACCGGTTTTGATGAAACTTCACCACATGTTGGGCAGCGGCCTAATTAAACCATCGCTTAAAGAATATTGAAAATCCACCGTTAAACGGGCCCGCTATTAATTTTCAAACGTGTTTTCCTTATGGGATCTCAGCTGCTTGCCGACCGAATTTGATGTGACTTCGTTACACGTTGTATGCCGGCTTGACTAAACCAACCTGCAAGCGGCTCCGCGATGTCACGTGTCGAGGCGCGTGCTAGGGCCTACGTGACTGTCCCAGCCTGTTTACTCATTAGCGACCTTCAGGACCCCTCCGTTCTAGAAGGTTCCGGCAAGTGCGTCGCATGAGGCCTCCTCCTGACTGGAGTGCTATGTATGAGCATGTCATGTGTCGAAGCGCGTGCTAGGGCCTACGTGACTCTCCCAGCCTGTTACTCATTAGCGGTTCCGAGAATTGTTTACTACTTTCACCGCTTACTGTACGGTACGTAGCTATGTTACTTCAGTGATTGTCATTGCTTCCTTCATTCAGTTTGTGTTTGGAGCTCAGTGTATGTAGATGTTCTACTTCAGTGCTGTGCTAGTCTTTACTGAACCATATTCCGAGATTTTTAAAACGTAAGTATATGTAGCTCTTATAAGTTGTAGTGTGGAAGACTATTACATTTCCCTTTATAATAAGATTCTCATTTAAGGTATGATCGTTCAGCAATTTTGAAGTCATAATGTGTAAAGAGAGGTCTGGCCCATTAATAGAAGTTGAATAATTCGCATTATGTTTTAGGGAAAACGATTCGTTAAATGTTTGAGCGAAATAATTATCTAACATTAATATTTAAACTTTTACATATCCCAGTACACTGAGCCTTGTCGTTGTTTCTTTTCAGATGGAGACGAGTGGATTTGTAATGACCTTAGAACAGTTATGTTTTATAACGATTAAAATTAATGAGTCAAACTTTAAAAATTTAAAATAGATTCATTTCCACTCTTCTAAAATATTTTGAGGGAAATAAAATTAGGTTTTTGCTTTCCAAGCCTTTGTGGTGGGTGGAGAGTATAGATACCCGATGTTGCAGATGGCTGTTCCTCGTATGTGTGAGGTCTGCGGTCGCGTCTTCGCTGGAAACCTGGCTCGTCACATGGCAGCTGCTCACAGGGACCGCCATTTCGACTGCAACGTCTGCGGGAGACGCTTCGGGCGAAGCGACAGCCTGCGACGCCACCTCACAGCAGTTCATCCTCCCACTCCTCACGACCAAGCGCCAGGTACGGTTTTTACATTAAACAAGAAACCGTCAGTACTAATGACTTGTTTTCGAGAGAGTAAACGGCTTTAGCTGAGTAAACAGATTCAAGTAGTAAACAAGGGGCTGCCAGCCTCTGTTCAGTTCCTCACCCTTGTATTACTGGGCTCAAACTGGCGTTCGAGATGAGGAAGAGGTCGTCAGGCCTCTATGCAATTCCTCACCCTTGTATTACTGGGCTCAAACTGGCGATTGAGATGAGGAAGAGGTCGCCAGTCCTCTATGCAGTTCCTCACGATCAAGCGCTAGGCACGGTTTTTACATTAAACAAGAAACCAGTACTAATGACTTGTTTTCGAGAGAGTAAACGGCTTTAGCCGAGTAAACAGATTTAAGTAGTAAACAAGGGGCTGTCAGCCTCTGTTCAGTTCCTCACCTTGTATTACTGGGCTCAAACTGGCGATTGAGATGAGGAAGAGGTCACTAGGCCTCTGTGCAATTCCTCACCCTTGTATATACTAGGTTCAAACTGGTGAATGAGATGAGGAAGAGGTTTCCAGTTCCTCACCTTCATGTATATTGAGGTAACTAATAGGACTTGTTTTCCTGTTCGCAGGCCATCCGTGCCCGTTGTGCTCCGTCGCCCTGGCGGGTCCCGAGGATCTTCGCCACCATATGGAAGCGGTCCACGGTGCTAGCCCGTCAGCTTCGACCTCCTCCTCCTCCTCCGCTGCAACATCACCCTTCAGAGACCCACGGCCCGAGTGCGACGCGTGCGGGCGGCGATTCGCCCGCGAGGACCTGCTCCGGCGCCACGTGCAGCTGGTGCACGCCAACGGGGTCCGCTGTCCCGAGTGCGGCGCCCTTTTCCGCAGGGCCGCGTACCTCCAGCGGCACATGGAGAGCGTCCACCGCGGCATGAGGTTCGCGTGCGCCTACTGCGACCGAGGCTTCACCCGGCGCTACAACCGGGACCAGCACGAGGCCCACAACTGCCCCATCGTGAGGAACCTCGTTGTGGACGAGATGCCGCACCTACCCGTCCTGTCACCCGAGCCCAGCCGCGAGCCTCGACCCAGCCACGAGCCCCAGCCTCGACCCAGCCACGAGCCCCAGCCTGGACCCAACCACGAGCCCCAACCCGGACCCAGCCACGAGCCCCAGCCCGGACCCAGCCGCGAGCCCCAGCCCGGACCAAGCACGGCACCCGACGGGATGGTGGGTGGTGGCGGACTACCCACGTTTCGCCCCATCCAACGGGCGTTCCGCGGACGCCTCCTGACCTTCGGCCTGTCCCGGCCCATGGAGGACTTCTTGGCCGTGGAGGACGCGTTGGTGCTGCTGTTCGACAGCGTCCTGGAACTGTTGACCGACGTCAGGACCCGACACCCTAACATCAAGGTCAACATGTTCCTGGAATGTGAATTCGCCAACGTTCACGGAGCCACCTGTCTGCGGGCCTTCAAGACGAAGAACGTGCCTCTCACCGCTGCGTCCAACTTGGAGGACTTCCTGTCAGCGTCCTTCCACAAGTTGGAGGAAGAGAAGGAGCAGTGCCTGCTAGTGGGTAGCGGGTGGAGCTATCTCCGGATACGCGACCTGGAGATCCGCGTCAACCTCTACACCCCGTTGGGAGAACGCGGAGCCAGGTTCGTCCAGCTTCCCAGGACCATCTGCGAGACGCGTGCCGTTATCAACGTGCAAAACGTCGATGACATGTGCTTCGCGTACGCCATCCTGGCCAAGTTCGTCGCGCAACACCCGGAGAGGCCCACATCGTACACACCGGACGTCATGGCACGCTACGACTGGGTCGGCCTACGCTTCCCCGTAGCCGTGAAGGACATTAAGGTCTTCGAGAGGAGGAACGCCATCAGCGTTAATGTGTACGGGATCGAGCGCGCCATGGTGGGGAGACGCCCTGACGGATCGCCAAAGTTCCAGGACCGCGTGTTCCCGCTGAAGATCTGCAAGCGGGAGTTGGAGGATCACCGGGATCTGCTGTACGTGACCACCGGCGGGGACAGTCACTACGCCTACATCGCAAACATGAGTAGGCTAGTGCGACCCCAGCTGACGTCCCGCAACGGCGCTATTCACGTGTGTAAGCGATGCTTCGCTTACTTCGACAACCAGCCCAACAAGCTGCAACTGTCCGGTGCCGAGCGTCTGGAGGAGCACATGCGATACTGCACCGCCAAGGCTCCCCTCCGCTTGGACTTGCCGAAGAAGCAGCAAATCCGCTTCACCCACCCCGAGTACACTCGGCGCGAGCGCTTTTGCGTCTACGCCGACTTTGAGTGTGCTCTACAGCCCGTCGCCGCTGACCCTGCGGAAGCGCCGCCCGGCACGAGAGTAGTTAGGGCGGGCACCTTGGGTCCAACATTGGTCTTATGGAGAATAGAATAACATGGACTCTTATGGAGAATAGATTAACATGGACTCTTATGGGGGAATAGAATAACATGTACTCTTATGGAAAATAGAATTGGGGTGTAATTGCTACCCTCTGCGACTCTTCTGCTACCCTCTTTGACAACTATCTATCTTCTGCTACCCTCTGTGACAACTATCTATTTCTTGCATGCCTTTATGGTTAATTATTTAACCCTCGTGTCCTTCTGTTGTAAACCATCTAGCCTTCTGTGGTAATTATGTATCCCTCGTGTCCTTCTGTTGTAAACCATCTAGCCTTCTGTGGTAATTATGTATCCCTCGTGTCCTTCTGTTGTAAACCATCTAGCCTTCTATGGTAATTATTTGACCTACGTTTACTTCTACATATTTGACCCTCGTGTCCTTCTGTTGTTAATCATCTAGCCTTCTGTACATCTAACCTCCACATCCTTCACTCCCTTCTGCTAATCTAATTTCACTTCCTTCTGCGTATCTAACCACAACATCCGCAACAAGTCCCTGTCAGCAAACTCGTTGTAACTAGTTAAAATACTGCTCTGTAATCGGTTATAATAAAAATGCATTCTATTGGTTGTAATTAGCGTTCTGTGCCCTGATTGGTCGAGACTTTTAGCGCTTTTTTATTCTCAAGCGTTAACTTCACTCTGTCCCTTGCATTTGCACTGGTCAGAGGTCCATGCGCTACTCCGGCCGTTGATTTTGCACTTGGCAAATATAATTATTACATTTGATTATAATGATTTTAGTTTTCTTGTATTGTAGTAATCTTGCGTGTTTAGTAACTTGGCTAGAGTAGTGTTGTATTTAATTGTTTTACCTGACTAACATATCCTTACACCATTAATCTCACTCTCTAGTCTTGTTCTTTAATACAGTTCTCAGTTAGTGTATTTTTTGCTACCTCTATTACTTTAAATTTCATCATAACTTGTAGCTCTGCTTTGACTTGTGTAGTTTGGGTGTTAGTGTTTTTTGACTTGTGTAGTTATACATACGTCCAGTGCTCTCCTACATACTATATACCTCTAAACATAGACTCTACTACCTCATTCTGCTTCAGTCGTCACACTGATCAGACGTGTTTTATGCTGCTTCTGCGCAATTGTTAAGTGTTCTCTTGCACAAATTATTATTGTCTTGTTGATTCTGCGCTATTAATTCAGTTATATTGGTGTGAACTTGACTCTGGCTGGTGTATTTGATCTCTTTAAACGTTAGAGTGTTGTGTATTACAGTTCAGATTGTTTTCAGTATTTCATTCTCTGTTAAAGGATGGAAGTTTCCAACATTAAAAAGAGCTCTCAAAGCCCAGTAAATTTAATTGGTACCTCTGAAACCTATGTTAGACACTTCAGGTTGTACGGGTTGGAAACTGTTTTCAAATTCACTAAACCGCCAAGAGGTATCTCTGAGTTTGATTGGATTCGTAAAGGTTTTAATCAAATTGTTGAAAAGGCTAAAGCCAACGCTGTACCCACTGATTATCTTGGGTTTAAAATGCAATCGATAAGTTTAAAAAGTGCTGAACTGAGGTACGTAGCTTTGAGACCTGTCTCTGAAGTTAGCGGTGATGTTCTCTGGGATATTTTTGGAGGCATAATTCAAAGTAACTCTGAATCTTTAACCTCTAGCGACACTTTTAGAATTGACGTTACGAGGGTAAATGTCCCCGTAGGTAAAGGGAGAGTACGTCCAGAGATGTACAACACGTTTGACGAGGAATGTAAAGCTAGGAAGGGAATTGTTGTAATTATTAATAAAGACAATTTATGTTTGGCTAGAGCACTGGTGGTAGGCAAGGCTTATGCAAAGAATGATCCTCAGATCTACGCTATACGAAAAGACAAGGGGAAAAGACAAACATTCAGAGCTAATAAACTCATAGCAAAGGCCCGTGTAGAAATGCCGGAGGAGGGCGCTGGCATCCCTGAGCTTGAAAAATTCCAGTCACATCTTAAAAAATACAGAATAACAGTCTACAGTTACGATAGAAAAGGCCGGGATATTTACTTTGAGGGAGGTAATGAAGACGCTAAATTTAAAATTAACTTGCTCTTTCACAACGGGCATTACAATGTAATTACAAACTTAACTGCTGCTTTCGTATGTTATTATTTCTGTGAAGCCTGTCATATTCCCTACAATAACAAGGGTGAGCATCGATGCTCTAACATCTGCCCGTCTTGCCATTCTATCTCTCCGCCCTGTAAACTTGAACACGGAGGCATCACATGCCGTCTTTGCAACCGCTTCTTCAAAAATGAGCGGTGTTTAATAGCCCATCAAGGGCAAGTATGTAAATCTATAAAGTTCTGCCGCGAATGTAACAAAATGATATATCCAAGAAAACGTAAGACAGCTCACGTATGCGGAGAAGTTTACTGTAACCCCTGCGAAGCGTTCAAAGACCCCGCGCATCAGTGTTTCATAAAGGTAGATAGGAAAATTCCGAAAGACCGAGATTTTCTTTTCATATTTTTTGACTTTGAAACGAGGCAGGATGAGTCTCTTCCCTCAGATCCTGATAAAAAATTGCATAAAGTTAACCTGTGCGTCTCGCAACAATACTGTTTTAAATGTGTTAATGAGGGTGAGTGTGAAACCTGTTCTGAGAGGCAAAGAGTCTTTGAAAAAGAACCAGTAAAACAATTCATGGACTATGTAATGGGAATTCGAAAGAAATTTATAGATATTTGTGTGATTGCTCACAACGGGCAGGGTTTTGATTTTCAATTCATTCTACAGTACATCATGGAAGAAACTAAATTTACACCAAAAATAACTCCTCGGGGAACTAAAGCTATTTTGATTGAAGTAGCCAACGTAAGGTTTGTTGACTCACTTAGTTATTTTCCCATGGCCCTCGCTGCACTCCCTAAAGCTTTTGATCTGCCTCCCGAGAAAAAGAAAGGTTATTTCCCGCATCTTTTTAACACTGTGGCAAACCAAAATTATGTAGGCCCGATACCCGACAAAAAGTATTACTGCCCGGAATCAATGTTTGAGAAACCTCACGAAGCTTTCGAGATTTGGTACGACGAACGAGTCGCTGAAGATTACGTGTTTGATTTCAAAAAAGAAATCTTGGAGTATTGTATCTCTGACGTGGAAATCCTAGCCCAAGCGTGTATACAATTTAGAGCCTTGCTTCTTGAACAATGTAACGTAGATCCTTTTCTCGAGGCCGTAACTATTGCTAGCGCCTGTAACTTAGCTTTTCGGCGTAACTTTCTAAAACCAAACACAATAGGTTTGATTCCTAAAAACGGTTACAGACTGACTGACAATCAGTCAGCCGTTGCTTTACAATGGTTAGCATGGGAGGAGGAGAAACGAGGGTTGAGGATTCAACACGCGGGCCGGGGTAAAGAAGTTAAAATTAATGGAATGAAAGTTGATGGGTTTGACGGGGAACGGATTTACGAGTTTCACGGGTGTTACTGGCACGGTTGCCCGAAATGTTATCAATACAGCAGAGAAGAACCTCTGCCGGAGGATCCTTCAGACAGCTTGCATCTCCGTTACGAGAGAACCAAGTCCAAAATGGCAAAATTTAATAACTATGAGGTTGTAGAGATGTGGGAATGCAAATTTAATAAATTGAAGAAAGATAATAAATTAAATCACTTGAACCAACTGTCCATTCTAAACACACTTCCACTCAATCCTAGAGATTCCTTTTTTGGAGGCAGGACAGGCAATACTAAAACATATCATAAATGTGAAGAGGGAGAAACGATACAGTATGTTGATGTTTGCTCCCTTTATCCGTTTGTGAATAAATATTGTAAGTATCCCGTTGGACACCCTATCATTTACGTTGGAAATGAGTGCCGAGAGAGAGGTCTTGAAGTAGAGGGATTATTGAAATGTAAGATTCTACCTCCTTACAACTTGTATCACCCCGTACTCCCCGCTAAAATGAATAATAAATTAATGTTTGTGTTGTGTAGAACTTGCGGGGAGACTTTAAACCAAGGGGAATGTTTTCATGAGAGTGAGGAAAGGGCAATGGTAGGAACATGGACTATGGATGAAATTAGGAAAGCTGTAGAAAAGGGCTATGTGATTTTGGACATGTATGAACTGTGGGAGTACGAGGTAGCCACTTATGAAAATGGAGGTTTGTTTACAGATTTCATTAATAAATTCTTGAAAGTAAAGCAGGAAGCCTCAGGCTATCCCGCCTGGTGTATGACAGAGGAGGATAAAGAAAAGTATGTTTCTGATTTCTTTAAGCGTGAGGGTATTCAAATGGAGAAAGATAAAATTTGTAAAAACGGGGGACTTAGATCAGTAGCCAAATTAATGTTAAATTCATTCTGGGGCAAGTTTGGTCAGCGAGAAAACATGACAAAAACTTCAATCGTCAGAGACTCTAAAGAATTATTCAAGTTGGTAACTCAACCAGAAGTAAATGTAAAGTATGCTGAAGTAATAAACCAAGAAGTTTTGCTAGTTAATTGGCAGAATGTTGATGAAGCTAGTGAGGCTCTAAAAACTGTAAATGTTGTAATTGCAGCCTACACTACAGCTCACGCGAGACTTAAACTTTATGAACATCTAGATTCTCTTGGAGGGCAGGTCTTGTATTATGATACAGATTCGTGTATTTATTTATACCGTGGTGGGTTGTATAAGGTTCCTACGGGGGATTACCTCGGGGAAATGACGGATGAATTGGCAGATGAGTACGGGCCCGGCTCTTATATTGTAGAGTTTGTTTCTGGGGGACCAAAGACCTACGCTTACCTTGTCTGGTCAACCAAAAAGCAAAAGTTAGAATCAGTTTGTAAAATCAAGGGTCTAACATTAAACATGAAAACCTCCGAAACATTAAACTTTGAAGCTCTAAAAAAGATGGTACTAAATGAAGCTGCTGAAATACTAGAAATTGAAGAGAATAGAATCAGGAGAACAAAGACACGAGAAGTCGTTACAGTAAGCGAAATTAAAAAGTTTAGAATTACAGGACCCAAGAGAAAATTTAATGATGATCACGACACGTTGCCTTTCGGCTTTAAAAAACAAAAACTAATGGAACCATCACACGGGTACTAAGCGTATATACCTCTAAACATCAGCTCTGTTACCTCATTCTGTTCTGAGACACGGTACTGAACGGTTGTGTTTGTGCTGTTACACTCAGTTGTATATTGTTTTGTTATATTCTTGTAGAATGTCTGCTGAACATAATACATCCGCTAACCAACAGGTTTTTCTTCAGCTTATACACAAAAAGAGGTTAAATGAAAATGTAAAATTTAATATTACACGCTCAGAGTTTAAGTTCTTACTTACAGGTTCAATAAATGCACGGGAATGGCCTTTGGTGTTTTCGGAGTATATAGTAGATAAAATAACGGAGAACTCCTCATCAAACACCTACATCGGAGTATCAATAAAGCACACGGGTGCATCAGGAGACATACCTTACATGCCATTAGCTAATCTAACACCGACAGTTTTTGATGAT
Organism: Allygus modestus; assembly: GCA_963675035.1. Classification (NCBI taxonomy): domain Eukaryota; kingdom Metazoa; phylum Arthropoda; class Insecta; order Hemiptera; family Cicadellidae; genus Allygus; species Allygus modestus. The sequence continues at coordinate 55,502,299 of OY776112.1, read as the reverse complement.
CACTTTGAAGAAATGTTTTGTAACGTTGAGAAACTATCTGGGGTTTTAAATCTTGAAGTATCACTTGTCTATATTCCTAGTTGCTACCGTCGATAAAGATGACACTTTTCCCTACGGAGCAGTGTTACTTTTGTACATACTTCTTGTGACTAGTACAGTTACATCATTCTACTCTGAGTCACGGTACTGATCAGACGTGCTTCTGCGCTGTTTTTGTCTGTAAAAACGTAATTGTGACATGGCTGCTAAATACTATACATTTAATAACAAACCGGTATTGGTTCTGTTTGATAATGAAGGAAAGCCATGGTTTAAAGCTAAAGATGTGGCGTCTGCTCTTAAGCATGTTAATTGCTGTAGTGCAATTCAGAAACATGTAGATGACAAAGATAAATTAAGTGTTGGAAGTTTTTCTGAGGCCCAAAAACAGGGTGTTGGACCGATTGAGAAAACAACTGTTTTCATAAACGAAGCCGGATTATGTTCTTTAATGTTAAAGTCGACTACTCCCGAAGCAAGACTGCTAGTAAGAAGTCTGTTGCCGGAGAAGTTTTACCTTACCTACACAAATATGAAAGATGAAATTTCACTTTAAATGTTAGTTTTAAAATCACAAGTTCCCACTGTATGAGTGTATGTGTGAATGAAGGTCACTGGCGCGGGTGACGAAAAACCCCGTAAACCTGAATGAGAAGACTTAGTAGATTGAGGAGTCTGGCTAACACCCAGGCTGCTCTTTTGAACGGGTATGTGTGAATGTGTGATGAAGGATCTAGTAGATTGAGGCGTCTGGCTAACACCCAGACTACTCCTTCGAACGAGCCGGTGTGAATGTGTGATGAAGGATCTAGTAGATTGAGGCGCCTGGCCAACACCCAGGCTACTCCTTTGAACAAGCCGGTGTGAATGAAGGATTTTGTACATTGAGAAGCCTTGCTAACGCACAGGCTACTCCTTGGAACAATCCGGTGGGACTTATAAAAAAAAAGTAAATAAATATAAAGCAAATAAAAAAAAACTCTATCCTTTCGTTTGCTAAAAGGGAGAGGACTTTTATTTTGTACTGGGCGTCAACCAGGTAATCTGGATTGGCTCACGCACGAAATAAAGGTTGAACCTGGGTGCTCATGCACGAATGGTCTCAAACCCCATTCAAGCAAACATACACTCGCCGAGGGTTTATCACAGAATGCCCGGAGATTTACATGGTAGCTGTGGAGTCTCAATGGACCGAGGTTGGAAACACTGATCACAGGAGAACATCTGACTTGGAAACATTTGACCGGAGATAGATAGATATTTGTCCCTGGTGGACAGTTTTCAGCGGACTTGGAGGTATTTTATAGCTTAAGGTTTCTATTAATGAAAAACATACCCCAGTAACCAGTTTTAGCGGACTCGGTATTATTTGGCCGAGAAATTTAAAATGTTTGGGCAAAGTTAAATTTAGCCCCGGTAAACAGTTTTAGCGGACTCGGTATTATTTGGCCGAGAAATTTAAAAGGTTTGGGCAAAGTTAAATGCAGCCCCGGTAGAGTATTTTCAGTAAATTTTGATGATACGTTAGATCGTCAGAGTACCTTACGGTCCCCGACAGACAGTTTTAACGAACCTGAACATATTCAACCGAGAAATTACACAATCAACCTGCAGAACTACCCGGACTCAGACAAAAATAACCAACTCAGAGCGAAATACTGTATAATTTCTGTCCTTCTAAAGAATGCATTTTATGTTTGCTATCTTTTAATATGTCCCCATGGTGTATCATTTGTGGCAAACTCCCCAATGTTGGTGCTGGTTACAATATTTGACTATTGAATGCAGTAAAATTATTTATTGATTCTGTTTGTTGGTATATCGTAACATTGTTTTTCAAGCAACTAACTACAACAAAAAGACAACTCTGAATTTGTTTTAACTTTACAAAATACAATACCATCACCAGCCTCTTCTGCATTAGTTTTAATTCATAAACACTGGACTTGGCGTGTATTTAGGTCCAACACTTAGAATCATATTTATTAGGCAGGGACAGGAAACATGTCCCAGCTACTAACTACTTCAACTATAATGTTATGAAAGGGAGGCGTCTCGCCTCTCTTGGGTGTCGGTATAGCTTTTATTTTCTGCTAGTGTTTACAAGTATCTTCTAGCTACTGTGTCTAGAGATTTCTAAACAGTTCAATGCAAATAATGCTGCCAAAAGTAATACAAATTGAACAATCCTGCTAAAATAAGCATAAAGTTAAAAAGTTTCCTTGATGTATTACTTTACAGACCCTAACCATACTAAACAGCTAAAAAAACTCCAAGTGTTGTTCTTTCAAACAGAAACCTGACATTTCAATTCAGAACATTATTATACACCACTTGACATTCTAATGTAGAATTGCAATGTTTGATTAGTAAATGCAGTAAGATTATATATTTATTCTGTTTGCTGGAATATTGTAACAGTGTTTTCAAGCAACTAACTACAACAAAAACACACATATGAACTCTAAAGTGTTTAATCTCTTTATTTGTTTTAACTTTACAAAATACAATACCATCACCAGCCTATTCTGCATTAGTTTAAATTAAAAAACTGTGGACCCTCAAGGTCCAACACTTAAAATCTTTATCTGGTGTAATTTTATGAGTGTTTCGCAGCCCTTGAAGCTAGAGTATAGCTTTTCTGTTAGTGTTTACAAGTCTTTTCTAGTTACTGTGTCTAGAGATTTCTAAACAGTTCAATGCATACAACAAATTAGTCCTGCTAACACAAGCATAAAGTTCAAAATTTGCCTTAATGTATTAATTTACAGTAAAAGGTGAGAAGAGTTGTTCTTTCATACAGCTGAACACATATAAAAAACTTGACATTTTAATTCAGAACCTACACAATAGCACAAATTATCTGCTTATGATGTTAAAACCTCAATTATAATATTTTCTAATGATCTAATAAAAGACAGAGACATGCCCGGAAATAATAACTAAAGATCAGATTGAGCTTGATGAACCCAACTGATATAAGACTAAACTACAACAATACCTAAACAACGGCTAAAAATCAACATACCTGAACAATCAGTCAAAGTATCATTTATTTTGTGTGACTTGTGTTTTCACTAGTTTGTAACCAGTTTTCCTGTATGTGAGTTAGTTTCAATCACAAGTATTTGACAACTGTAGCTAAACTAAAGAGACTGCTCAAATCCTGGTTTATCACGATACAAAGCACGCAATCCATACCTATGTTAGAGAAAAACACCACAAAACAACACTGGAAGTACAGGGGGGCGAAACGCCCCCCTTGTACTTTCATTCCCATACAATCTTTCCTAACGAGCCTGGTTTATATAAATTAATTTTAACACAGAGCTAGTTTTCTTGTATGTGTGAGTGTTTGTTTAAATCACATGTATTTGACAACTGTAGCTAAACTAAAGAGATTGCTAAAATCCTGGGCTACTCTAATCCACGAAAAACAATCAGAGATCATGTTAGAGAAAAATATCGTAAAACAATGCCTGAAGAAGGTAGGAACGAAACGTTCCTCCCTTTGAACAATCAATCTCATACGGTATATATCAACGAACCAAGTTTTTACTCACTTAATTTAACATTAAAAACAGAAGTTAAAACTTACAACTCCCAACACCCACATGCTAGCCTCTACAGACTTAGGACTAATACCCAGTTAATGATCCAATAAAAATATAGAGCCTGATGAACCCAACAGCTTCTATACAACAGCTAAAAATTCAGCACACCTAATAATAATTACTTTAATTACTTTTACAGCTACAACTCTGTAAAAAATAGCCAGAGAGCCATTTTAGCGAAGTTCCAGTACTTTCAACACCTTCATTGGTTTATACTCTCGTTGAAGAATCAGTCAAAATATAATTTAGTTTGTGTTGGTTTGTAACCAGTTTTCTTGTATGTTTAATATTTTTCAATCACAATTATTTGACAGTGATATTAATGGTAAAGGTGTAGATGAGGAAGATATGTGTAATGCTTTGAACATAATAAGCGAAGGGGGATGTATCGATACATCCCCCTTTAACTTTCAATCAAACACAGTTTCCTCAATTAATCTGGATTGTACTCTTTTAATTTAACATAACAAATAGAAGCTAAAACTTGCAAATATTCTGGAAAGCTAGTAAAACAGAGCTACTCCTTTCTAGTTTTCTTGTATGTGAGTGTTTTTTAAATATGTTCAAGCATGTCAGTGGCATGATTTAAGAGTATCTGAGGTCTTGGACCATGTAGAGAAAACAATACCAGGAGGACGGGGGAGCGAAACTCTCCCACCTATCTTATAATGAACAAATCAAAAATTTACTCACTTAATTCAACATAACAAATAGAAGAAAACACCCTGGAGACTAAAAAATTTAACACAGAAGCCAAAACTTTCAAACACCCTGAAAAACTAGTAAGACAGAGCCTGTAGTCTGTCCAGTTTTGTAATGTTTCTTCTTTACAGAGTTAGCGTGGGTTAATAAGTACCAAATTGCATTTCAATCGCCCCAAAAACTCTCAATATATTTAATTTTAAAGTATAGCTCCTTCAATTATTGTGATACTTTCCCACAGTACAGACTTTAAGTATTTTTTAAATCGTGGAGGATGTCAACAAGTACCTATATACCAAGTTTCAATTATATCGGCACAGCCGTTCTTAAGATATTGATTTTAAAAATATAGCTCCTTCAATTGTTTTGATACTACTTGCAACACAGAGTTTAGGTTTTAGTGAGATGTAGCGGAGGTAAACAGGTACCTGTATGCCAAGTTTCATTCAAATCGGCCAAGCCGTTCTCAAGATATATAATTTTGAAAATTTGCCCCTTCATTTTTTGAGATGCAACCCGCAACATTTTAGTTAAGATTTTTCATATAGGTAGCTACCCCTCTGAAGTGCCTACACTACGTAGTAGGCAATTTTCTGGGGTCAAAATGACCCTAGGACCCACCGTTTTTGAGATATAAGCAATTTTAAGATAATCAGACTCAATAAAGAGAAGAAGAAGAAGGAAAAAGAGAGAAGCAGCGGCGCGGAGTGGTGAAGGTGAGAGGGGAAGGTGAGGGGAGTAACATAACATGCAGAATAATACACAAGAGAGAGAAAAAGAAGAAAATCAGAACACACAAGAGAGAAGAAGAAGAAATAAAACAGTGGATGGGTGAGGGGAAGAGGGGAGGGGAAGGTGAGAGGTGAGAAGAAGAACACGCAAGTGGTAACAGAAGTGAGCAGTAGGAGTCCCGGGAAGTTGACTCTAACATGTAGTTATATGGGGAACAGCTGATGTGGTGGCTTCACTCAGAGGGTCAACCACGTGACCAAAAAAAGGTGGCCATGACCTCAAAAAATTACCAGTGGTACCAACTGAGTTGCTAACTTAGAAAAAATTCCCATGGCCACCCACAACTTAAATTATGTCACGCTAACGTGACCAAGCCCATGTATATCATGGGGAAAGGGTCAGTGTTGCCAACCCAACACTTCCCGACAAAATTTAAGATGATGGACAAAGGGTCAGTGTTGCCAACCCAACACTTCCCGAAAAGGCCATGGACACTTACATTACATGGACATTTAAATTACATCAAAAAAATTATTCCCATGTTAGGCCCACCTCCCGGGACTCCTACTGCTCACTTCTGTTACCACTTGCGTGTTCTTCTTCTCACCTCTCACCTTCCCCTCCCCTCTTCCCCTCACCCATCCACTGTTTTATTTCTTCTTCTTCTCTCTTGTGTGTTCTGATTTTCTTCTTTTTCTCTCTCTTGTGTATTATTCTGCATGTTATGTTACTCCCCTCACCTTCCCCTCTCACCTTCACCACTCCGCGCCGCTGCTTCTCTCTTTTTCCTTCTTCTTCTTCTCTTTATTGAGTCTGATTATCTTAAAATTGCTTATATCTCAAAAACGGTGGGTCCTAGGGTCATTTTGACCCCAGAAAATTGCCTACTACGGAGTGTAGGCACTTCAGAGGGGTAGCTACCTATATGAAAAATCTTAACTAAAATGTTGCGGGTTGCATCTCAAAAAATGAAGGGGCAAATTTTCAAAATTATATATCTTGAGAACGGCTTGGCCGATTTGAATGAAACTTGGCATACAGGTACCTGTTTACCTCCGCTACATCTCACTAAAACCTAAACTCTGTGTTGCAAGTAGTATCAAAACAATTGAAGGAGCTATATTTTTAAAATCAATATCTTAAGAACGGCTGTGCCGATATAATTGAAACTTGGTATATAGGTACTTGTTGACATCCTCCACGATTTAAAAAATACTTAAAGTCTGTACTGTGGGAAAGTATCACAATAATTGAAGGAGCTTTACTTTAAAATTAAATATATTGAGAGTTTTTGGGGCGATTGAAATGCAATTTGGTACTTATTAACCCACGCTAACTCTGTAAAGAAGAAACATTACAAAACTGGACAGACTACAGGCTCTGTCTTACTAGTTTTTCAGGGTGTTTGAAAGTTTTGGCTTCTGTGTTAAATTTTTTAGTCTCCAGGGTGTTTTCTTCTATTTGTTATGTTGAATTAAGTGAGTAAATTTTTGATTTGTTCATTATAAGATAGGTGGGAGAGTTTCGCTCCCCCGTCCTCCTGGTATTGTTTTCTCTACATGGTCCAAGACCTCAGATACTCTTAAATCATGCCACTGACATGCTTGAACATATTTAAAAAACACTCACATACAAGAAAACTAGAAAGGAGTAGCTCTGTTTTACTAGCTTTCCAGAATATTTGCAAGTTTTAGCTTCTATTTGTTATGTTAAATTAAAAGAGTACAATCCAGATTAATTGAGGAAACTGTGTTTGATTGAAAGTTAAAGGGGGATGTATCGATACATCCCCCTTCGCTTATTATGTTCAAAGCATTACACATATCTTCCTCATCTACACCTTTACCATTAATATCACTGTCAAATAATTGTGATTGAAAAATATTAAACATACAAGAAAACTGGTTACAAACCAACACAAACTAAATTATATTTTGACTGATTCTTCAACGAGAGTATAAACCAATGAAGGTGTTGAAAGTACTGGAACTTCGCTAAAATGGCTCTCTGGCTATTTTTTACAGAGTTGTAGCTGTAAAAGTAATTAAAGTAATTATTATTAGGTGTGCTGAATTTTTAGCTGTTGTATAGAAGCTGTTGGGTTCATCAGGCTCTATATTTTTATTGGATCATTAACTGGGTATTAGTCCTAAGTCTGTAGAGGCTAGCATGTGGGTGTTGGGAGTTGTAAGTTTTAACTTCTGTTTTTAATGTTAAATTAAGTGAGTAAAAACTTGGTTCGTTGATATATACCGTATGAGATTGATTGTTCAAAGGGAGGAACGTTTCGTTCCTACCTTCTTCAGGCATTGTTTTACGATATTTTTCTCTAACATGATCTCTGATTGTTTTTCGTGGATTAGAGTAGCCCAGGATTTTAGCAATCTCTTTAGTTTAGCTACAGTTGTCAAATACATGTGATTTAAACAAACACTCACACATACAAGAAAACTAGCTCTGTGTTAAAATTAATTTATATAAACCAGGCTCGTTAGGAAAGATTGTATGGGAATGAAAGTACAAGGGGGGCGTTTCGCCCCCCTGTACTTCCAGTGTTGTTTTGTGGTGTTTTTCTCTAACATAGGTATGGATTGCGTGCTTTGTATCGTGATAAACCAGGATTTGAGCAGTCTCTTTAGTTTAGCTACAGTTGTCAAATACTTGTGATTGAAACTAACTCACATACAGGAAAACTGGTTACAAACTAGTGAAAACACAAGTCACACAAAATAAATGATACTTTGACTGATTGTTCAGGTATGTTGATTTTTAGCCGTTGTTTAGGTATTGTTGTAGTTTAGTCTTATATCAGTTGGGTTCATCAAGCTCAATCTGATCTTTAGTTATTATTTCCGGGCATGTCTCTGTCTTTTATTAGATCATTAGAAAATATTATAATTGAGGTTTTAACATCATAAGCAGATAATTTGTGCTATTGTGTAGGTTCTGAATTAAAATGTCAAGTTTTTTATATGTGTTCAGCTGTATGAAAGAACAACTCTTCTCACCTTTTACTGTAAATTAATACATTAAGGCAAATTTTGAACTTTATGCTTGTGTTAGCAGGACTAATTTGTTGTATGCATTGAACTGTTTAGAAATCTCTAGACACAGTAACTAGAAAAGACTTGTAAACACTAACAGAAAAGCTATACTCTAGCTTCAAGGGCTGCGAAACACTCATAAAATTACACCAGATAAAGATTTTAAGTGTTGGACCTTGAGGGTCCACAGTTTTTTAATTTAAACTAATGCAGAATAGGCTGGTGATGGTATTGTATTTTGTAAAGTTAAAACAAATAAAGAGATTAAACACTTTAGAGTTCATATGTGTGTTTTTGTTGTAGTTAGTTGCTTGAAAACACTGTTACAATATTCCAGCAAACAGAATAAATATATAATCTTACTGCATTTACTAATCAAACATTGCAATTCTACATTAGAATGTCAAGTGGTGTATAATAATGTTCTGAATTGAAATGTCAGGTTTCTGTTTGAAAGAACAACACTTGGAGTTTTTTTAGCTGTTTAGTATGGTTAGGGTCTGTAAAGTAATACATCAAGGAAACTTTTTAACTTTATGCTTATTTTAGCAGGATTGTTCAATTTGTATTACTTTTGGCAGCATTATTTGCATTGAACTGTTTAGAAATCTCTAGACACAGTAGCTAGAAGATACTTGTAAACACTAGCAGAAAATAAAAGCTATACCGACACCCAAGAGAGGCGAGACGCCTCCCTTTCATAACATTATAGTTGAAGTAGTTAGTAGCTGGGACATGTTTCCTGTCCCTGCCTAATAAATATGATTCTAAGTGTTGGACCTAAATACACGCCAAGTCCAGTGTTTATGAATTAAAACTAATGCAGAAGAGGCTGGTGATGGTATTGTATTTTGTAAAGTTAAAACAAATTCAGAGTTGTCTTTTTGTTGTAGTTAGTTGCTTGAAAAACAATGTTACGATATACCAACAAACAGAATCAATAAATAATTTTACTGCATTCAATAGTCAAATATTGTAACCAGCACCAACATTGGGGAGTTTGCCACAAATGATACACCATGGGGACATATTAAAAGATAGCAAACATAAAATGCATTCTTTAGAAGGACAGAAATTATACAGTATTTCGCTCTGAGTTGGTTATTTTTGTCTGAGTCCGGGTAGTTCTGCAGGTTGATTGTGTAATTTCTCGGTTGAATATGTTCAGGTTCGTTAAAACTGTCTGTCGGGGACCGTAAGGTACTCTGACGATCTAACGTATCATCAAAATTTACTGAAAATACTCTACCGGGGCTGCATTTAACTTTGCCCAAACCTTTTAAATTTCTCGGCCAAATAATACCGAGTCCGCTAAAACTGTTTACCGGGGCTAAATTTAACTTTGCCCAAACATTTTAAATTTCTCGGCCAAATAATACCGAGTCCGCTAAAACTGGTTACTGGGGTATGTTTTTCATTAATAGAAACCTTAAGCTATAAAATACCTCCAAGTCCGCTGAAAACTGTCCACCAGGGACAAATATCTATCTATCTCCGGTCAAATGTTTCCAAGTCAGATGTTCTCCTGTGATCAGTGTTTCCAACCTCGGTCCATTGAGACTCCACAGCTACCATGTAAATCTCCGGGCATTCTGTGATAAACCCTCGGCGAGTGTATGTTTGCTTGAATGGGGTTTGAGACCATTCGTGCATGAGCACCCAGGTTCAACCTTTATTTCGTGCGTGAGCCAATCCAGATTACCTGGTTGACGCCCAGTACAAAATAAAAGTCCTCTCCCTTTTAGCAAACGAAAGGATAGAGTTTTTTTTTATTTGCTTTATATTTATTTACTTTTTTTTTATAAGTCCCACCGGATTGTTCCAAGGAGTAGCCTGTGCGTTAGCAAGGCTTCTCAATGTACAAAATCCTTCATTCACACCGGCTTGTTCAAAGGAGTAGCCTGGGTGTTGGCCAGGCGCCTCAATCTACTAGATCCTTCATCACACATTCACACCGGCTCGTTCGAAGGAGTAGTCTGGGTGTTAGCCAGACGCCTCAATCTACTAGATCCTTCATCACACATTCACACATACCCGTTCAAAAGAGCAGCCTGGGTGTTAGCCAGACTCCTCAATCTACTAAGTCTTCTCATTCAGGTTTACGGGGTTTTTCGTCACCCGCGCCAGTGACCTTCATTCACACATACACTCATACAGTGGGAACTTGTGATTTTAAAACTAACATTTAAAGTGAAATTTCATCTTTCATATTTGTGTAGGTAAGGTAAAACTTCTCCGGCAACAGACTTCTTACTAGCAGTCTTGCTTCGGGAGTAGTCGACTTTAACATTAAAGAACATAATCCGGCTTCGTTTATGAAAACAGTTGTTTTCTCAATCGGTCCAACACCCTGTTTTTGGGCCTCAGAAAAACTTCCAACACTTAATTTATCTTTGTCATCTACATGTTTCTGAATTGCACTACAGCAATTAACATGCTTAAGAGCAGACGCCACATCTTTAGCTTTAAACCATGGCTTTCCTTCATTATCAAACAGAACCAATACCGGTTTGTTATTAAATGTATAGTATTTAGCAGCCATGTCACAATTACGTTTTTACAGACAAAAACAGCGCAGAAGCACGTCTGATCAGTACCGTGACTCAGAGTAGAATGATGTAACTGTACTAGTCACAAGAAGTATGTACAAAAGTAACACTGCTCCGTAGGGAAAAGTGTCATCTTTATCGACGGTAGCAACTAGGAATATAGACAAGTGATACTTCAAGATTTAAAACCCCAGATAGTTTCTCAACGTTACAAAACATTTCTTCAAAGTGATCATCAAAAACTGTCGGTGTTAGATTAGCTAATGGCATGTAAGGTATGTCTCCTGATGCACCCGTGTGCTTTATTGATACTCCGATGTAGGTGTTTGATGAGGAGTTCTCCGTTATTTTATCTACTATATACTCCGAAAACACCAAAGGCCATTCCCGTGCATTTATTGAACCTGTAAGTAAGAACTTAAACTCTGAGCGTGTAATATTAAATTTTACATTTTCATTTAACCTCTTTTTGTGTATAAGCTGAAGAAAAACCTGTTGGTTAGCGGATGTATTATGTTCAGCAGACATTCTACAAGAATATAACAAAACAATATACAACTGAGTGTAACAGCACAAACACAACCGTTCAGTACCGTGTCTCAGAACAGAATGAGGTAACAGAGCTGATGTTTAGAGGTATATACGCTTAGTACCCGTGTGATGGTTCCATTAGTTTTTGTTTTTTAAAGCCGAAAGGCAACGTGTCGTGATCATCATTAAATTTTCTCTTGGGTCCTGTAATTCTAAACTTTTTAATTTCGCTTACTGTAACGACTTCTCGTGTCTTTGTTCTCCTGATTCTATTCTCTTCAATTTCTAGTATTTCAGCAGCTTCATTTAGTACCATCTTTTTTAGAGCTTCAAAGTTTAATGTTTCGGAGGTTTTCATGTTTAATGTTAGACCCTTGATTTTACAAACTGATTCTAACTTTTGCTTTTTGGTTGACCAGACAAGGTAAGCGTAGGTCTTTGGTCCCCCAGAAACAAACTCTACAATATAAGAGCCGGGCCCGTACTCATCTGCCAATTCATCCGTCATTTCCCCGAGGTAATCCCCCGTAGGAACCTTATACAACCCACCACGGTATAAATAAATACACGAATCTGTATCATAATACAAGACCTGCCCTCCAAGAGAATCTAGATGTTCATAAAGTTTAAGTCTCGCGTGAGCTGTAGTGTAGGCTGCAATTACAACATTTACAGTTTTTAGAGCCTCACTAGCTTCATCAACATTCTGCCAATTAACTAGCAAAACTTCTTGGTTTATTACTTCAGCATACTTTACATTTACTTCTGGTTGAGTTACCAACTTGAATAATTCTTTAGAGTCTCTGACGATTGAATTTTTTGTCATGTTTTCTCGCTGACCAAACTTGCCCCAGAATGAATTTAACATTAATTTGGCTACTGATCTAAGTCCCCCGTTTTTACAAATTTTATCTTTCTCCATTTGAATACCCTCACGCTTAAAGAAATCAGAAACATACTTTTCTTTATCCTCCTCTGTCATACACCAGGCGGGATAGCCTGAGGCTTCCTGCTTTACTTTCAAGAATTTATTAATGAAATCTGTAAACAAACCTCCATTTTCATAAGTGGCTACCTCGTACTCCCACAGTTCATACATGTCCAAAATCACATAGCCCTTTTCTACAGCTTTCCTAATTTCATCCATAGTCCATGTTCCTACCATTGCCCTTTCCTCACTCTCATGAAAACATTCCCCTTGGTTTAAAGTCTCCCCGCAAGTTCTACACAACACAAACATTAATTTATTATTCATTTTAGCGGGGAGTACGGGGTGATACAAGTTGTAAGGAGGTAGAATCTTACATTTCAATAATCCCTCTACTTCAAGACCTCTCTCTCGGCACTCATTTCCAACGTAAATGATAGGGTGTCCAACGGGATACTTACAATATTTATTCACAAACGGATAAAGGGAGCAAACATCAACATACTGTATCGTTTCTCCCTCTTCACATTTATGATATGTTTTAGTATTGCCTGTCCTGCCTCCAAAAAAGGAATCTCTAGGATTGAGTGGAAGTGTGTTTAGAATGGACAGTTGGTTCAAGTGATTTAATTTATTATCTTTCTTCAATTTATTAAATTTGCATTCCCACATCTCTACAACCTCATAGTTATTAAATTTTGCCATTTTGGACTTGGTTCTCTCGTAACGGAGATGCAAGCTGTCTGAAGGATCCTCCGGCAGAGGTTCTTCTCTGCTGTATTGATAACATTTCGGGCAACCGTGCCAGTAACACCCGTGAAACTCGTAAATCCGTTCCCCGTCAAACCCATCAACTTTCATTCCATTAATTTTAACTTCTTTACCCCGGCCCGCGTGTTGAATCCTCAACCCTCGTTTCTCCTCCTCCCATGCTAACCATTGTAAAGCAACGGCTGACTGATTGTCAGTCAGTCTGTAACCGTTTTTAGGAATCAAACCTATTGTGTTTGGTTTTAGAAAGTTACGCCGAAAAGCTACGTTACAGGCGCTAGCAATAGTTACGGCCTCGAGAAAAGGATCTACGTTACATTGTTCAAGAAGCAAGGCTCTAAATTGTATACACGCTTGGGCTAGGATTTCCACGTCAGAGATACAATACTCCAAGATTTCTTTTTTGAAATCAAACACGTAATCTTCAGCGACTCGTTCGTCGTACCAAATCTCGAAAGCTTCGTGAGGTTTCTCAAACATTGATTCCGGGCAGTAATACTTTTTGTCGGGTATCGGGCCTACATAATTTTGGTTTGCCACAGTGTTAAAAAGATGCGGGAAATAACCTTTCTTTTTCTCGGGAGGCAGATCAAAAGCTTTAGGGAGTGCAGCGAGGGCCATGGGAAAATAACTAAGTGAGTCAACAAACCTTACGTTGGCTACTTCAATCAAAATAGCTTTAGTTCCCCGAGGAGTTATTTTTGGTGTAAATTTAGTTTCTTCCATGATGTACTGTAGAATGAATTGAAAATCAAAACCCTGCCCGTTGTGAGCAATCACACAAATATCTATAAATTTCTTTCGAATTCCCATTACATAGTCCATGAATTGTTTTACTGGTTCTTTTTCAAAGACTCTTTGCCTCTCAGAACAGGTTTCACACTCACCCTCATTAACACATTTAAAACAGTATTGTTGCGAGACGCACAGGTTAACTTTATGCAATTTTTTATCAGGATCTGAGGGAAGAGACTCATCCTGCCTCGTTTCAAAGTCAAAAAATATGAAAAGAAAATCTCGGTCTTTCGGAATTTTCCTATCTACCTTTATGAAACACTGATGCGCGGGGTCTTTGAACGCTTCGCAGGGGTTACAGTAAACTTCTCCGCATACGTGAGCTGTCTTACGTTTTCTTGGATATATCATTTTGTTACATTCGCGGCAGAACTTTATAGATTTACATACTTGCCCTTGATGGGCTATTAAACACCGCTCATTTTTGAAGAAGCGGTTGCAAAGACGGCATGTGATGCCTCCGTGTTCAAGTTTACAGGGCGGAGAGATAGAATGGCAAGACGGGCAGATGTTAGAGCATCGATGCTCACCCTTGTTATTGTAGGGAATATGACAGGCTTCACAGAAATAATAACATACGAAAGCAGCAGTTAAGTTTGTAATTACATTGTAATGCCCGTTGTGAAAGAGCAAGTTAATTTTAAATTTAGCGTCTTCATTACCTCCCTCAAAGTAAATATCCCGGCCTTTTCTATCGTAACTGTAGACTGTTATTCTGTATTTTTTAAGATGTGACTGGAATTTTTCAAGCTCAGGGATGCCAGCGCCCTCCTCCGGCATTTCTACACGGGCCTTTGCTATGAGTTTATTAGCTCTGAATGTTTGTCTTTTCCCCTTGTCTTTTCGTATAGCGTAGATCTGAGGATCATTCTTTGCATAAGCCTTGCCTACCACCAGTGCTCTAGCCAAACATAAATTGTCTTTATTAATAATTACAACAATTCCCTTCCTAGCTTTACATTCCTCGTCAAACGTGTTGTACATCTCTGGACGTACTCTCCCTTTACCTACGGGGACATTTACCCTCGTAACGTCAATTCTAAAAGTGTCGCTAGAGGTTAAAGATTCAGAGTTACTTTGAATTATGCCTCCAAAAATATCCCAGAGAACATCACCGCTAACTTCAGAGACAGGTCTCAAAGCTACGTACCCCGGTTCAGCACTTTTTAAACTTATCGATTGCATTTTAAACCCAAGATAATCAGTGGGTACAGCGTTGGCTTTAGCCTTTTCAACAATTTGATTAAAACCTTTACGAATCCAATCAAACTCAGAGATACCTCTTGGCGGTTTAGTGAATTTGAAAACAGTTTCCAACCCGTACAACCTGAAGTGTCTAACATAGGTTTCAGAGGTACCAATTAAATTTACTGGGCTTTGAGAGCTCTTTTTAATGTTGGAAACTTCCATCCTTTAACAGAGAATGAAATACTGAAAACAATCTGAACTGTAATACACAACACTCTAACGTTTAAAGAGATCAAATACACCAGCCAGAGTCAAGTTCACACCAATATAACTGAATTAATAGCGCAGAATCAACAAGACAATAATAATTTGTGCAAGAGAACACTTAACAATTACGCAGAAGCAGCATAAAACACGTCTGATCAGTGTGACGACTGAAGCAGAATGAGGTAGTAGAGTCTATGTTTAGAGGTATATAGTATGTAGGAGAGCACTGGACGTATGTATAACTACACAAGTCAAAAAACACTAACACCCAAACTACACAAGTCAAAGCAGAGCTACAAGTTATGATGAAATTTAAAGTAATAGAGGTAGCAAACAATACACTAACTGAGAACTGTATTAAAGAACAAGACTAGAGAGTGAGATTAATGGTGTAAGGATATGTTAGTCAGGTAAAACAATTAAATACAACACTACTCTAGCCAAGTTACTAAACACGCAAGATTACTACAATACAAGAAAACTAAAATCATTATAATCAAATGTAATAATTATATTTGCCAAGTGCAAAATCAACGGCCGGAGTAGCGCATGGACCTCTGACCAGTGCAAATGCAAGGGACAGAGTGAAGTTAACGCTTGAGAATAAAAAAGCGCTAAAAGTCTCGACCAATCAGGGCACAGAACGCTAATTACAACCAATAGAATGCATTTTTATTATAACCGATTACAGAGCAGTATTTTAACTAGTTACAACGAGTT
This sequence comes from Allygus modestus, assembly GCA_963675035.1. Taxonomy (NCBI): domain Eukaryota; kingdom Metazoa; phylum Arthropoda; class Insecta; order Hemiptera; family Cicadellidae; genus Allygus; species Allygus modestus. The sequence goes on along the minus strand of OY776112.1, from coordinate 55,486,419 downwards.
TGCTGACAGGGACTTGTTGCGGATGTTGTGGTTAGATACGCAGAAGGAAGTGAAATTAGATTAGCAGAAGGGAGTGAAGGATGTGGAGGTTAGATGTACAGAAGGCTAGATGATTAACAACAGAAGGACACGAGGGTCAAATATGTAGAAGTAAACGTAGGTCAAATAATTACCATAGAAGGCTAGATGGTTTACAACAGAAGGACACGAGGGATACATAATTACCACAGAAGGCTAGATGGTTTACAACAGAAGGACACGAGGGATACATAATTACCACAGAAGGCTAGATGGTTTACAACAGAAGGACACGAGGGTTAAATAATTAACCATAAAGGCATGCAAGAAATAGATAGTTGTCACAGAGGGTAGCAGAAGATAGATAGTTGTCAAAGAGGGTAGCAGAAGAGTCGCAGAGGGTAGCAATTACACCCCAATTCTATTTTCCATAAGAGTACATGTTATTCTATTCCCCCATAAGAGTCCATGTTAATCTATTCTCCATAAGAGTCCATGTTATTCTATTCTCCATAAGACCAATGTTGGACCCAAGGTGCCCGCCCTAACTACTCACGAGGCCCCTGCAACTGCACGTCCCGTACGCCTTCGCTTACCAGATCGTGGACTCGCTCGGCTTGGAGGAGTTCGAGCCCCGCGTCTACTTCGGGGCAGACGCGTCCAAGGTCTTCATGGAAAGGTTGAAGATGGACGTGCTGGCGCTGTGGGAGTTCCTATTCAGCATGAGAGCTCTGCACCCTTCTCTGACCCGGCAGGAGATGGACGAGTACCTGGCAGCGACTCACTGCTACCTCTGCGGGAAGGAGTTCACGGACCAGGACGTCAAGGTGCGGGACCACAATCACGCCCCGCCCTACGAGTTCCGAGGAGCCGCCCACCGCTCGTGCAACCTCAGGTACCGGGAGCAGCGACACATCAACTGCTACTTCCACAACCTGTCCAACTACGACGCCCACTTCGTAGTGCGCGAGCTGGCCATCGACCCCGGCGACGTGGACGTGTTGGCCCACACGGAGGAGCGGTACATCGCTTTTACCAAGCGATTCCACTTTGGTCAGCCCGGGGACAACCAACGACAGAGCAGTTTCGCGGTGCGCTTCCTGGACACCTACAGGTTCCTGTCCATGAGCCTGGCCAACCTGGCGGCGGGACTCCCCACGGACAGGATGCGTGAGACGAGGAAGCGCTTCCCCGACGACCGGCTGTTCGACCTGGTGCGTAGGAAGGGCGTGTTCCCCTACGACTTCGTGACGTCCTACGACACGCTGTACAGGACCAGGGAGTTGCCGCCCAAGGAGGCGTTCAGGAACTCCATGACCCTGGAGGACATCAAGGACGAGGAGTACGAGCACGCCCTCAACGTGTGGCGAGCCTTCGAGTGTCACAACCTCAAGGACTATGCGGACAAGTATCTGCGATGCGACATCGCCCTGCTCACCGATGTCTTTGAGCAGTTCCGCGACACCTCGTTGGCAGAGTACGGGCTGGACCCTGCCCACTATTACACCTTGCCGTCCTACGCCTGGGACGTGATGCTCAAGACCTGCGGTGTGGAGCTGGACACGCTGCAGGACTTTGACATGTACCTGTTCGTGGAGCAGGGGATCCGGGGAGGCATCTCTCAGGCCATCACCCGCTACGCCAAGGCCAACCACGACAGGTGCCCGGACTACCGCCCGGACGAGCCCACGCGCTTCCTCCTGTACCTGGACGCCAACAACCTCTACGGCTGGGCCATGTCCCAGCGCCTGCCGACCGGAGACTTCGAGTGGCTCAGCCGAGAGGAAATCCAGGCGTTGGACGTTGCGGCGCTGGACGCAGAGGCCGATCGAGGCTACATCTTGGAGGTGGACCTCCGCTACCCCGCGCGCCTACACGACCTGCACAAGGACCTTCCCTACTGCTGCGAGACGAAGCGCCCGCCAACAGGGAAGTTCCCCAAACTGTTGACGACCCTGGACGACAAGACGCACTACATCTGTCACTACAGGGTCTTGCAGCAGGCGTTGCAAAACGGATTGGAGCTGGTCGCGGTGCATCGGGCGATCTCGTTTCGCCAGTCGCGGTGGTTGGAACCGTACATCCTGATGAACACGGAGCTGCGGAAGAGGGCCAGGACGAAGTTCGAACAGGACTTCTTCAAGCTCATGAACAACGCGGTCTTCGGCAAGACCATCGAGAATGTACGGAAGCGCCTCAACGTGAAGCTGGTGTGCACCCCGGAGAAGTTTTCCAAGTACGTCGCCAGATCCAACTTCCTGGACCGGACGTACTACACGGAGGACGTGGCCCTGGTGCATCTGTCCAAGGTCAACATCGTGTTGGACAAGCCCGTCTACGTAGGCATGACAGTCCTGGAGCTGAGCAAGTGGCTCATGTACGAGTTCCTGCGCAAGATGAAGGAGCGCTACGGTGACCGCCTCACCGTGGACTACATGGACACGGACAGCTTCGTCTTTGACATCGTGTCCCAGGACGTCTACGCAGAGATGAAGGAACACCTGGACGATTTCGACACCAGCGGATATCCGAGGTCCCACCCCTGCTACAGCCCCGTCAACGCCAAGGTCATTGGAAAGTTTAAGGACGAGTGCAACGGCCTGTCCTTATTCGAGTACCTCGGCCTGCGGTCCAAGCTGTACTTTATGGACATCGAGGACGCGGCGACAGGCGGCAGCAAGGCTCTCAAGCGGGCCAAGGGGGTGGCGAAGGGCGTTGTCAAGAACGTCCTCACCCCCGACGACTACAGAGAGTGCCTGTTTGACGGGGTCCAAAAGCGCACCACCAACGTCCGCTTCCAGTCCCACTTACACCGGGTCTACACCGTGGAAGTGGACAAGCTGAGCCTCAGCCCGACTGACGACAAGCGGTGCGTCCTCCCCGACGGCATCCACACTCTGCCGTGGGGACACAAGGACGTCCCGCCACTACCGCCAGCCAGGAGAGGAGGAGATCGACCTCAGCGGATGGAGGTGGATGGTGAGGAGGAGGAGCGCCAGGACGAAGACGAGGAAGAGGAATTCCCTGTTTAGTTTTAAATATTAATTTTAAGAAAAATTTGTAAATAGTATTTGTAAGAAAATATATAATAGCTTTATGTACAGCACGAACCTGAGTTGTTTATTTCCTCCCCTTTGCTCACTCAAAAGCCGTTAGGCTTAAAGTGTGTGAGAAAGGCGTTATGGGCCGTTTGGCCCGAGCCGTGCAGCTTAAAAAGCCCCCGCCAACCGGGAGCGGTTGGCGGCGCGTGTCGGGGGACGGCCCTGAAGGAGTTGCCCAGGAAGGAATTACTCAGCGGTCTGCTGACGCTCGAGGTTGCACCCTTGAATTGCTCAGCGGCTTGCTGACGCTCGAGGTTGCACCCTTGAGTTGCTAAGTGGTTTGCTGATGCCCGAGGGGTCTTGTGGCGCGCCCTCTTTGACGGCCTTCACTGCCGCTTGGCGGGGGCTCAGCCAGTGACACGCGCCGCTGGTATATAAACCTGAGGTCCAGCCCCGCTGCCTCAGTTTTGCTAATTTTTAAAATTTAGTAAGGAGAAAGGAGGAATGAAAACACAAGCTTTATCATTATGAGGCATGTATTGTACAGTAATAAGGTTACATACTACAAAAACCTTACAAACTAGTTTTAAGCGAATATGGAGTGGAAGAGCCTGCGGACCAGAGCGTCGTTGACAGCGGGAGCGGTGAAGTCGAAGAGCTGGACGTAGTCGCTGAGTGACGTGCGGAGAACAGCCCGGCAGTACAGGTAAGTGAGGCAGTAGTAGCCGCAAACAGAAGTATCGTAGCCCTGGAGCCGATACCTGTTGTAGACGTAGTGGCGGTGATGAGGATTGCGCCTCAGGAACCTTTGAAAGTCGGCCTGGTATGGCGGCCTCCCGTAGCTGTCCAGGTACTCGAGTCTGTCCTCTTCCGAGCAGTAAAACGCCACCCAGTGTTCGCCGCTCTCGGTGTGCGCCACTGTGTTGGATATGATGGCGGTCAGAGGCTTGACTGGCGCGTCCGGTAGTTGGTCAGAGGCGTAGACCGCGACGTTCCTCAGTCCGGGGATCTTCGCCAGGCATTCTCTGATCTGGACGGTATTCATCGTGGACGGAAGCAGCACAGGCAGCTCGAGGTGGACGAGTCCAGTGTGTCGTTAGCCACGAGCCAGTCCCGCAATACTATGCAGTTATGAAGGGCGCAACGGTTGTGGGAGCTCTTATGGTGGCGACAGCGCAGGGTCCGGTAGGTGGGCGGACCGTTGAGCGACCCGCAGCCCAGATCCTCCATGTCCTGAGCGGTGGTGGCGGCGGGCTCGGTTATGAGGTGGCGTTGTACAAAGTCCCTCTTCTGCGATCCTTTGACGTAGACCAGGGGGCGGTGGATGAGGCAGGAGCGCAGCTTGTCCAGCAGGGCGACGTACGCGATGTCCCCCTGGTCCCACTCCAAGCCGTGGCAGTGGCGAGTGACCCAGACGCTCTCGCGCTGTTTCTCGGAAGTCAGGAGGTCCTTGCTGAAGGGCGGGCGGGCGATGTGATGTAGGAGCAGCGTGCCGGTAGTCACGTCCACCACGCAAACCTCTTTCAGTAGAAAGTCATTATCACTGTCTTTAAAACACTGCATATCCATCACCACGCTTCCGTGATGACAGCGCGCTGGCGGCGGCTCGATGTAGATCGGTGGCGGCACGTCCATCCCGTACGGCTGACTGAACTCGACTGAGCGCTGGCGGGAGCGCGCCTAGCGGGTTAACCTTGGGTGCGCGCGCCGCCATCACCTAACGGTCCGCGGTGACCTTGAGCGCGCGGCAACTCGTTTACCCGCCAAAACCTAACGGTGCGCGCGCGCGGTGACCTTGAGCGCGCGGCAACTCGTTTACCCGCCAAAGTCGACTGTGACGTTGCGATGACGGTCCACCTCCACGACGTTGTCCAACTCGGCGTACACTATGCAGTTGAACGCCTCCGCCAAGGCTTCGGAGAACCCAATCTCTATGCGCAGGTTACCGTTGCGCACCAGGTTCCAGTGGCTGGATTGAGAGGCCGCCATATCGGGTGTCAGATCAAACGCCATCAGGCAGTATCCGTAGGGGTATTCGTTGCGACTGACTTCGTTACCGCAGTCTGAGAAATTGATGCCGGTGCCGGTGTACAGCGTGTGGTAGGCGAGCACGCACAACTCCTTACCGAACGTGTAATCCGGTTGAAGCGGCTTACATGGCACTTGCTCACCGTCTATGTACAGCGCGAAGAAGTTCACGTGGCTGTGGGTGAAGTTGAACGGGTTCTTCTTGTAGTCCCCGTTGAACGCCTGATTGCTGACCAGGCCAACTATAACGCGTTTCGGCAGTTGTCCCAGAAACACACTGTCCAGAGTCTTGCTGCTGATACCGGAGGGTAGCGTGAAGGATTTGACTTCCACGCGCGTAATGGGATATTTGGCTGTGCCCGACTCCAGCGTCCTGCTGTGAGCCAACAGCACGCTCGGGTTGATCTTACAGCGGCGCATGAACAGGTTGACTTCGGCGATGTCCACTTTATAGTCTGTCACGGTTTTGGACATGATGGAGAATGAGTTCTTTGACCTGATCAGGCGAAAGCGCATCTCCACACCGTTTAACATGAACTTCTCCTGGTTGCACAGGTCAACGTGCAGATGTCCGACCATGTCCGCGTACCGGCTGGCCTTGACAAACTCCCTCCGGTTCTTGAGCCCGGCATTATCCTCCTCAGTATCGTCCATGTACCCGGCATAGTCCTCGTAGAACAACTCCGCGGTGAGGTGCGATGTCTTGGCATCACCGCCATAGGACAACAGGTTCTCCAGGTAGGCGCGATAGGCGTACGTGTTGTTCTGAGGAGACACCAGTTTGTTGTTCAGGTACAGGTCCACTTGACTGAACAGCGAGTGCAGCCAGTTGTTAATCGGACCCACCTCTTTTATCGCTTGATCACCCGTTACAGCGCCTCCGCTAGCCGTTCTAATGGTAGCCTTCACATGCAGTAGCGTCTGTGACAGATCCGTGTACTCGTCCCCGTGACCCGGAACTATGAACTCCACGGGCGAGTCGTCTGTCAGGGAGGAGATGGGCTTGTACTGTACCCATTTACCGCTCTCTATACTGGTCTGCGTGGGCGGCAGCGAGAACAGGTCCAACTCGGTCTTGACACACTCGCACGACTTCTGATGTAGAAACGCCATTATCCAAAAATGTCCTTCACGGTACTCTTGCTCTTCTTGCTTCTCCTCTTCTTAGCGACACGTTTTGCGGGCTTCCTCTTGGGGGCAGCGCTCTTCTTCCTCGCTCCGAGGAGTTTCGCCAGAGACTGAGGAGTAACCTGCTGTACACGCCTCTTCTTATAGGCGCCACCACCGCTCAGCACGCGATCCAGTTTTTCATCGGCCTTACGTTTCAGCGACCCGGTAAACTGTCTGAGTCGGGCGTTGGCCGCGACTCGGGGGTCGGCTGTGCCCGCCGCCACGTCGCCCAAGAAGCCCACACCGGACCTCAGCGCCTCCTTGCCCAGCGCCGATGCGCCGGATCTGATCAACGGGACCACTGTACGCATCAGCCCGCCTAGGAAACTGCCGATGCCGTGTCCGCGTTGGAAAGCGGCTCCTCTGAATACGGAGGATACGCCATGGCCCGCCTGCTGGTGGCGGTAATACGCCAGATAGGGATCGCTCGGATTCATTGCCGCTGCCTCTCTTTCCTGAAATGAAGCTTCATGCACGTGGTCCCGAAGTGGAATGGCAAGTGTCGCCCTTGGTTGTCCCTTAAATCGATTTCCACGCTCTCGAATGAGGTTTTAATCACCGGCACGTAGTGCGGGTCTATTATATACACTGTCGTGTTGGCACCGTACGTGTAATTCCTGATGTCGATGTTGAGGATCTTCAGTAGTGGCGCCACAGCGTCACCCACCAGTTGGGGTTCCACCAGGTCGCAATACACGTACATGTGTGATGGCAGACCGGCGAAGAGGTTAGCCGGCCTCACGGACCTGTGACGCTTGACGATATCCGTATCCACCTCGTAGCCAAACTGTAGCGCCAAACCGGGGCTCAGTTTGAGGCTCTGAACGGCTGAAGACGTCGACATCAATTCCACCCTGGAGGACCTCTCGTCATACGAGAAGGCGCACAGGTTACTCTTCATTTGAGGGTGGTTGTTGATTGCGTGCACGAGTTCCTCGGTACTACTGTAATTGCCCGGCTCCACTTTGATTAACAACTTGTCCACCACGGCCAACCCGCCTTTCGAGTCCCTCATTCCCAGCACTAGTTTGATGTAGGTTCCCTCACCGACGGTCAGAAAAGAGAAGGGGTAGTGCGCCTCCGCCAGAGCGACCTCCCACTCGCCGTCTGACAGATCAACGGTCGAGGGTAGATGGGTCGTGTAGTTTGTCACCATGTTGTTGGGATAGTAATTCATTGAACTGTTACTGGGCAACGTCAGGTAAAACTGGTCGTGCCTCGTCATCGCAGCTGTTGCACGTCCGCTGCGGGTACCCACGAATTGAAGTCCTCTCCGTAACCGGCCCACTTGACTAGGTAGCGCTTACTGGAGCCTCGCCCTTTAGTGTCCAGTATTTTATCTATTTGATACAGGCGGTCCGGGGCGATCGTCACCTTTTGCATCTCGTGCTCGTAGAAGCGCCCTTCCAGCGGCGTCCCGTTCAGGTCGCGCAACACGTACAATGGCAGAGGATGCGACCCGTATACGTGGTCCACCACGAACAGCTCCTTACTCCAATTGGTCTCGTAACCTTTGGCGAACGTACCCTTCTCCTTGGCTATGCGCACCGTGTCGCCCGGCTCGAACCTGGGCTTGTGTCGCCGGATCGCCTTTCCATACATGTGACGCCACACCTTGTACACCGTTTGACCATCGCCGCTGTCCGCGTCCACGGGTCGTAGGCCACCACCCAGGCTCCTATGAGGGCTGCGGTTGTAGGCGTCCACAAGCCTGTCCAACACGTCCACGTAGCGATACGTGTTCTTGTAGGTCAGGTAGCGCCACATGCGGGTCTTGAGCGTGCGGTTGACTCGCTCCACCACCGCCGCCTTCACGTCGGGGTTCTGCGTGGTGAAGTAGTTGACACCGTGACTCTTGAACACTCGCTTGGTCGCGGCCCCGGTGAACTCCGTCCCCTTGTCGGTCTGTAGGCAGCGGGGAGTCGCCTCAGCGAATATCCTCTCGAACGCAGCAGCCACCTCAGGCCCGCTTTTCCTCTTCAGCGGTACCGCGAACAGCCGCTTACTGAATACGTCTATCACAGTCAGCAGGTAGTTGACTCCGTCGTTGTACCGGCTCAGGCCGCGCATGTCGTTCAGGTCCGCCTGCCACAGCTCCCGGGGCCCGAACACGGCGTAGCGGTTGCGGGGAAACCGCTTGCGCGCAGGCTTGTGCAGCGTGTAGGTGTCCTGGGCGCGCAGCCAGTCGGCTACCCGACGTTTCGGTAGGCGCGCGGCTCTGGCCAGGGCGGCCACCCCGCCGAGGGAACCGGGCTGGCTCGGGTCGTAGTACAACTTCTCCATTACGGTGTGAACGGCTCCCAGTTGTCCAATGACGATTCCCGGTCGGGTTCCTCGGTTATTATCCTTCTCCTGGCCGCTGGGGGCCGCGGTCTCAGGCGGTCCAGTATCGGCGTCAACCTCGGTGAGAGGGGTGTCGACGAGGCTGTCGTCGTGTCTCCCCAGGGGCTCGATGCCGAGTCCAGTCCCACGCCTAAGTAACGCAACGCCGTGGGATTGCCCACGTATTCTTTGGGCACGTTCATGTCCTTCAAGGCGGCCATCACTTGATGCCAGCCGGTAGGCAATCGGTCCGCCCTTCGCGCTCTCACTATGCTGTGCGCGATGTCCACTATATTGGAATCGGGGATCTTCACCTTGTTCACGTACACCGCCCCACTGGCGTCCCAGGCGATGGGGCTGCCTTGCCGGGTCATGAATCGCAACAAGTTGCGCGCCACCGACCTGTAGATTTTTGAGAACGATTCCACAATGTCCTCCTCCGCCGAGGCGCTAGACTCGCGCTTCATCTGACTCGGACCTCCCGCCGCTTCCTCCTCCCTCTCCTCACCCTCGATGATTGACAGACCTATGGGTTGACGTTTAGCCGCGGAAAAGTGCAGGAACCGCTGTAACACCTGCTGATATTGTTTCCATTTCTCCGTATCGTCCAGCCGCTTGTCGCTCAATATGCGATGCATCTCAGCGTCCAGGCTGGCTGGCTTATTGGCGCTACCTGCTCCTCCTCTTGGTCCCGGCCCTGGTCCCGCTCCTTCTCGCAATCTCTCGATGAGCTCCTGCGGTACAACCACCATTTTCCTAGCGTACTCCATGTCCGATTAGCTTCTGCGCTAGAACGGGCAGAACAGCGTTCAACAGCAGAGGTAGGAGGATCCCTCCGCCCCGTTGAACGAGGTAGTGTCGCTTCTTGGTCCAACCCTCGCCGCGTTTCACCAGCCGTCTGAGCGCCTGTTTGTGTTTGCTCAATTTGCGTTTGAGGCAGGGGGAAAGCGGTACGTTTCCGCGTAGCACGTTATACGCGCACTCGCACAACGACTTGATGCGACTCTTGTCGCACGCTTTTAACAGGGCCTTGCGTTCTTTGGGCGTAGCGTGTATTAGGGCCCTCAGCAGCGCTGCGTCCTTCTTCACGCGGTGTGACATGATGACTGACGCTGGCGCGCGCTCGGCCTATTTATCACTTCTTCTTGGGCAGGTACACGTAGTTCACCGGGTCGTCTGGGAAAATGGCCGAACGTACGCGCATCTCTTCGGGCGTGGACTGTTTCAAGTCTATGAGCAGGTAGGCGTGCGGATCACGCGTGGCGTCCGCGTAAGCCTCCTCCACGAATTTTGGGATCTCCGGGTATACTTGGCGAGCCAAGTGTTTGATCTGAGCGCGGTCCCTGGGATTCTTGAAGCACACTATGTAGTGAGCGTTCAGCGATATGTCGCGCTGGCCCCTGCCCTGGTGAAACAGGTTTTGCGTGATGAAGAACACGCTCATGTTGCGGTGGTGCGAGCCCTTGGTGAACAGGTCCGCCACGCCGGAGCCAGCCTCGCGCATCATGTCATCGACGATGACCAGGGTGGGCTCGCTACCGTCATAGTCGTCCAGGTCCGGCAAGCCGGCTACGTAGCGCACGGCAGAGTCCGCACGGCTCTTGCTACCACCACTGCCATAGTGCCAAGTGATGCGGGCGAACCGCGTATCGCACATGCGGTCGGCGTGCTCTATGAAGCGAGCCACGAAGTGCGACTTGCCGCTGCCCGAAGGCCCGGCCACGATGGCGGTGAACGGGTGTTTCCACCTCAAGTCCATGGCGTCTACTGACCGCCATGCACCGCCACCTCGGCTCTTGTAACTAAAGGTTCTTTTCTTGCTCTTTTTTATTTGATTTTATTTTTTCAATTTTGGAAGGAAATAAGGGAATAGGAAATACCGTTTATTTTATACAAATTCCAGGAAAGGAGATTTGCTGCCAGGAGGGCCGCTCCTCTTTACAAGGCTCGTCCTCGACCCCACGCCAACGTTGTACTGGGAGATGGCGTTGTCGTCCAGGATCGTGAGGAACCGTCGAGGCATGTAGACCCGGATCGGGTCGTCGCCGACGAGACCCTCCAAGGTGGCCATCACCGCCTCGCCGTACGGTGTATCTACCCGCTCGAATGAGCGAATCGGGTACACCGCGTTGTCCCGCAGATCCGCGATGCGAGTGTAACCCGCGGCCTTGCAGCTATTGAGGGCTGTCCTGAGGTCCATCTTCTGGTCCGTGTTGAGCATGGCGCAGCGGCTGGATGCAGAATGACCGGCTCTCGCCACCGAGTCGCCTTTTATTGGCGGTGTCTACGTGCCGACTCACGCGTATCAACAACATGATGACATAGTTACTCGCTCAATTCCAGGAAGGGTGATGTAATGGAAAGCTTTACTGCGTAAACAAGTGGATTGTTCTAGAAGCGTCTCGGTTATCAACTGCTTAGTGGAAGTTTCCACGCTCAATTCCAGGAAGGCTGACGTAATGGAAAGCTTTACTGCGTAAACAAGTGGATTGTTCTAGAAGCATCTCGGTTATTAACTGCTTAGTGGAATTTTCCACGCTCTCTCGTTTACTGGGTAGCGCGCTTGGAGTGCGCACTCCTCTTGGTTTTCCCTGAGATGATGCAATCGGTCTTTCGCCAAGTGGGTAGAGGAGTAGCGGTCCTAGTGATCCCGTCGTATCTTGACTCTCCCGTCTCGCTATTTGCCAGCCATAGGTTTTGCAATCTGGATAGCAGGTCCTCTAGACATATGCAGATTTCATCGTTTCGCTCCTCGTCCAAGTACAAGCCGCAGCTGAACGTGGGGCGACCTCCTTTGAACACATTCATCTTCAACAGTACGTTACCGCTGTTAGTAGGGTTCTTCACAGTGTACTGATATCCGCCAGCGGACCAGCACAGTGCCGGGGAATCGATAGGCACTTCCTTCCTCTTTACAGTCCACCCATCGAGCTTTTTCTTCTTTGACGCACATCCCTGCTGAACTGGCGGTGCGTTGGCGTTCTCATCGTTCATTGCGTTCAGCTCCTCTAGGAAGGAGCGGATCGTTTGGTCCACTTCGGCTGCGCTGACTCCGCTTCCGTTCATGGTGACGTCTCGAACAACACTGAGGTCGCGCGCGCGGCTCTGCCTCGGTTTTATACCCAGGTTGCACGCTTCAGCGAACCTTCTAGAAGCTTCCAGAAACGTGAGAGGTGGTCTTTCGCTAACGGGGAGCACTCCAGTCAGGAGGCCTCATGCAACACACTTGTCGGAACCTTCTAGAACGGAGGAATGTGGGAGTGATGAGGGGTCTGGAAGGCCGCTAATGAGTAAACAACCCCGGGCAGTCACGTAGGCCCTAGCACGCGCCTCGACACGTGACATCGCGGAGCCGCTTGCAGGTTGGTTTAGTCAAGCCGGCATACAACGTGTAACGAAGTCACATCAAATTTGGTCGGCAAGCAGCTGAGATCCCATAAGGAAAACACGTTTGAAAATTAATAGCGGGCCCGTTTAACAGTGGATTTTCAATATTCTTTAAGCGATGGTTTACTTAAGCCGCTGCCCAACATGTGGTGAAGTTTCATCAACATCGGTCGGTAAACAGCCGAGATCCTATAAGGAAAACACATTTAAAAATTAATAGCGGGCCCGTTTATAGGCGGATTTTCAATTTTCTTTAAGCGATGGTTTTCTTAGGTCATGGCCTGACATGTGGTGAGGTGTCGTCAAAATCAGTCGGTAAACAGCTGAGATCCCATAAGGAAAACGCGGTTATAAATTAATAGCGGCCTTGTTTAATGGTGGATCTATGGGGTTCTTACGTCATTCGCTTCCCTGGGGATAGGCCTACACTCTGGAAAAAGTCCCGTGGGAATCGGTGGATAAATAGGCTAATTATTAATTTTCGAAAGTTTTTTCCTCATGTTCAAGGTCATCACAAAAAGTGCTGCTGGCGGCCGGGGGGGGGGCGTCGGGGGGGGGGGGGCGTCGGGGGGGGGGCGTCGGGGGGGGGGGGTCGGGGGGGGCGTCCTCGCGTCCACGCGTCCACACCGCGCCTATGCTGGTTTTGAACGCTCTAATGCCCCCTACTAAGATATTGTTTAAGACTGCTTAAAATGGTGGTCTGTGATCTGTGATCAGATGTTGGATTAAGGTGGTCACACACTTCTCGTGAACACGCCAGAACATTCGGCCGAACTCCGAATGTTCGGATTATTCGCGAGAACTATGGGAGCTGCACGAACTTTTGAAAACATACGGGAACATACGCTGCGGGATGCTCAGCGAACACTCGGGAGAATGTTCGGCCAGTGATCAGGCCTGTTCACGAGAAGAGTGGGACCGTCTTTAAAATAAAGAAAGCACTAATGACATAATATGTTAATGGCATATCATTTGGACATTTGTTAAAGTTATTTTATTGGCAATACGTTCGTTTATGACTGATAAAAAGTCCAACATCAAACCCCACTGAGATCTTTTTATTAAATGGGAGCTTTAGACATTGTATAATGAATACCTGATTACAATGACTAATACAACCACGCGTTGATGAAGCGAGTTTGATATTTTTTCAGTTCCTGTCACTATTAAAGTATTGTATGAGAGTTTAAAGTATAATAATAGTAAATTTTTAAAAATGTATCTGCAGATGAATACAGCACGAATGTTTATGATGCTTGCCCCGGTATCTTTATATGAATGGGGGACGGCCCGAAAGGAGTCTATAAAAAAAATCAATACCTAAATACGTTTTTATCAGTTTTAGAAACGTAGAGACTATATATATTTTTTTATTTAAATTAGATGAATTTTAAAGAACAGAAGTTGGAAAACTTACTTTAAACATATTTAACCATATGACTTAGTATAAATACAATGTTTGCCTTCAAGAAAGTTTTTTTGAAAAAAGTATATTCGTCCCTTGGATTGTATATTTTATTACAATATATGAAAACAAAGATAAATAAAGTTTTATTTAAAGTGGTTCCTATTGTATATTGTAAGCACAACAGTACCTACCATCCAACCAACGAGGAAATCTCTGATACATTTTACCAATTCTCTGAATGACAACGTCTTTTGAAACCCGTCCGACTGTTGTATTGCATTGATTGGTTATGTATACAATACTGGCCCGAGTCAAAAACACACATCGTTGAACAACGTACAGTTCTCATCCAGTAATTTGTCCGTTCTATCCTAATATCGCGAAACATTTTATAAAATTGAAGTTATTGGTTGTATTGTTCACTAATTTGAATAGTCAGGTATTCGATATTTAACACAAACATGAGATATATTTGTATAATAAGTTATAAGGTAATGCTAGCACGTCCAGCTGTTTACTATGTCCTATATCATATATTATTATAATTTACAGCCTGTTTATTCAGGGAGTCACTCAAACTTAAGATTTGAGTTGTTAAAAACCTATAAAACTGATTGCGTATTTTATAGTGGCAGTAAAAGAAAAATAAATCAGGAAGTTGAGAGGTCATTATATAATTCTATTGACAAATATGTTTATTCTTATTACCTTGTATAGTATTTTTGTTTAGCCATCCTACTCATTTCATCAACCCCAAAATAAAGCAGGTTTTCGCACCTTTCCATCACCAATCCTTAATGTTTACCAGCAGAAAACTATTTTTGGGACTACTGTCCCATTATCAAATCAGGCGTCGAAAAATTAAAACACGAACACGTATTGTTCAATTAATTTATACACACTAACACAACACAAACGGACGGTGCGACAAACATTTATTCGGTTTGGTCGGCCAAGGAAAAAACAAATTAGCATCGAACTATCACAAAACACCATTGTAAAATATATGCAAATAAGGAGAAAAATTAAATTCTACAAATTCTACAAATTTTACAAAATTAATTATTGCTACAAAGTGTTTTGCCTAAAGGTTGAAACAGCTTAGAGGTTGTTTGTCTGAAAATAGTCCTCTTACGAGTCAGGTTCCCTTTGTGGTTCTAATGAGAACTCAGAGTAAGTAAAATGTCAGTTTACTAAATTAACGTGGGAATATGTTCGACAAAATTAATGTGTATCAATAATATTGATTTTAATTATACAATATATCTTACAAAAAATGTATTCTGGAATCAAAAATTAATTTGTGAAATTCCAGTTTTGTACGGTATCCAATTCTATGCTTATAAATATAACCCATTGGGTAATTTGTTTATCCACAATTGTCTCTTTTTCTACTCCATTCATTTATGTAAGATTACGTGATACGCATATATATATATCCGTTAAACCTCATATATATATCCTGATATATATATCCTGAATAGCCGTTCTCTCACCCACATATGTAACATAAGCATATTATTAGTTACAATAATGATTGAACTGTTAAAATTCTTCATTACAAAAGATTTTTCCGTCGTTAATTGCATGACTATGTCTTAGAAACCATGTTTTTGTGCTAGAGAATGTTTTTGTGATAGAGTAAAGGGACCGTGTTACCATCTTCGGGATGCCAATGAGCTTAGCTGTATTATCCTTTAAACATACCAAAGCTAATGACCAAAGCAAATTCGCCTTCCATGGCCTAAAATGATGAGTCAGTTTCGGAAATTTACACTCAATTAGAAAAAATCAAAATATAACAATCTGTTAAGAAATCTTAATTATTTTTAACATCTAACCAAGTCAAGCGTAACATTTTTACATTCAATATTTCGGAATTTTATCACAAATCTCGTCAATGCTTGAACCCTAATTTAGCGAAATCATTAGAAGAAAATTACTCTATTCCGTTTCGATTAATGTCCGGAAATGATTTTTGGCTTCAAACACTAATTGCTTCCACGTCTAATGCTTGTTTGACTTGTAGAGCGTGATAAAGATATTCACCTGTATTAATCTAAGATTAAAAACAGAATATTTAGTACCTTTTTAACTAAATGTCTAGATTGAAAACAATGTAAATAAAATGTGGTGCAAAACCAACAGTTGGAGTAGCCTGGAGTACACCAATAAAATAGTGTGTACAATACCGTTAAGATTACTAGTTTATTGACTTAATTTAAACTATTTAAATATGTTTTTACTTTTAAAAATCTTTTGTTGAACATGTGTATGTATTTTAAATTTGATCAATCTCTTTGTTAAAAAAAAAATGTATTATATTCACACACCTGATGTAAATATATGTTTAATATTGTTATTACACTTTACCGTGTGGACAGCATTGGCTGGTATGACACATTAAATAAAATAATTAATTAAATAAACTGTCATCCAAATCACTTAAATGGAGTTTAATATTACGATGAAGTTATTACAAATATGATGTAATTTCAACAACCATGTCGTTTATGACATTTGTATTAGCTAAAAAAATATGCTAGTTATGCATGGAGCCATTAACGTGATAAATTTTACATGAAAAACCCCCAAATTTATATTATAGTTATGTTTCATTTTAAACTTCAATCAAATTGTAAATTGTGTGATTTAAACTAAATTATTAAATTTTACGAATCAAGTAAGTGTTAATAAAACTAGTGGCAATCTCAACAAAATGTATTACTAGGCCTACCCTGTAAGTATTTTTTCAAAATTATTACTAAGATAACAAGGATTTAAAGGTTTTGAATTGTTTAATTTATAACTATTGCAATTTTCGTGCTAAGAACAAAATCCGTGCTCCGCCCTACTAAAAATAATTCTTAAAATTTATAGTGTATAAAATAAATGTTTATTATTCGTATTTTATTTTACTGTGCATTTCTAACGGATTGCCCATTGTATATACACAGAAAGTATAGAAGATAACGACATAAAAAAGCAATATCCATACAATGTTCATAATAAGCATACCATCGAGTGGAACTAAAACGAGGATAAAATACCCCCGTTGCAGCAAACCTGCATACTCAGCGAATTTCCAATGAATATATAACATAACACATTAAACCACTTCACAGGATTCATGAGAAATGTATTCACAAACAAGCAATATTAAAAATATTAATTATTCTCCATAAGAATAACATTGGGGATGAGTACGCAGGTTTGCTGCAACAAGGCACACAAAATAATGGGTTTTTATGCAAATATCAATAGAACTCATGTTAGTTAAGTCACATACCAAGTTTCATCCATATACATTCATAAATAAGCGATATATAACATTTTAAGTATTTTCCATAAGAATAACATGGGGACCAAGTACATAGGTTTGCTGCTACAGGAACCATAGGCGAAAAATTGTTTTTTTGTGCAAACAACAATAAACCACAACCAGATTAAGCCATATACCAAATTTCGCCAGTTTATGTTCATAAATAAGCGAGATATACATTTTTTCTTTTTCTCCATAAGAATAACATTAGACAACGTACTGTGTTTAGCACATCCATGTAAAAGATACTAATAGAATGCAGTATTTGCATTACCAGAGCTGCCATCCTATGTATATGAAAAAGTCTATTCCAAAAAGTTTATCAATTCGTGCAAAATCTCTTTGTAGTGACAGCTCTGACTTTGAAAAATACATATCTAAATTGAACTCTGCTTTTATTGACCGAGGTTATCCTCAAAAACTTTTAGATAATCAGATGAGAAAATCAAAGAATATTGTACAAAACACACATTTTTCTAACGATCCAAAGTTTATCACAGAATATTTTCCTGGGCTTCAAAAAATTAACAATATAATGAAAGCAGCTTTCAATGTTTTAAAATCATCCCCTACCACAGAAAATTTGTTTTCCAGACCACCACGTGTCGTGTTTAAACGGCCACAAAATTTGGAAAATATGTTGGTGAGACCCAAAATTCAAAATTCTCGGCCTGAAAACAATTTGGAAATCAATCACGGCTGCGAACCTTGCCACAAACCTCGGTGTGGCATTTGCAAAATTATGTGTAATACAACTGAATTTAAAAGCAGTGTCACAAACAAGACTTACCCAATAGTTGGTAAATCAACCTGTGACACCCACAATGTGATTTACCAACTATCGTGTAAACACTGCCCAAAAGATTATGTTGGTCAGACATCGAATTCCTTGCGAGTACGTATGACTGGCCACCGTTTTGATGTGGTACATAAAAACAAACGAAAACAAATTTATAATCATGCAACTCACCACAACCAAAATTTTGAAGGGTGCTATGAACTAAAAGCACTTCACAAAATTAAACCACGTCAAAATCCAAAATATAACCAACTGATATTAAGAAATTCTGAATTGGCACATCAGTTGGTATTGAAGACCAAGGTTCCTTCTGGGTTAAATCTCAGGTAATATTTTCTTAGGTCTAAAATAATTCAACTCAGCTGACTTTAATTTAAATTTTATTTGTTTACCTGTACCTAATCACATGTTTTAGTTTTTAAAAGTCAGATGTAAAATATTTGTTTATTTTTATTTATTTACTGTTCAATTCCATTCTTTCTCCTTTATTGCTTGAAAACGTTTGTATTATAAACGAAAATTCGCAAAAAACTTCTTTTTCATCATTTATATCTATCTGAATGTGTTAGTATATATATATATATATATATATATATATATATATATATATATATATACATATATACAAATTTGAACGAATGGTGTTTTTGGCATCTGGGGACCTCAAAATGAAAAGTTATCATGGTCTCGGGCTTAAGTCTTACCATGAGACCTACGGTAATAGCTTCTTCTCTATAGGGGAAATTCGCTATTAAAAATGGATAAAATAAAGTGGAATAACCAACAAATTGACAATATACCCCCGTCGCAGCAAACCTGCATTCTCAGCAAATTTCCAAGGACTATATAACATAACACATTAAAAAACTTAACAGGATTCATAAGAAATGTATTCACAAACAAGCGATATTTAAAATATTAATTATTCTCCATAAGAATAACATTGGGAATGAGTACGCAGGTTTGCTGTAACAAGGTACACAAAAAATGGGTTTTTATGCAAATATCAATAGAACTCATCTTAGTGAAGTCACATACGAAGTTTCATCCATATACATTCATAAATAAGCGATATATAACATTTTAAGTATTTTCCATAAGAATGACATGGGGACCAAGTATCTAGGTTTGCTGCTACAGGAACCATAGGCAAAAAATTGTTTTTTTTTGTGCAAACAACAATAAACCACAACCAGATCAAGCCATATACCAAATTTTGCCAGTTTATGTTCATAAATAAGCGAGATATACAATTTTTCTTTTTCTCCATAAGAATAACATTAGACAACGTACTGTGTTTAGCACTTTCAATATCTCGGTAACCAATTGACGTAGAGCAATGATCAAAATACCAAATTGTTTGTTTTTTTAAGCTGAATTCAATGGTTTAAATTAAAATTTGATTTAAATTAAAATTACATTGAAAACCCCAAAAAACCCATTTTTGGGGTACAAAACCCCCCAAAAACCCCCCTTCGGATGGTGCGATTCGTCTGGTTTTCGAACTCGTTCAAATAAATGGTACTTTACACATTTTTACTAAATTTCATTAAGATGGATATATAATATATATGTCCGTAAGCACGATATGTATATATATATATATATATATATATATACATATATAAACATTTGAACGAATGGTGTTTTTGGCATCTGGGGACCTCAAAATGAAAAGTTATCATGGTCTCGGGCTTAAGTCTTACCATGAGACCTACGGTAATAGCTTCTTCCCTATAGGGGAAATTCGCTAAAAATGCGTTATAATCGACAATTCAACAAATGTAAAGCCGTATTAAGAGTGTACCGAATAACATAATACAGACTAACCGCAAGGGGGAAATGTATGTAATAGTGATGGAAAATGCGAGGACTTGACAATAATGACTATGCAGTAGTGATAACAATCAGAATACATTGATAATGATACAAAAGAAAATGAATTTACCAACTAAATATCTATATAAAAATATTTATTAGTTCAAAGAAAACATTATATGTAAATAAATAAGCAAAATATCTATGGTGAATGATTTGGTTGCCAATCTTATTACATTAGTGAATTTCCTTTGGAAAGTGAACTATTAGCATGACCCACTCGGTGAAACTTAAGCCCGGGACCACCATAAAAGTTCCTAACATGACCCCCTAAACGTTTTGGGGGTCGTTCAAAATATTATATATATATATATATATATATATGTGTGTGTGTGTGTGTGTGTTTGTTTGCACTCTAGCGGTCACATGTTTGTCCAATTTACTTCAAATTTGGTAGGGATGTTCCTTTCTGTAATCAGTTGGACAAGTTCTTTTGGCAAAACAATCGAAAAACTCTAAACCTCTTTTTTGGGGATTAATCTCTCAAATTTCGAGTTTTTGGACCCAAAAAGGACATAGAAGCCCCAGAAGTAAAATAAATGGATGTAAAATGATTGGAATTAGAGAGGCGAAAGTTTTAAGCCCTCTCTCGTAATTCTAGCTAAATATTTACCGAGTTATTGAAGAAAATTAGTATCGACTAAACACAGTACGTTGTCTTATGGGGGTTTTACACTAGAAAAGCCTGTTATTCCTTTGTTAGAGTACTTTTATCGTCCCCAGCAACCTCACGCCTACTTTCAAGCCTGTCTGGACCTTCTCCTAACCTTATAATGTGCAAAATTGTATTCCCAGCTTTGCAAGTAAATGAAACTAGGAGTATCAGAACAGCCAAAAATCAATGTTTTCAGATTTCAATAAAAATTGGACGAATGTATGTTTTTACACTGAATTTTAGTTTTAAAAGTTTTTGATGTGGAAATTCACGTCCCTCACGTCAGCGTGCTGCGTGCAAACTCGTTAATCATTTGTGGTTATCTGTCGTGGGAGAAGTCCAGCTCGCTGCACACAGCATTACCCAGGCGCTGCTCCTTGGTCATCGTGGAGTTACCAATGTAAGACGTGTGGTAGAACCGCAACACTGACTGTGTTCACAGCGATATGTTAAATTGGAATGATGGAATTACGTGAAACGTTAGACGGGAATATTTCATCCTTCAGTCACTAAGAGATGCGGTTGTTAAATTAATCAGAGGCTCTTAGAAGTGCGGTAATAACGCTCAGATGTTCTATACTTTTATTATATGATCATTCACAGAAATAGCAAGCTTTACATTTTTTCGTCAATCTTTTTATGTTTATCATCTTAACTGCACTCCACAGTGGAACCTTTTAAAGTATATTAAAAACCGATATTATAATACCTTGCTATGAGGCGTGTGGAGGGATGGACTACGATTATTTTAACATGGAGACGAAGATTTATATCGTGTAAAAGCATTTCCGATCTAAAATTTAAAAAAATTGTTCCGGTCTTAACGGTTGTATGAACCGATTGTGAGGTAATGGAAATTAATGTACGATTGGTGGTTGTAGTTGAATTAATATAAAGTTTGTTTTTAAATTAACTTAAGATGTAATATAGTTCGAGTTTTTTGTTATAATTAGAATACAAATTATCATAATTTTTTTGCGATATCCATTTACTCAGAATACATATATGTAATATGTTAAGTTGTCTATTGAAACAACTAAATAAAGCAAATATACAGAGTTGGGAATATGTTTATACTTATATTAATCTTCATTAACTATCTTAATCAAATATTACAAAGATTCCTTTATGAATTAGTTAGATTCTTAAACCAAATTAAAGTTTATAGTATTTTGTTCCAATGTTTTGTTAAATTTGACGAATGAGAATTAACAGCTTTTTAACTGCACGAAAATGTAATCAGAATGTTTGCTAACTGTAATATATAGTACTGAAACGAATACATAATTACTTGCTGTACCGTAAAGTTCAAACGAATGGTTAGGTTATATATTTCATAACTATATATAACCTTACAACAATACAAATCTTTAACCATATCATATATTTGTATTAACTCGAATAACCATTTTACATTTTTCAGGAAGAGTGTAACATTATTAATTTGGCATTTGAATTCATTTCTTCCCATCTAGACCAAGATGCTTTCATGTGTTCACAAATATAAAATCGTCAAATCAATATTCAACTGTACAATAACCTCCTATTTAACCCACCGAAGTGCTGCAATACATAATAGGCATCATTTCTAAACATTTCCCTCGGGACATAAATACTCGTTATTATAAAACGATGCAACATTATTTAAAAACAAATCATAACAGAGGTTTATTAAAAAATACATTCCTAAAACATAAGTATCCAAAATACAAGTTGTTCTACTTTAAATGTATATAATAGTTATACAAATTAATCCAAATGGCAAATGCATAATCACAAAAATATATTAGAACATAATAACCAGCGATGGTCTCCCCAAACCAATGTATTTTTAAGTTAAGTATAATTTCGTTAAACCCTAAAATGAGTACAACCTATAAATCAATATTTATTATTAAACGTGTTAGTGGTTAATACTACCATCCTACAGTTTTGGGAAACACTCTGAAAACACTTTAACTGAATACATTAAATAAACCTACACGTTTTAGTGCTAGGGAACCCATGTGTAACAATTTAAAGATGGCCAGTTTAACGTCATCGCATAGATCATGGATTGGTTTTGCTTACCTGAGTAGGTTTCATTTAAACCTCTCCAAATAAACGGTATCAGGAAACTGACACATACTTTCTCCCTTTTAGCCCAACTTTAACGAATAAATTACTTTTTATTTACTAAATTTAGAATACAAAGCACGGTCAAATGTACAGAAAATCTTGTAAACAAGTTGTTTTAAAAAACATCCACCCAAATCCCTGCTTTGGAGGCACTACAGAATCCATTGCTACACTTATGGTTTTAAGAGGGGAAGTACCCCCTATTCCCCCCAGGGTTATTAAGGGGCAACATAATTTGAATATACTCTGTTGGTCAATGCTAAATTGACAAGCATATCAAGTTTGAATAAAATTTATCAGTAAATAAGAGAGAATTAGTAATTTTTGTATTCCCCATAATAATAACATTGGACAACGTACTGCGTTTACCGCAAAATGAAAATTTAAATTTTCGTTGAAACCAGCAATAGTAGAATAGTAATTCAAAATACTAAATTATTTAGTTTTTTAGCTCTTTTTAATGGTGAATAGTAATAATTTTTTATATTTATGTATTTTTATGAAAAATCCAAAAAACCGAATTTTTGATGTTTTAAGTCCTGTAATTTCTGAACCCGAATGTTTGCAGGAATGCGGGTAGTGTCATTTTGTTGTAAAACTAATTTTCTATAAACAATTAAAGTTTAAACAAAATCGTTAGACCTGTTTTTGAGAAATTTTGATTTTTCATGTTTTTTGGCAGTTTTTGGGGGATAATTACCGTCAAAAATCAAAAATTAAAAAAAATTAAAAAATTCCTGGAGATATCGTGAATAAGTACCTACATACAAAATTTCATAAAAATCGGTAAATTGGTTGGGGCTCTAGCTCTGTATACATTCACACACACACACACACACACACACACACACACACACACACACACACACACACACACACACACACACACACACACACACACACACACACACACACACACACACACACACACACACACACACACACACACACACACAAACACGGACACGGACACACACACACACACACAGACAGACATCACGTAAAACCACTTTTTTGGGTTCAGGGAGCACCAAAATGAATATTTCCACAAACAACTCAAATTCGAAAATTTTGACGAAAACAATACTTTCTCCATATACTATGTATAGAGGGAGAAAGTAAAATATAAAATTAGGTGCAAACATAAGTTTAATACTTTGAACGTCATATTTTTCAGGCGTATAGAAAATATTTTTGTAATTTTTTTACTCAAAAGTTGTACAGTGTAATTAGAATTTAGAAAAACGGAAATTAAAATGTTTGTTTTTAAGCATGGACGTGGATGTAGCTCTAGAGAAGGACAACTGGAGAGATTATCCTAAACGCGTCATATTTTACATTTCCTAAGCCGCTCTTGCGACTGGAACATTTTAATCAGTCTTACAATGGCAGTGACGGACGACCGTCAAGTGCTTTAGAGATTACAATATTTTTCAAACCTATTTTAAGCCTTTGACTAATGACACAAAGTTATCCATTACTTTTAGTCTTTGAATTTATGTTTAAATAATCGGTATTAGTAAACTGACAAAAACACTTTACTAATACGTTACAAACATTCTTCTCAACCCATTACAATCAATATATGTCTTCACAATAAATTAAATTATTTACACAATTAATTATTTACAATAAATATATTTATATTTAATTTATACAGAATATTAAGTACACTAGCCTATATAAAAATGTTTGGAATATTTATGGTAGAAAAATGTGTTGCCTATATGTTTAATTTATTTTTTGATTTATTTGGACTTTACCTATCGCTTCTAGTGTTTAAAACTACACTACGTTTCGGGAGGTAAGGAAACTCCTCCCGTTATCAAGTGAACCCTACTTACATCTAAATATCAAACTCTTACACCTAACTAATCTACATTTTTTTGGATTTTTTTTTTTTTGGATTTTTTTTTTTTTTTTTTTTTTTTTTGATATTTAGATGTAAGTAGGGTTCACTTGATAACGGGAGGAGTTTCCTTACCTCCCGAAACGTAGTGTAGTTTTAAACACTAGAAGCGATAGGTAAAGTCCAAATAAATCAAAAAATAAATTCAAATCCATCGCTATTATGAGTTTCAAAAATATATGTTTAATGTTAGGCTAAACTATATACAGAGTTTTGATAAAAGTTATCCGTAGATAACAGATAAATGAATGATTTTTATGCACAATGCGCAACATATTGGTTTTATAAAAATAACCTTTCCTAAGATAATAACTGACTTATCCTTAGTTAAATATTTACCAAAAACTGGATTTGCTAATAAATAAATAAACCTAACATAAACATATTACATTTTTAACAGATAATTACTGTCGTTCTTTTAGTATTGGAATAGGATAGAACACATGAAATAAATCAGCTTTTATGACGTAAATACCCAATTGAGCTTTTTTAATAGTTGCAGGACACCGTGTATTGTCCTGAGATGAGCAGTTAATAAGCAATAAAATGAAGAAAAACAACTACTGAAAGATGAACTACAGGTATTACAATGACTCCTAATTAGACTATTATATTTGAATTTAACAACATAAAAACAAGAGTTTTAACGATAGGAATAATACATTCGACTTGGAAATAGGAATGACTAATATAATAATTGGCAGTGAAGAACTTTGTACGCTAGTTAGGATAAACGTAATATACGAGGCTCTTGGGAAGGAACTAATCAGAACTGAATGTGACAGTCCGAATCCATAACAAGTCCTGTAACACGGTTAACTAACTGGTTACAAGCTAACTGGTTACATAAAGTGCCAGTAAACCAGTTAGCCATCATTCTCACACTACATTCACTAATATCACCATTGAAAACAACACAGTATGCTTAGCCGTTGTATAACATTAGTACCAGGGGGCCGAGCTTTGCTCGGGGGATATTATGTAGCTTGTATTGACACTTATTACAAACATTTATAGTTATGTAGATGTTAAAGATTTTAAAAGATAAAAGATATGATAAAACAAGTGCTCACCTCCGCGAATATTCCAATAAAGATCATGACTTGGAGTAATTTTTCACCATTTCGCCCTACCTTACTTAGCTCATTTGCCTCATTTTACCAAGTTTAAGCTAACTCCAGTTGTTATTATAGCTAAATATCCCTTTGATTCACTTTTTCTACGTCCTCTCTATATTTAAACTTTTTCCTCATTCAATGGTTTTAGCTACTGCTCTTAGGAAACTACATGTTACTAATTAAACTACATTGAGTATTACCATTGTATTACTTTGACAGTTCGCTGATTTATTACAAATAGTAGCAGCTGTTATGATTCTTTTGTTTTGATTTTAAAATCCATAAGCCCATTTCTGTTAATTATTTGGACTTTTCAAATTCGTTGTTTTACATAGTTATATTTTCCCTGGGGATGAGACAAGTCTAGAGCTTATTTTTAACCCAGAAATTAGTTATTTACAACTTTTTAAGGAAATCGTTAGAGCCGTTTTTGAGATCAGAGTTGCAATCAAGCAAGCATGTTACTTACTCATAGTAGAGTATATCATAAGTAATGTGTTATGAACACAAAAACATGGTTATAAATGCAATTAGAAACATTTATTCTTTTAAAAAACATTTCAAAAGTGAATTGCATTCGAGTTATGACACACTTGTGTGTGGATACAAATTAGAGAGTTGTCATCGACGAGCAGGCACAAGTTTCATTAGTGAACACGACGCCGACGTGAGAAATGCTAATGGCTGTTTAAAAATTGTTCTTGTGAAGTCTACTTGTTTTAAATCTTATATCGTTTAAAACTTTTTTTGGACAATACATCCAGTACGTATACAATGCCTGGAACACCCAGCATCTAACATGACATACAATTTTTTTGGAAAACTCATGAGTACATAAGTATACATGCAATATGTTAAAATTGTATTTATATTTTATGTAAGTCACAAATTCATGATTGAATTACCTTCTTGAATACTAGCATTATTTGTCATTATTCATGAGTTATTGCTAGTATTAGGAAGAAAGTATATAACTCAGTCGATATTTTCTTGTTTTGTATTAAACTTCTGAAGCCGATATTATTACTGTACCTGAATATCAAGCATTTTCTCCTTCGAATTTGTGGTTCAGAGAGTTTTCTTATCACTTTGTATTGGTTTTCACTGTATCATCTGAATCATAAACAGGCCGATGATGTCCCTTTCACTCAAAACCTTGAGAATGAACGCTTATTTATAACTAATGTATTTAGGATAGTTAATACAAATTTATATCAGGGAAGCATTTACCCACTTTAAACAAAAGTTGATTGTTTCCTGTTTCCGATGTTGGATTGATATAAGATATTTTCACTGAAACCGATATGATCATAAAGCATTGAAAAGTTACGTCTCAATCCATAATGTTCTCGTTTCAACTTATAAAACGAGAACATAAAAAGCCAGATAAAAGATATGATAAAACAAGTGCTCACTTCCACGAATAGTCCAATAAAGATATGATTTCTAAAGATATGAATAAAGATATGATTCGTTGTCATGTTGTCTTTATTGGACTATTGGGGATATTTTTTCTTGTAGTATTATTTAGTCGCAAATATAGGTATATTCCAAGATGTATCAGAATTCAACTTAGACCTAGAAAGTTTAAAACTCACCCCAATCGGAGTGAGAGGGCTGATTGGTTCTCCTCCTATCTGCAGGGAAGAGAGCAGGTAGTGCAGATTGTGGGGGTGGATGGCTCTGGTTGTGCTCGGCCTTAAATTATGTCTCGGATCGGGGCATCACTTCTTGTGTTGTTCCTCAGGGATCCGTGCTCGGTCCTGTGTTGCTTGAGATCTATATCAACGAGCTGTCAACGTGTTTGGAGACTGGCGAGGTTTGTTTTTTTGCCGATGACACAACAGTAACCCTGTCTGGCTCTCTCAGGGACGAATTGGAATTAAGAACTTTTCTTGAAGCCAGTAACTTAAAGCAGTGGTTTGACTCAAACCTGTTGAATCTAAATCCAAGCAAAACTCAGTTGTTGAATCTTTCCATCAGAGGGGAGCAACAATCTAGCTTACTTCTTGATGATGTCAGCTGGACTTTTCAAATGAGGTCAAATTTATTGGCCTAACATTGGACTTTCATTTTCGCTTCCATGCTCATATTGACACCGTGTGCCGGCGAATGGCCACCGGCATTTTCCTATTAAGGCGACTTTCAAATTTTTCTGGTCTTGACGTTCTTAAGACTGCATATTATAGTATCCTCTTTCCCTATTTAGTTTACGCTGTACCGATATGGGGATGTGAAAATGAAAGAACTCTCTTCTTGTTTCCCTTGCAAAAAAAGGCGATAAGGACTATATACACAGTATCAATCATAGGACGTCATGCAGAATTTTTTGTCGGCCTTCAGAAATATTAACCTTTCCTTCAATTTATATTCTAGAAACCCTCACCTTTAAAAAAAACATTTATCTGCGTTCAACACAAATTCTTTAATTTGCTCTTACTCTTTGCGCAATAGTATGAACATAAAATTCCCCAGACACTCAACAACGTGTTTCACGAAACATCTTATAATATCTTAAAATATCTTATAATATCTTAAATATCTTAAAATATGGTATTCGCCTTTTTAACGGTTTGCAGCCATTTCAAAGCTGAGTCAAACCCTGTCATTTTTTAAAGACAACTCAAAGCAATTCTTCTTTCAGGTTGCTACTACAGGGTCTGTGATTTTATTGCTGACGGGCAGACTATATGAATTATGATTAAAGATCAAATTCTCCACTCTAGAATTTGTATTTTATTTTGTATTATAAGTTATTATTAGTTTTCCTTATTGTCTCTTTAGACTTAGCCAATGCAATTTTGTGTTGTCAACTTCTAGCCAAATAAATGACTTATGACTTATACCTTTAGATATGATAGTTATGATAGCTTTGGCAAGTGTATTTAAATTTGTGTGGACTTTTTTTAAATACCGTAAAACCAACTTATACGGTTACAAGGTTATAAAGGGTATAAACAAGGTTAGTCATCTACTGCAGTTTCAGTAAAATTAATTTCACTGGTTCTAGCTTGAGCCGTTTTAAATCATGCACTCTGTATTTGAGGATATATAAGGTAAGTCTTTTTCTTGATTGTTAAAATATATATGCTCCATGAGCAGATAGGAGTAATTGAGGAAATGATGTTTCCTAAGTATAATAGTGAGTCAGGTGGTATTTTCAAGGAACAAAACTATGAAAACTACATTTTGTTAATTTAATAACATTACTATCAAGGTTATACTTCATAGTAGAATTTTGAAAATCGAAAGTGTGTTATAGGAGTTTAACATTTCTTTAAGATATGCACAAACTATGACAAATATATTAAGGCTAAATCATATTTTATTATTGATGAGATTAACTGTACAGTAAATAACAATCAAAATACTGATTTGTTAACTACATTTAAAGGCCTTATGTTTAATTAGTTAAACATTATGTTACCTAATATCAAGTTAAGTGAAAAACGTTCTTATTAAATAAGCCTTAAATGTGTGTCCTATTATAAGGTGTTTTTGATCTTTGTTGAAGATAAAGAAATTATAAATAAATTTTACTGACATATGTACTGCAAATAATTGAAACTAAACATAATTTTCGTAACATTTTACAATAGTTGGTACTAATTTTTTGGCTCTTGAGGACAATAACAATACATTTTACTAAATAGTAACACATTGCTCGCCCCACTCATTAATGTATTATCGCTTAGCAGCCAAAATACTTATTTACTGAGCTATTATTATTAAAATATTCAACCCATAGTATTCATATTGATACAACTCCTAATATAAATAATTATTTAAAAATACAACTATTAAGCTATAACATAAATAGTAAAATGATAAATCAATAATAGGGCTACACCTATTTTATAGTAACAAGATTGTAATAACCCATAACACGCTAATTCAAGTGTTAAAAGTTCCTTGTGAACTATTTCCTGCCATACAAAATATGGCAGGGGGTCAGGAGCTCAGGTAAGCCTAATCTTGTTTCCGGTCGCAAATTAACTTCCGGTGAAGTAAGATTTATAGACGTCGGTAATACTATCTGGTGAATAGAAATGAAAAGTTTGTTTTATTTATATAAACTCAGTTGAAGTATTGGAGTATGTGTATGAATCACATTCATTTTACTCCTGTGCAGAATTTTACCTAATTGCCTGAAGTTTCCTATTTTTTAATAACTGTATAATAACTGTATAATTTTACTTATTAATGCAATAGGCTAACTTAATATAAATATTTATTAAATTTCTCTCAGATTTATATATTTTTACGTGCCTACCCTCCTAAAAAACCTGTCAACAATAAAATGGCTGTACACGTAAGGTACACTATATCAAACAAAATTACGGTGTGCAAACAATTTATAGTCCACACCCGAGTAGTGTGATTACTAAACTAAATTAGAAAAATAAAATTGGTAAAGTAAATTATATAACGTGTCCACTTGAGACAGACTTGAACCGGTTAGCAGGTTTAATTTATTTTATTAGTTTCGAAAAAATGAATATCGTGGCAACAATATTAATATAACTAAGCTCATATATACATTTTAACTAAGATAAATAAAAATGAATAAGAAAAAGGGCTAAGAGGTACATTAACTTTAAACATAATTTCTTAGAACATATATATATATATATATATATATATATATATATATATATATATATATATATATATATATATATATATATATATTGTCGGCGATTGGGAAAGAATAAAAAGGTAGTTTTTGGCTCTGTGCCAAATTGGATCCTTAATACTCCTTGTGTCTATTTATAGAAATACAAAAATAAAAAATACGACAAAACATTCCTATCAGCAGTTGTGAAAGAAGAATAACACGATGGCCACGATTTTCTGTACAATGGACGGTTTGTACGATATGGCAACGAACAGATGTACCCTCCCCCTCCCCTTAAGACGATGACTCACCTTTTCTTATTAGTTTGGAGGTGGCGATCTGTCGTGTACGATAGACGACAGATCGCCACCTTTTTAAGGGAGTTGGCGATCTGTCGGGGTGGCTACTTGTCGCAGCCGTGCGAGGTGGCGATCTGAAGGTAGCGTTCCAGACAGATCGCTACCTCGGAGTAAAGAAGGTGGTGATCTGTCCCGAGAAGGGAAGGTGGCGATCTGTTGGGCTGGCGACTAGCTGGCAATGATATTTCTATAAGTAAGACATTTTCAGTTTTACGAGGTGGCGATCTGTCGCCTATGATCAAAATGCCGAGGTGGCGATCTGTCGGGGTAGCAACTGGACTGCGAACCGTTAATATCAAACAGTATTGTTTTAGTTTGAAAAAAATTATTTCCATATTAACCTAATCTAACTTATATTTTGTATGGTTTACAACATATAAAATGTAGCAATTACCGATATAGCTTTGAAATCAATATCAGTTTTAACAGGCGTTCAATCAGTCACAATATAAATTTTATCACCAATCAATTACAAGCCGAGCGGAAGGTGAACCAAAACAGACAGACGACTCTATACGTTGACAGGGACAACGTATTTGCAAAGAGAAAAGGGATAAGGGATGCTTTCCACATTTAAATGATGCCACCCTTAGGGTAATATCACTTCTGGGATGGGGTATAATAGTTGAGTCCGTAAGGCGATTACTTTTTCAGAGTAATTGTAGACTGTTTATGATGGTCAGTTTTACATTTTCATCAATTTCATTTTTATTTCTGAACCATTCTAAGTTGATCATATAATTTAAATTAGTCTGTTACATTCTGAACAAATATTGCAAATACTCGAACCTTTATAAAAAAAAACACTAATAAATGACAGCCTAGTTTAAATTTTTTATAATTCTCTGGCTTAGAGTAAATTTAATATCGGGCTAAAGTAGTTTGGTTAGTGACAATTTGTATTAATTTATTATTTTACGTTTTGTTTGCCTTAAATGGTTAATGAATCTATTATTGTGATTTCAAACCTCTTTTAAATGTTTTCACTTTGATTAATAACATGCAATGTGGCGGAATATCGGACTACCGAACTAATCAGCTATGACCAGTGAAGTAAAAACCCGTTCCTCGCTGGCTAAGGCACATAATTTGAAGGTTAAACTTGCATACGTTTAATGGTTATGTTTAAACATATATGTTTTTGTATTTACAATAACAATACTCTTGCGCTTTTATTATAAGTTTGTGTTTAAAGATACAGACAGATTCAGATTAGTTACATTGTCAGACACTAAACCTGGACTGGTATACAACCTAATAACATTTTAGTTTGTGTGGTTTCTGTGAGAGCAATTAAATACCACATTGATTGAGTAATGTTGTCTTAAACTAAGTGCGTTGGGGAAGTCAGCATCCAATGTTTTGTTTATATTTTTATGAATTTTATATTAACCTTTATTTAATTTCTGTCGAAATAGTATTATATTTTTAACAATATGATAAACAAATTTCTTAGCTATTCTAATAACGTCATACATTCCCAAAACCTTTAATAATCTAACTATTATAATATTTATTTGGTATTGTTTTACATACATATACTACACCTAGGTAGTTAAGAAGATTTAACTTTGAGCCATATATGAAAGTTACTATTTACTATAATATTACGTTCTTCAAATTTTATTTGTGATTTTTATACATATATATTTGAGTTTTAATATACTTATTGATACTACTTTAAATTATAAAATCATATTTTCTTGTTTGAGTTCGGAGGTGTATTTAGAATTTACAAACTCAAATATAGCTTAATGGAAGTTATTTGTCCTATATATTCAGGTTAAAATATCTATTATCCACTTGATCGAAAAGAAATAATTTAATTATTATATGTTTACTATGAATTAATTTCATTGAAATATAAATTTAGGCTAAAGGTAAATCACGCCAAAAGAGCAGTGCAACGTACAAGTAAACAAGACCTAATCTAGGGAAAAATAAGTAGACAGCAGATTTACAGAAGATTAGGCTGACGTCTGAAACTAAATCAGTAATAAGAAACTTTAACTGCAAAAACAATTTGCTTTTACTATACTAGAAAAACTATTTACACTTACTGCAAACAAATGTTAAAATAGAGGTTCCTGTAACAGTATTTAGACTAAAATGTTGTGTTATTGATCAAAATAATTATACTAATTAAAATTAATTCTGTATATTGAAAAAAAGTGTGTAGTGAGAATAAAGTAGGTAGCTTATATAAAATGTATCCAATTATCTACACGATCTTTCTCCCAAATCAATATTCATTGCATTTGAATGTTACTTTCTGCCTTTGACCGATCTGCAATCTCATTATTCAGGGTTGTTCTGGAGATCGTCTCATTTCTCGAATTCTAATGCTTTCAAAATACTACGAACGTAATCTAAAACAAAACCTATAAATATAATAACCATTGGATTTGGCTTAAAGAACATTTCGTGATGTCAACATAAAGAACACAAAGGGGAGGGCTGTTATAACGAGGCAAACTGCCACCCCAAGTGATGGATTTCAGATGAACATTCTGAAAGAAGATAAAAAAACTATCAGGATCACCTCCCATGAGATTTGTACGGTGTTTATTTTTTAAGCGGTTTTAGTATAGCGTCATGTTTGCTTATGTATTCGCTATTCATTAAACAATGAGGTATATTGGAGTTAATCTATTTCATTGCACTTCAATTTGTTTATTTGAATTCAGATGGTTCGTTAAGCACCGTTCATTCAGTTCAAAACATTATTATCACAAAAGTATAAGAGACTGTATTAATTTACATTTTCCAAGACGTAAATGATATAAATGAGCGTATTTAAAACATAAATAAATAGCACAAATGTTATTGACAGTTGGAGTATTAGTATAATGTATTAGGTTCAAGTTTTAGTTAAAACCCTTTATAAATCATTACAAATGTATAATGTTAATTTAATTAAAGATCATAATATAAAATGAATAAGCAATTGGACTTATTAAAGTTATAAGTGTGATGGGATGAATAAGTATCAGCGTTTGTTTTTATTAACAACATTATTGTATTATACGAACGCGTTATAATGTATTTATGTTATCCCAGTTATATTCTATGGTGAAAAATATTTCTAACACTGATATTTTTGTGGTATATATTTATAATTTTAGTTAAGCATTTTGATGGAAGCAAGTGACAAATTTTGTGAAAAGACTAAGAATACAGTTATAATTAACATTTTTTATGCTACCATGATCTCTTTACATTTGTTTAAATATATGTTTAATTAATAGTACCTAGTGTAGTAATACAATAAATACTTGTTATTAATGCGTAATATTTATTTAGATAATGTATACCAGATAACAAGGGCTCAATATGGGATTTTCTACTTTATATTGTCAATATAACAATATCCTTACAATTGACAAGTACAAAATAAATGATACAATGCAGCAATCCTCTGAAATGTCTTTTGAAATTCGTCCGACCGTTGCATTTCATTGATTGCTTCTTTAGAAAATACTGACCGTAGGTCAAAAACACACATTGTTTAGTAACTATTCAATCCCCCTCCAATAACTTGTGTCTATTTATATTATAACTTGAATAAAATATTATTATATTCATTACATATAATATAGTCTTTTATATCTGAGTTAAGAGGTATCTTAAATATTACTTTGTATTTTACATACATATTTTTAATTCAATATTATCAATAATATTTTTAATTTTGTAAGTAACCGAAATGCTTTGCATTAATACAGTTGTCGTTGTTGGTGTTTGTGAACACTTGTTTTTATTTGAAGGCCTATAATAACATTGTTCCATTATCTTCAGTAATGATTAAGCCATACTGGTAAATAATACAAAGGAAAGGTTAAAACTAACTTGTTAAAGTCTCTTATTCAATGAAGGCGGATTTAAATAAAGCTAAGGTAAGGATAAATCAAGAAATGATTAGTAATGAAATGCAGGTTTCTTCGAATTTGTTCCATAAAAGATTAGTATAATAACATTAAGATCATACTTATGTAAGTAGCTATTATTGATATTTAATTTAGTAGGCTTTCCCATTAAAGCTTATTTTCATTGACCTTGATGTTGTTAGCTATCTTCACTTTATTCTTTATTGACACTTGCATTACAAATACAACTGATTATTTGTTTTATTATTTTTATTCTTATGGGTGGTAAGTGATATTTGTTTACAAGACAACTTACTAATTATAACTATGATTCCTTTCTACATCGTACAGCAATATATCAAATTTATTTTTAAGAAAAATCTAAATGCTAAATTATTATAATAATAAATTAATACAACAGCAATTTCTACACAACGGTTACAATACATTGATCTGCTCAATAAAAGTTAAAAGTAAAATGTATAATTTATTTGGTGCTATCTCTAATTGGGTGAGTTTCTTAATGAGGGTTGGATTGGATTGACAGAGGGTTGAGTGTGTAACAGGAGTTCTGTACTTTAACGATGCAAGTTTCATTTTGCGGGTCTAAAGATAATATAACAATCAATAGTTATTTGTGTATTAAGTTAGTAAAGTGCAACTTTGTCTCCCTGAGGGAAATTGTTGTCGCCCGACGCCGCGCCGTATAGGCTCGGGCGACAATTTTCCTGAGGGAGACAATGTACTTTACTCCCGTACTACACTCAAAACCCCAAAAAATCCACAAGTATCGATAAGTATTCACATTCACAATCGCTGTCCATTTCGATTGCGTAATGCACTAACCTCGAAACTCGGAACGTTAGTTGCAGCTGAGCGAAATATCAGTCAGCTGATCCGATTCCGTTAAAGCAGCATCGTTAATTATTGCAGAAAAATATCAGCTGATTCTGTTCTGGGAAGGCAAATTAGCACTTTACTCGTTCATTACAAGGAGTAAAATTCGATTTTACAAAGCAGGTGGGGGAAAAACTCACCTCGTCAAAGTGAGAACCGTACAAATATCCGGCTACTAAGTCAATTAAATAATGTTTTACGTGCTTAACTTTAACATCTAAACCACTCAAATACCGTTTAAGGTTACCGTTTAAGGTAACGAAGTAGATATGCAAATTTAAAAGTATTATTAATGCTGTGGTGTTGACATATTGTTGTGCTCGAGTTGAACACTTATCGAACAAATGTAAGTGAAAACCATTGTCCAACGGAAAGACTTCTTTCTATTAGTATATGTTGGTTACATGAGTCACAACGGTAAGTCATATTTTCTAGGTACATTTAAAAGTCAAAAACACTTATTTCTAGAATTAACGTCACTATTATTGAACCATTAATTTGACATTTTACTCCTCTCTGACGTTAGGGTGAGAGAAAACGAAAACATGTTATAGCAGGAGACATATTAGAAACTGCGAACTACGCACGACGCTGCGACGAGTTGGGAGATGTAATGGAAATGTTACATTGAAACTGACATGCTAAGTCGTTGACCAATAATAAACTAAAATGTTAAACTAGCAAATAAAAAAGAATTCATAGCAATAAATTATTTACCAACAAATAGTACCTCAATGAATAAAGTATAAGAAGGTATAAAGTGAATAACAATGAATAAAGCGTTTAAAGAGCCTCTCGACAATGGTTACCGAAATAGAACCATGGAAGACAAACTATTTCAAAGATCTGCAAGATGGTCGGTCTTCCAATTCAGTTTTTCAGTTATTTTGAAAACTACAAATGACCACTACTTTAAAACGGATGATCAACTAATAATGGCTGTTCTCTACAATTATTTCATGATAAGATAATTAACAGAGACAAACTTGTAATCAATCTGTTGAACTGTTCCAAGCATATAACTTAATTAGTAAATAGCACAGATTGTGACTACGTGGGAACTGAGAGTGTTAGAATCTATGGTTATAGGCAATCTGTTACACCAAACAGTGTATGAAATATGTTAGTAAAACATCAAAGATCATTTTTGGTATACTCTGTATAACGTACTGTTTGTATGATGTATTTTTGCAATTAATGTTGTGAGTTTAGTAATGGGGTTTTAATTATTATATCAATAGATGGTGAACTGTAGGCTTTTAGTAAACTGTACGATACTTGATTAACAATATTATTCAAGGAACTGAAAATGAAAAATAGAACACAACTTAAACGAAGACATTGTAACAACTGTCAGCGTAACCTAAACACCTCGCTGATATCAGTTATACAACTATACATTTCTTATACATTAAATGCCCCCGTTGCTGCAAACCTGCGTACTCAGCGAATGTCCAATGCATGCATATATTTCTCACTACCACATAAAGCCACTTACCAAGTTTCATAAAAGTACATAAATAAATAACGGATATATAGCATTTTATTTATTCTGTAATAAGAATAACATTAGGGCTGAGTACACAGGTTTGCTGCAACAAGGAACACAAAATATGTGTTTTTATGCAATTATCAATATAACTTAACCAGTTAAAGCTGCATACTGTTTTATTAATTTTTCATCATAATTAAAAGAGATATAAATCTTTACTTATTCTCCCTAAGAATAACATTAGGGCTGAGTATGCAGGTTTGCTGCTCCTGGGATGATCAACAAAAAATCAATTGTTTGTGCAAATAAAATGCACTGTTTTTTGGAAAATTTAAAACCTCCATAAACCCCCCTTCTCATGGTCCGATTTTTCTGGTTAACGAACTTAAAGTCATGAATGGCACTTTACATATTTGAGCCAAATGTCATCGAAATCAGACGTTTTTTAATCAAGTTATCGTGTTAACGGACACACACACACACACACACACACACACACACACACACACACACACACACACACACACACACATATACCGGGTGTCCCACGAAGAGGTTTAAACGTTTGATTTTATATTACGTGCCCATTCATGCACCGAACTTTTTTAAACGTTACACAGTTTACAAAGTAGGTTCTAAAAATAATCTGGAAAAATTTCAGCTCCCTAACCTTGATAGAAACAAAATGGCGGCATATTGAAAAACGATACTTTAAAAACATTAAAAAAGGTGTTTTTGGTTTTATAAAATATTTATATTGTTACATTCTAGGGCAATATGACTTTTAAATAAACGAACTAGAACATAGCCTAATGGAAAACCTTAAAGTCCAAAATTATTCAAACTGTAACCCATCCACAGCAACACACTGATAACAGCGCGTAACAAATGATTC
The DNA here is from genome assembly GCA_963675035.1 of Allygus modestus. NCBI lineage: Eukaryota > Metazoa > Arthropoda > Insecta > Hemiptera > Cicadellidae > Allygus > Allygus modestus. The sequence goes on along the minus strand of OY776112.1, from coordinate 55,449,119 downwards.
GTAAGCTCTTACAAAGAAACTCCGCGGTATCCGGAGAAGTTCCTCTTCTATTGATCGTTTTAGTTCCTCATCATTATTGAAGCTATGGGTATAAACTTGTTCCTTAAAATAACCCCATAAAAAAAGTCACAAACAGTTAAATCGGGTGATCGGGGTGGCCAATCTAAAAAATCACTTCCACGACCAATCCAACGGCCATGAAGGTTGCCATTTAGTAATTGCTTGACAGGATTTGCAAAATGAGGTGGAGCACCATCTTGTTGAAAGATTGCTTGATTCATTTCTGGTACCGTCAAATGGGGCAAGACCTGTTCATTTAAAACTCGTGCATACCTAATCCCAGTCATTGTATTGTCTGAAATGTCGTAAGATAACACGCCGTTACAACTGACACTCGCCCAAACAGTAATTCCTTTTGATTTAATTGGAGTCTCTTCAAGAATGTGGGGATTGACGGTATTATAATAATTACAATTATGCCTATTTACAACACCATTGCGGTAGAAAGTGGACTCGTCTGAGAAAATAATTTAAGTAAATGTAAACTGTGTAAAGTTTAAAAAAGTTCGGTGCATGAATGGGCACGTAATATAAAATCAAACGTGTAAACCTCTTCGTGGGACACCCGGTATATATAAATTTGAACGAATCGTGTTTTTGACATCTGGGCACCTCAAAACAAAAAGTTATCATGGTCTCGGGCTTAAGTCTTACCATAAGACCTACGGTAATAGCTTCTTCCCTATAAGGGAAATTCGCTAAAAATAAACGATTAAAACATTACTGGTCCTGGGTCAAACCTCCTCAAAGCTATTGATCGGTGATCCGATCTTTGACGTTTTAAATGTTATGTATTTAATAAATATATCGATATGCATACCTTACATAAAACGATTTGTATGTAGACCCATTTTCTTACTAAAAGCTTATGTTTTAGAAACACTTACTTTCCATTTGATGGAACAAATGATTAGCTATATAAGCGTATATATTTTGCTTTGTACAGTAATTATGAACCCTTTGTTTAAAAATCCAAAGAGACAGCTTATAATACCTACTAATTACAGTTTGTCGCATTGCCAATATAGTTCTCATATAACGCAGACAAGCACAGCTCTAACATCAATCTTAACCTAACCTAAAGTACAAAATTATTACTGCACTAATTGTATGGCTTTTATTTGTACAGTAAATATGTATTATCTTCTCTTACTTGTTTATTTGTTCTCAACAAGAAACGATGAATGTATTTCGTATAACCAAGCATATTGGTTTGGATCAGTTCATATTTTATTTTAATTTCTTTATTATTTTAAAACACTATTGTTTTGTTTTTGTATAAAACAATCAAACACCAGTTCGATGTAGTATATTACAGTGAAAAATGTCATCTACAAGTACTTAAAGATCCTAATTTCGTGCCAACGTCCAGAGAAAATGATTTATTCCCGTTTCAATTAATTTCCGGAAATAAGCTTTTGGACCTCAGCAATTCTAATTACTCCTTCGTGTGCTCCGTGTGCGACTCGTAGAGGCGTGATGTGGAGAATCACTCAGCGCGTCCAACCTCGAGAACAAATGGTTAGCTAATTTAATAACCGACAGCGTTTAACCACTCAATATAGTTTTAAATAATTTCTTATGAAACATAATACGTTTAAACTTTAGTTATTACATTATTTTATCTTTCATACAAGTCGTATTCAAGGGACTGGTAGAACAAACAAACAAACAAACGAGTTACTACTAAGTAATATATATGACACTACAATTAAAAAAGTTATACGATGTTGTTATGAGTTAGGTATACGGGGTTAGTATATGTTTGATTTTTTAATCAAGCGTTGTTGTATTTGCAGTTGCTTAGAATATTTAACTATAACCGTATATCAATAATACTTTTTGTATCTCACCTTATTCATACATCAAAAACGCAATGTCTGCTGACGTTTTATGCTACACCTTGTGTAGAAATGTAGTTGGTATATGATATAATATCAAATAAGAGGTTAAAATAAATTGTCCTTGCTTCTTTAACTTTACACGACTGGTTTTCTTTATACTTTATAATCCAATGTTTGTTTGGTATTTAAATCATTTATAATTTTTGACTTTACCTAATAATTCAATTATCATGTCTACCTCGTATTCAATTGAGTTTTACTGTGATTTACACAAAAATGTTTGATAGGAGCTTACTATTAATTTGTGAAAAACAAAATCGATAACATAATACGGGGAAATATGCTAAAGTATATAGGAGTTGTCTTCCGATATATTTGTGCATATTACCTCAGGAACTTCTGGCCTATCGTATTAATAAGTAATACATAGATTAGATGTAGGCTGAAAAAATGTAATTGAAAAGATAGTTATGTTGTAATGTATGCACAGGAGAGGCGCGTGTTAAATTAATCAGAGGCTTTTAGGACGGGGCGTAATTAGATTCCTGGAGCTTTTGATTGGAGCACCGTTTTAGAAGTTGGCAATATTTACGTAATTTCTTACCTTGCAATAAGTGCCCAACTGTACCAGAAACATCAGTAATACTTTTATTGTATTATGTGGTTATGAGGTTTCCGTGCGAATTTATCGCGTTCTTTTAAGCAATACTTTAAGACTATGAATCCGAAGTTTCTAATATACATTTTTGCAATCCATGGAAAACCAACCGGGTTCATTGCTGCTTGTGACAAAGTACATATGATTTGTTTATTAAATTATTTTAAGTTTTCCAATAGACAACTACAAAAGTAGAGCCATAAACCGGCCGATTAGATTATTTTGGTTAAAATATTTCAAAGATTGTATGAAAATAGTTTTGTTCCCTAACAAGTCTTGTTCTGGTCCTTATGAGAACAATAATTCTTGAGAAGTCAATGTTACTAGTTAACTCTTGGTTTTCAATATCGGTGATAGTTCATAAAGGATCTTTAGTTGCGCTATTGTAGTTATTGAAGTATATTGTATATATTAGAGTATTGTATTTGTTGTACTACTATGAATACGAAGAACCACGATTTGTCAAAACATATAAAGTTTTATCGATACACCACAATTACTTTAATAATAATACATGTTGAGCTTCCTATTAAAAATCTACAGTGATACTGGTTTAATTTAATATCAGTTTACTAAGTTTATCGTAGATTATGAGAATGATGCTAACAGCTGTTGTTTTGATAGCATAGTTAAAGTGTAGAGTTCCATATCTAAATCTTATAAAACTCCTATGGTTGATCTAATAGCTTTAAATGCCTGAAAATTAGTAATGTTTAAAATTTAAACGATTTATAATTATATCTTTTTATTGTACAGAGCTTTTATAAATCCTTAAATACTTTTTAGTGTTGAGAGTAAGTATTTAAAGAACTCATATCATTATTATAAACTGGAAAATCTAAGTATTAAAGTTAAAGGAACTATTTCTCTCGACCCACTCAAGATAAATGTAATAATATTATTTCTGTTAGGGTATAACATTAATTTTGTTTCAATTTAAAACATTTAAATTGCATCAATGTGTATCAATGTAGTGTATTATGTCCCCGGTGGAGTTTGTGGGTCAAATTACTTGAACCCCCCGAGACTGAGGCCAATTAAACTGCACCTGTCGTGTGTCAACCTTATTTACTGATGTAAAACCTCATTAACACGAAGTTCTTCTAACAAATTTTGAAAGTTATATTTCATGGTTGATATACAATTATTACCGTAATTTTAACACTAGAGAATTATTTTAGACCTGTTCAAAACAATGACACTAAATATTATGATTATGATTATAATTAAAAACAAACAAATAATGCATTAAAATAACTCATTTTAATGACAATGGGACGGTAGGTACTTAAAGGTTTGTATGTAAACTTCTAAACTGTTTTGCATCCTCAGTAGATTCAAACTATTACATCATAAATATCCTTAGTACATTAAAAAATATATTAATATTAAAGTAAGAAAATAAACCGTGTAAAATCCAGTTCTACAGCAGGAAAATATACAGGGTGTTACAAAAAAGGTGTTACAAAAGGGCTGGCTATATATTTCCGGATTCTACTCTAAAAATAAGTAAAATATGTTGCGTGATTTTTTTTTAAATTCCGCTTCGTTTAGCGCAAGTCTGTCTGTTATGTTTTTTACTAAATTAAGTATATTTTAAACCGTTAAAGGTACTGTTTTGAAACTTAGCAAACTTCATACCTATACTTAATGACGTTTTGGTATTGAATTTCAAGTTTATATCAAACACCGTTTCAAAATGACGGCCATTTTCTTTTAAATAGTCTAAAACATCATGTTTTAACTGATAAAAATCACAATTTCTTAGTTATTTATAATTTTATTGTTGCAATCGTTATACCATTATTTTTTTGATACAAAGATAAAACATTTTGTTTTATTTTTACAGGTTTTTTATCATAATTAAGGTTTTTGAGATATTTAGCTTTAAAAAACATAATGGCCGCCATTGTGAACCGGTGAAATATAGAAACTTGAAATTCAATACCAAAACATAATTAAGTATAGGCATGAATTATGCTAAGTTTTAAAAAAGTACCTTTAACGGTTTAATAGACATATTGAATTTAGTAAAACACATTAACAGACAGACTGGCGCTAAACGGAGCGGAATTTCAAAAAATGTCACTCAACATTTTTTGCTCATTTTTGAGAGAAGAATCCGAAAATATATAGCCAGTTCACCTTTTTGTAATACCCTGTATTATAACAATTGATTCCCACTAATACTATTGAACTAATGAAGTACTACTTTTTCAAATAGCGTAAATGTTTTAAGGCTATTTTAAAACGTCGCATCATACATCATTAGTTTTCTGCTCCATTGACCGTTAATGCTCCAATGCGATTTTGTAATTTACTTTTGAAATCATCACATAGATAGTTTGAAAAACATAGAAATTACATTATAATAAATAATAAAGCATGAAAAAATACAATAGTACGAAGCTCTAGAGAAGGACAACTAGAGAGATTATCCTAAACGCGTCATATTTTACATTCCCTAAGCCGCCTTTGCGACTGGAACATTTTAATCTGTCTTACAATGGCAGTGACGAACGACCGTCAAATGCTTTAGAGATTACAATATTTTCTAAAGTAAATAAGTTAATAACAGTTTAGAGACATGATTTACTGACTTCTAAATACAGAAGTCAGTATTCATGAATACTCATATGACTTGATTGTTAACAGACAATCCCAAGGACTTTGTTTTAATTAAACACGAAATAAACCATTTTGACAGAAAGGTATTAACGTAAACCATGGAATGTATTGTAAACCTTTTAGTAAATAATCCATTCGAAAATTTCCAATCCCCTAAACATAGTTAACTGCTAAAACAAAATAAAATGAATTATAATCACGCTTCCAGACTGTTATATACAATTAATTATAAATTCGCACTCCCCATTTAATGCTGGATTATAGTCTTGTCATTAGCCAGAAAAATTACATATTTCTTTGTAAAAGCAATTAAAAATCTATAAATTTGCTTTATTACAGTATTTATGTCATTAACTTTTACGAAGGTTTTTAGTCGATCAGGTGAGATTCTTAAATATTGTAGGTTATTATGTTATATATAAATAAAACGATTAAAAAGTTTTTTTTTAACTCAATAATTAACTGCAACCATAGATAATTAGAAGAGAATAATACTAATTAAATAGAGATGTGTTCTAGAACACCAACAACCTTCCCTCTGAAAGAAGCCACAACATCGACCTAGAACTCCACGTGAGGCGACATTGTATTCCCCCGTTTAGTGCAAGGCTATTATTAACTTCATAGTTGGACCCGGCATGGCGTCTACAGTTGGATCTCTTTCCAGTGGGAAGCAGAAGTTAGTGTATACGTCGTAGAACCTCCAGACAGTCAATGTTACTTGTTATCAGCGCCATAACAAAATAAATCTAAGTAATTTAAATCCACAGATAACCCAGACGGCATATCCATACGGTATATATTTCTTCCTTTGAGATTTTATTGAGTAAATATGATCATATTTGTTTTGTTATGCGATTAAAATATGTATATGTGTTCGATAGTAAATATTAAGAATTGATAAACCATTATCGAGCTAGTCCTATTTTGTATTCTCCGATATTCTCCGATGCTTTCCATGTGATGGAGCGGCGACCTTCTCCCATTGGCTAGCGCAGTGTAAACGTTTCGCAGCAGCCACTGATGGCTTACTCATTAATTTAATATTAACTAATTTCACCAATATGCATGTCTTTAATGTTTTCAGGCTTTTATACTTATTTTTCTAAAGCTTATTTTAATGGAATGGAAGCCAATGGTAACCCTCCTCCCATTAAACTAATACGAAAACTAAAGTATTAGTTATGAAAGTGACTCATTGAAGTAATTATTTTGAAATATGAAATATTAAGACCTTAATTTTATTATAAAACGAAATGACTCTTTGGCATTTAATGCGGCATTTGATTGTCGAGGCTGTGTCTTATAAAATATAATGCACAAATCCTTACTTCGGGAGTGGATACTCTCCCCTCATTCATAGAATAAGAATTTCATTTATGTCCTTAAACATGTTTACTTTTTCCTTTGCTATTTTCCGTCTTAGAACGTCGATTTATTAAATACTCTATGTATAAACTCTCATTTTAATTTAAAAGCTTTAGTTATGACATGATGAAAGTGTGTTAAAGTATTGCAGTTTTGATAGATTTCAAGAAATAATGGGTTTTTAGCTGAAAGACCGTCAAAAAACAAAAGGTCCGTCAACTATTGACGTTTATCGGAGAGATTAATCAGAATGGCATCAGCTTGAACCATTAATTACTTATCCAGTCTCAAAGGTTTGTGGGAAATATTTTGACTTAATAGCTTGAATATTTGTTTTACACAGAACGAACAAATGTTGATTAATTTAGCAACATATTTTAATTAAAATATTTCAAAAATAAAAGATAATTCCGTTTAAATTAATTTAGAGCGGGATAAAATCGTAATAATGCGCTTCTAGTTTAATATTAGATAGGGGCTATAAAAAAAATTACACAGTAACTTATTATTGATAGTGAGATAATAATAATGATATAGTAAATGTAAGTACAAAAATAGATTTATGTTAATCACTGTTTGATTGATAACCTTGTGATATTATTTTTAAATAGTCAAGCATTAAATGTTAAAGAGAAGTTTATATTTATTACGAAAGACGATGGTCCTACGTACTGCTTGACATTGTGATCGTAGTGAAATGTTTCATTTTATGTATTTTTCGTTCAAAATGGTTTATTGTACTTCTGAAGTTCATGGTTGTTACCAGATTATTACAGACCCAGTGTAGGACGTTAACATTGTTTTCATGTTATTGTGGTTTTATAACTGTTGACACCTCTGTAAAGGAATATATGCTACTGTAGACTTATGTAAATTGGGATTTAGTGAAGCTCAACAATAACAACAACTATGATTATTTAATTGATCAAACTGAAGAACCAATGTGTTTATATCTGCATGGAAATAAGCGTTCTGATAAAACCCAAATGTTGTAAATGTTTAGAAAACCTCAGTAGAATATTTGTCACAGCAACCATTATGTTGTTCTTAATCTTCCTACTCCTTTAACGTGTTACATTAGCATTCATATTAAAATCAGGTATTTTATATATAGTCGCAATATAAGTTATTGTGTTTTATAAGCTGAAAGCTTCTCCGAAAACTGTTGTTTCATACAGATTTTAATTAATTAATACATTACACATTTTCAGTAGTCTAAAGTATTTTTGTTTATATTTATAACCGATATACCCTCGTATATAATATACAGATATTATGTCTTATGATCATGTAAACAGTGCTCAAATCTATGAAACTATGTGTATGAAATGGGTATAAAAAGTACGTAATTGTTAATTTGGTGGACATTATGTAGGCACTGTTTGTTCAAGATGTGTTACCGGAAGTTCGTTTACAGCCGGAAATGAGATGCTCCCGCGCAGGTCTGTACCATTCATATTATTAATTAGCATTGTTAGCTATTATTTGCTAATGAAGCCAGTGTTAGAACTAAAATGTATTTTACGTAGGTTATATTCATAAATATGTTTATTGAATTATTATTTAAAGGTTAATGTTAATTTTATTTACAAGGCGAGTGAATGTTATTAATGTTTATCATTGAATACCAAATTTAATGCCGTTATTTTAAATGTAACATACATTTCATAAATATTCCATGATGGTGGGTTGACTTTTTATATGGATAAGTAAGCGTAATAATGCCTTCTATTTCAGCGTAGATAAGCGATATATTCCCTATACACACTAATGTGCAAATCAATTATCAACTAAAATACTCATGGTTACGAAAAGTGACTTATTTTACTCATAATAATAATAATAAATAACTAATATAATGCGATTATTAAAGATGCATTCTAAGAAGAAGTTAAATTTAGTAACCTGACTAATGCTTGGATAGTGTTTTTAGAGTGGATATTTGCAAATAATTTATACAGACAAAAGAAGCCGAAATTAATTTATTTGTTCTTATTTAGAATTTGCGTACATAGTGACCCGCTTCACAATAACAAAAGTGTTAAAAGGCCTATACATTTGAAGTGGTAATAAAAATAAAATAAAATTTACAAAAGCAGAAAGTTTATACGTTTTAAGATGCACAAAACATTTACGGAATATAATCAGCTAATTAATTTAACGGATGACAGGAGGACGGGAAAACAAGGGACGCTAATCTTATTTCCAGTCGCAAATTAACTTCCGGCAAGGTAAGATTCGTGGAATCAGATAATACCTTTAGGCTATTGCCAATGACCTAGCTATTTACAATTAACTAAAACTCAACTCGATTGTTTGATAACTGTTATAAAACATTTTTTCCTGTAAATAATGTAAAGAATGTTTATTTGAAAGGCGAATGTATTGTATTATTATATTGTAAAAAAAATATTGTTTGATAATACCTATCTCTTGTATTTTTACGATCTTCTATTTAGCATTAAGGTAATATTTTGGTTATTTTTTATTGTTTATTCTGTCAGTTACATAACATCATATTTATTTGACAAGTAACGGTAAGTAGTTATTACATAAATTTGGTCTTAATATAAATAAATATAAAATAATAATTCAAATTAACAATATAACATTTAAAGTAAAGGTATGTATAATTATAATAAAATTTCTCCTCCAGTTAATTACCATTTAAAAACTTTAACTTAGGTACTTTTTAAAATTGTAAACAGTTTCAATATTCTTCAATGGAATAAAAACAATTTGTTATCAAATATCCTTTTAATTTATTTTTGAAACTATTTAAAGAAATTTAAATTTTTAAATCGTTTGGTAATTTATTTCTTATAAATATAAAAAAACTTACCAGTTACTGAGTTTTATTTCTCAGAAAAGGCCCAACTGTTAAAATTATATTATTAAAATTAGTAATAATTGAAAGCCCATTCATAACTTAGGTTTATAATTGATTTATGTAATACCTAGGTTTTAAAATGCTTTTTAGCGAATTTCCCCTATAGGGATGAAGCTATTACCGTAGGTCTCATGGTAAGACTTAAGCCTGAGACCATGATAACTTTTCGTTTTGAGGTCCCCAGATGCCAAAAACACCATTCGTTCAAATTTTTATATATGTATATATGTGTCCGTAAGCACGATAACTCTCGTAAAAAAAGTCCGATCTTAATAGAATTTGGTACAAATATGTGAAGTAGCATTTATTTGAGCGAGTTCGAAAACCAGACAAATCGCACTATCGGAAGGGGGGTTTTTGGGGGGTTTTGTACCCCGAAAATGGGTTTTTTGGGGTTTTCACATATAATTGTTATTTAAATCAAATTTTAATTCATACCATTGAATTCCGCTTAAAAAAAACAATTTGGTATTTTGATCATTGCTCTACGTCAATTGGTTACTGAGATATTACAAGTGCTAAACACAGTACGTTGTCGAATGTTATTCTTATGGAGAAAAAGACAAATTTTATAACTCGGTTATTTATGAACATAAACTGACGAAACTTGGTATATCGCTTCATCTGGTTGTGGTTTGTTGTTGTTTGAACCAAAAACCAATTTTTCGCCTATCGTTCCCGAAGCAGCGAACCTAAGTACTCGGCCCCCATGTTATTCTTATGGAGAATAATAAAAATGTTATATATCGCTTATTTATGAATGTATATGGACGAAACTTGGTATGTGACTTCACTTAGATGAGTTCTATTGATATTTGTATAAAAATCCATTATTTTGTGTTCCTTGTTGCAGCAAACCTGCGTACTCATCCCTAATGTTATTCTTATGAAGAATAATGAATTTTTTTAATATCGCTTATTTATGAATATATTTCTTATGAATTCTGGTAAGAGGCTTAATGTAATATTAAGATATATATATTCATTGGAAATTCGCTGAGTACGCAGGTTTTCTGCGATGGGGGTATTTATAATTTTTAAATGTACTTTATCTCAGGCTGTGAAGTAATGAGTGAGGATATTTCCAACGTGTCCAATCGCTGGATTAGTCCTTACGTGAATTGAAAAAGGAAGCTATAAAATAAAATACCCCCGTAGCGCAAACCTGCGTACTCAGCGAATTTCCAATGCATATATATGTATCTTAATACCACATGAAGCCATATACCAAGTTTCATCAATATACATTCATAAATAAACGATTTATGAAATTTTAATTATTCTCCATAAGAATAACATGGCGGCTGAGTATGCAGGTTTGCTGAAGCAAGGAACACAAAAAATGGGGTTTTATACAAATATCAATATAACTCATTTAGATAAAGCCACATACCAAATTTCATTAATTTATTTTCATAATGAAGGCAGATAACACGTTAGTTATTCTCCATAAGAATAACATGGGGCTGAGTACGCAGGTTTGCTGCTACGGGAGCCTTTGGTAAAAAATTGTTTTTTTTGAGCGAATATCAATGGTCCACAACCAGATGAAGCCGTATACCAAGTTTCATCAGTATACGTTCATAAATAAGCGAGATATAAAATTTATATTTTCCTCCATAAGAATAACATTAGACAACGTACTGTGTTTAGCACTTTCAATATCTCGGTAACCAATTGGCGTAGAGAAATGATCAAAATACCAAATTGTGTGTTTTTTTAAGCTGAATCCAATGGAAAAAACTAAAATTTGACTATTTCCAAAATTATATGTAAAAAAATCGAAAACCCCATTTTTGTACTGTTCTATTACATTAATGATTATTAAATTTATTATTCTCGAATGTAAAGTTTACCTAAAATACATATATAGGTTTTCTAAGATATAGAATTATATGTTAGCTTATTTTATATGACACCTTAAAATAACTGCGCACGAAAAATCTTAAAGTAAGTGTAGCCTATAATAACTAATTTTTTTATTTATTCCTTTAAAATATGTTGTATTGGATTTTCGTTTTTAAAGTATTCTGTTTCCAACAATAATTATAATAAAATCTTTTAACTTGTTTTTGAATAACGCTAACTGCATCCATACAAAATAATTTATTATTTATATTTGATAACCACTGGCTCTTATAAGACAGTCGTAAAGGAAATATACGTTTAGCCATAGATGGCGTAACGGATTTATCTATTATTATATTTATTAAACCATATTTATTTGTTTACTCATTTGAATTTTTGTTTTTACTGGTACAGGTATATAGACAGATAGATATATGATGTGTATACGATATTTGGATTTATGGATTTCATTAACTTCTGTTTTCTCTAAAGAGTCCAAAGTTATACAATTTTCTATTAAGAGTTTGTAATAAATATAATGATAGTTGTACTCGATTTGAACTTAACTGTCTCTGATCAATCGACGGGCTTACTGCCAAGGAATCTTTTGAGGTTTTACTGACATTTCTAAGAATCTTATGTTCCAATATTATTACTATATCATTGAATAATGAACTGATAAATATGTTAAACAGTGTATCAGGCATAGTCAAAATGACTTGAGGTTAGCATAAAATACACGAAGAGGGGGACAGTGACGAGACAACCTGCCATCCCAAGTGATGGATATCAGGTTAATACTGTGGAAGTATATTAAAAACCGATCAGGCAAACTTCTTTTGGGACTTTTACAGTGTTGGAACGTGTTTTCTAATAATATCGCAATGCTTTCTTAATCATTCTATTTTCGTAATACAGAACAGAACATAAAAATGGGGTTGTGTCGGAACAGTTTTTTTTTTTTTTTGCTTCAGCATATTTAATAATAAATGAGTACGGAAAATATAGGAATTATTATTTACGATTGATTATTTTGTGTTGCCTATTAAATAAAACATTTTACTGGATACTTGGTTACTGGATAAGGCCTTTTAACAAGAACTCTGGGGAACATTCTTTGTATTTATACATTTGATTTTTATTACACTTCATTTTAGATGTAATGATCCCCTTGCAGATTTGTAACGACCTTTGGTGGTATTTTTAATGTAAGTGATAAAATAAGACGAATTAACTATAAACATAGTAGAAATTAATAGTTTTTAGATATATTTCAATACGTATCCCTCATACGTAAAGCCGTTAAGGTTGATCAACTTAAGGAAAACGCCACATTTTAACTCCAATGACACCCTTAGGAACACAACTTAACGAAAACATCATACTTTTACACCAATGACGCATTGTATTTTTTACCCTTAGGAATACCAAAATAAAAATAAAGGATTGCCATTGCACATTGTGAGCATAACAACACTCAGTAAACCGGCAACTAGGAAATCTCCGATACAATGTACCAATCCTCTGAATGGCAACGTCTTTTGAAACCCGTCCGACCGTCGCATTACATTGATTGGTTCTGGATAAAATACTGGCCCTGGGTCAACAACACATTGTTCAACAACCACACAATCCACCACAAATACCACACCATTTTCGTCATCATATTGCGAGCAATTTAGAAAACTGGAGAAGCAGTGAACATTCTAATATAACTGTTCTTTTGGAAAATGTCTTGAAAAAATATGGTAAATAATAATAAAGATATTTCAACTCTAAGATTCTCATGAAAAGTTTCATGTTACTTAGTTAGCAGGTCAGATATGTTTATGCTAATTTGTATCATAACGTTAAAACTATAGATTGCTACTTATTTTTTTTTTAACTTTATCGACACTATGTATTTATGTTATTTTATAAATTATTCCGTTTATTTTCAAAATATTATAACAAACATGATCTGAATTACATCTTCAGTTATTAAAAACCTAAGCCTATCTAAAGCGGCCTTTACATTACCTTACATATATTTCTTTTTGCTGAAAATCTAGAATTTAGTAATCACGTATTGGTTTTAAGATCGCAAAAGTGAGTCGAGTGTTGAAGATCTCATTAAAACCGACAAAAGTCGTCTCGTTAGAGAGTGAAACTCTTCTCACACAGTCTTTGAAAGCTACCTCCAGATTAACATTAATCGTAGTTTGTGACTCCGATCTAAAATATTTCAAACATTTTATTACGATTTGAATTTTAGGAAAATGTCTATATGGTCAACCATCAATGAGCACTTTATTGCTGTTTTTTAAATTTTTTATTGTATTATGGCTTCCAGAAAGCTGCAAAGGAGAATATCGGATTAAGAGGTCTGGGATTTTGTTTCCGTACACAGAATGCAACTGCATGAAAATTAAATTCACTATTTTATTGTTCTTATGTTTAGGCTTCTCTGATGCACCTGGTTCTACCTGGTATTGTTCCTACATTGGCTAGTGACAGAATCATAGTCATGAACTGGTGAGAGGGGGTTTTGATAATTATATGATCAGAAGCAATGATATTAAATTACGAAGCACCTTCACTGTAAGTTTCCAGATTCCAACTTTAGTTCACTCACAACGATGTAAATAATCAGTTACATGTTTACTCGTAAGAAGTGACTTAAATGTTTCAGTTTTGTGAACGGTATTTCAATCAAATGCTTTAGGAATCTAATTACGTTCGGTTTCAAGAGCCTCTGATTAATTTAACACGCAACTCTTCTAGTTAATACATTACAAAATAATTTAACTGCAACGTTTTTTATTTTTCATAAATATTAAACATAAAACGAGTAAAAACTTTGTAGGCAGGATAATTCACTATCAAACATAATATAAACCCTTATGGCGAGTTTTCAAATGTTTATTTTTTGGTCCCTATAAACACATAAAGATTTTTAACTGTCACAAAGTAGATATTATCTATGTTTGTCTAATTTAGCATATTTCTTAGTCAGACTTATATATACTTCTAATTAGAATTTATTTCGTAACTATTGAACCACTAATTATCATACAATCAATATATATTCTTTGTTTAAAATATTTGATAGGTGAAGATGAGTTCATGTTATTTAAGAGATTATTGCAGACATTTACCATCACTTATCAGACGTTTTAGTATATATAACGCAGAAACGTAGCAAATTCATTTACTCTAAACATATATGAAATAATGAAATAATGATTTATTCCACCCAAACTTACAACAATCAAACACATTAATTTTCTTGGAATTACGTTGTCACATCAACCAGTTATTGTGACAACGTTGTATATGTTGATAACGTTGACAATGTTGTAATATACCATATGATATCGAATAATAATGTATATAAGGGAAATATATCTTTAAAACATTGTTATAATCAAAATACTCTTTATTCAATATTATTAATATTTACAAAGGCGTGTTTACAAAAATCCTTGAAACGTTCTGTTGTGTTCTTAAAAATAATGAAATCCTAAAATATTAAATTGAAAATTGTCAAAATTCAAAGTTGCCTGAATTTAATTAATGAGAATCGTCAGCTTTTGAATTAGATTGCATTATTAGTGCACTGTATGTTTCATATTGTTTATGTATATATACTGACAAAATAACTTTGGAGTATATGCTTTAATAATGAAGACAGAAACCTACAACACTCTGGACATTATTAAAACCTCGTCAAGCTAATGATGAACGGTTATAATACATATTTATTACCAACCGTTTTTATTTAATGAAAAAATCATTTGTATGACAAAGCACGACTATTTTTTTAGTATTAGTTTTATTTTTTCCTGAGTGGTTGAACGTTTCACAATTCAATGTAATGTGTCACCAAAGGACAGCATTACTAAAGCCGGTTTCATTCTCTATTAACTTTCTGTGTTTTGAATTACTTAAAATCACTTGAAGCCAAGGATAATTACATATTTGAATTTCGTAGCTCACGAAATAATTTACCGCTGACCAAACGTCCTTAAAGGTAACGATAGTGTTCATGTTCTAAGGTTGCTTATAATTATCTCCATTCTGGTACTAGAGTAGTAGTGTAGCTCGGTACTTATGTTGCGACACAACGGACCCAGTGAAATAAAATATGTTTGGGAAATCAGTTGGTACTCGAAGTATAATAAAGTTTGTAAAACTTATATGTGAACCAGAGCCACCTTCACAGGGGCTCATGCATTTATTACGGTGGTGAGCACTTTGAACATGTAATTCAGTCATAAGCCGTTACCTATTGCAAATATTATCAATTTTATAATTTGTCTTGTTAATTATGCAGTGCAATATTACTTTTAATTTGTTAACCAAAGGGATTGTAAATATCTAAAAAATTATAAGTAAATTGCTTTTATCATTTAAGTTTAGAATATAAACTAAATAAATATTATTCTTAAGTCAGATTATTCGACTTTATTACATGTAAATTACATAATGACATGACGAGCCACCTTTTCCGAGGTTTAACATGATGTACAGTAGCTCCTAAACAAGTAGGTTTAGGAAAGTAATGTCAAGAATAAATAAGTCTTAAGATCGCGTATGGATTATAAAAACAACATAAAATACGTGGTGTTCTATAAACGATATTAAAGTTGGCCGTCATACTGAAAAATGGCCATTTTACCGGCCATTTAGAAAAAAAATGGAATACATATTTTTGATTGTTATAAACAGATAGTCCCCCATTTAAGGTTTTCTCTAAATCTAACAGTTTATGAGATGCCAAGGATGCCAGTGGTGGCACAGTTATGTTCTTCCCCCTATATATAAAGATAATATTTTATGACGTTAATATATATACCTATTAAAACGCATTAAAACTATTTGACTACCTCTCTGCATATTTCCACCACTTTTAATTTGTACTAAAATTACATATTAATGTGTAGATATAAAGTTACTGGCTTTATGCTGTAGCACTTCTTGGAACCAGTCAACCGTGTTACAACTCCTGTTGCGGATTCGGACTGTCAAATTCAGTTAGGCACTTCCCAAGAGTGTCATATGCTACGTTTATCCAAAGTAACAATCCTAGTTAGCGATTGCAGTTATTTTTAACGCCGTTAAACGAAAACTTTAGGATAAATTTAAACTGTTTTAGAAATAAAAAAGTAAACTACGGTGCGTTAAGAGTGAGGGACTTAAATTAAGGCCGTTATTGTCATAAGCTTGAACCATTATTTTAATCTGTAAATAACTTGACGTCTGGGCATCGTGTGTCACTGCAATTTTTCAACTTAATAACAAATGTTTTACAATAATGTGCGTATTATGAACGTGAAATATGACGTGATTAGGAAACGCACGATTGCATTAAACTTGTCGTCATTGTGCAGAGCTATATCCTTCCATGTTATAAACTGACATGTATGTTTCCCTTGATATAGGTTAATCTTATTGTATCGATGCTCTTCTCAGTCATAAGCTATTTACACCTCAAACAGATACGTGTCAACCTCAAAAGGTCTGTTAGAGAATTGGTAATTAGGTAACATTTTTGCCCATTCACCATTTATGACTCAACGAAAATTAAAGTTTAAAATTTACATATTACGGTGACTATGGAAAATTATTTTTCATTATTTCCTGAGTTTGGATGAAAGGACGTCGGTAAACAAAAGGTTCGTCAGCTCTGGCGTTTATCGAAGAAATTAATCAGATAGGTTCTAGCTTGAGCATTAATCATTACCCTGAGTGGAAGGATTTATAAGGTAAATCCATTGTTTGAGTTTTAAATGTTTGTTTAGAGAGCCGAAAACAAATACGTTATTGATAGTTGTTTGTTTTGGCCGAGTCGCATTACGTGACGAAAATTCTGGGAAAAATTAAATAAAGTAAGTAGAATTAAAGTGAATAATGGCATACTCAGTATAAAAATATCGAACTATAGTTTTATTTTCATTTATAATACTACTATTCAGCTTACAGTGTGGAATTGTGGAAATCCCAAAAGTTACTATCACTATTAACATGTTAAAATGTATTGCATTTTTTGGAGTTTTAATAGTGTATAAGAACTAAAATCTATATATATATATATATAAAAAGTGTTTGAGTGACAATTCCCACAAACCTTTAACATGTTAGCTAATTAAAATAGTTTAAATCTGCCTGAGGTAAACTCCCTCTGTTCCACTGTTGGCAATTGCTAAGCTCAAAGTTCGATTTTCAAAGTTAAGAGTAAAATTTAGATTATTTTGTATCTAATAACATTAAACAGCTGATTAAGCAATAAAGTATAGTTCTGGGAGCTAAATATAAGCACACAAGCTACTTGAATAACAAAACAATTGGTATAGAACTAATAATAGCCAAAAGTAAAAATGTTTAAATTACATACAGTATTATAAAATACATTAATTGTAACTCTAATATTTAAAAGAGGATTTACGAAATATTTTTTGTAATTGATATAACGAATAGCAGGAAGTCAGGAGAACAGGGAAGTCTAATCTCATTTCCGGTTGAAATTTTACTTCCGGGAAGGTAAGAATTGTGAATTCAGCTATTACTACTAATAATCAGACCACTGAGGACATTTTGATTTAATTATTTGTTGGTTTCAATCAACTAATTAATTGAGTAGACATTTTAAATACAATTTTGTAATCCTGTTTACAATGCTGACTAGATGTAAATACCAGTAGTAAACAATCAAGGTATGTTCACAAAGCTAAGATTGTATTGTACCATTATACAGGATTTAAAAACTATTCCTCAACATAAATTTTGTACTAAATTATTTTGTATAATGTTTCTATCAAACCGGACGCGGTAGCTCAGAGGTAAAGTGCCTGACTAGTAAGTCAGACGTGGCTGGTTTAGCTTGCCCATGTGACTAATACCGTAACGGTACCTCGCTGTCTTTAGTTCACCACAAAGGTCAATAGCCTATGGTGACGGGCAGTTGAAGTTTTATTTAAAAAATAAAAAATTTGATTGAGTTTTTAAATTTTTAAATCCTATTTTTTTTTTTACATAAATGTAGTTTCTTTTTTGTATTTAAAAGAAATGTGCATAATTATGTTGAATCTGCTACTGCTTATCTCATCCGTGATTAAACTGCCTAGTCTATTTTTTCAAATATGCTTCGTTGCACATGAATCTGGCAGCCTGCATCGTAAACTGCATCGGGTCTAGGAAAATAAAGCAATTTAAAGTTTCACTGGGTAACTGGAAAATGGTAACATATCAATTTGAATTACTGCAGTGTAACAGTTTCGACCGAAAACATTCGTATCTAATGATTATTTCTAAATCCAGAAATGCTATTGTATCATTAAGAATAAATAAAATATCAAAAGAAAAAAATTAAAATTAATGAATTATTATATCCTTGTAAGCATAACACAACTATAAACTAGGTCATAAAGTCATCGTATAGTGTATAACTTTATAGTAGGCATAAGATGGCACTGGGATAATAGGGCCTACGCATACCACGAAAAACATCAATATGAGTAAATTTTAAATTAATTTAGTTATTTGTACTATATTTCTTGTGATTGTCCGGAAAACCTTGTATTAACTGCAACTACAAAATGATTACATTGACGGTGGTATAAACCCCATAATTTATTTAGATATGAGGAAAAATCTGTAAAGTAATTGGCTAACAGTTTGTTACGAGGAAATATAGACTAAATTAGGTCAAATCTAAAACAACATTATTTTGTGATGATTTTGCATCTTCGCTCACTGCAACATTTGTATTCAACTTTGGTGCGGATTTGAATAACGACGTTACCCGTGACCCTTAGTTCTCTCAACTTGGATTTCCACTGTCTGCACGTGCATTGGGTTTGTATGTGACATTCTAAAATATTAAAACATACTACATTTTTTTTATGATTACCTAATGTATAACATTATTTTATTCAAATAATTAAAGTTGCTACATTTCCAACATATAAAGAGCTAATATGTTACTGTTAAAAGAAAATCCAGTTACCACATTCTTTATTAAAACAGATCCAAAATTAATCTACGTCTAACATTGAACAAATAACCTGGATTTCAGAAGATACTAGGTCTGCATATTCATCCACTGCGGTGCAGACTAAGTTCGATAAACAAAAGAAAAGAGGTATTCTCCGAATGCCATAAAACGAAATGCAATAAGCTAATGCTCTTAGAAAAAGGATAGAAAGTACTTTTAAAGAGAGCGGCCAGCGCATAAACGTGTAAAGATATATTATATAAATATTTTTACTCTATTTACTGTTGGAATGTATTTACTATTAAAATAACTTTTATTTGTTTATCATTTTGATTAAAACCCTTTTTTATGTTGGTTAAGAATAATCATCGTGAGTGGTCATTTTCTTTTTTCCACACAGAGAGAAATAAAGCCCTTTATGGTTTCTGTCCCTTATCTGTTTGTTGTCGATAGAGGTGTTCCATTTTCCTTATTGTAAAACTGTAGATATTCTTCCAGATTATGAACAACTGCAAAATGTTTTTCCATGTATGAGTGATAATGTAATCATTTATCCTTACTTTTAACATTCATTTCTTCATTATTGATATGAACTTACGTTAAATGTATATTGAAATTATCTTACATAAATACCTTATAAAAGTATATTTATAAAAGTAGGTGACTTATTCATATTTGATTGTTTTATTCCAAAATATTTGAAAAGTGTTTGTCCTGTGAAGGTTTACTAAGTTTAGTTTACTTTTATCAATACTAAGTCGTCATTGAAAAAGCTTTAATTTTCTTTATTACTTCTTAAAGATTTTAGAGTAAATAGATTTTGAAAAACTGTTGGATAAGGTACCAACATTAACTTATCCACAGAGTACATAAACGTGTACATTTGTATAAAAGACATTTTTAACACTATATTTACTGATGGAATGTATTTACTGTTAATGTTACATGTCAGCTAACCATGGGTCAGGTTTATGCAACAACTGTTTGATGTCGGTTAAGAGTTGTGTGCGGTTATTTTCTATTTCCTGACAGAGAGAAATAAAGTCCTGCATGTATATTTGATGTGCCTTATATATTTGCTGATGGTAGAAGTGTTACTTTGTCCTTTTTGTTATGTTCTAAGTTTATTCCTTAACTACTGAAAAATGTGTTTTATTTTGTCAATATTTATCAATACAGATAACGTTTATTTTTTTTATTATTGTTACAATTTTACGTTAATTGATTAAACTTATCTTACTTTCATTAGGCTGTATAAGTAGCTGACTATTTATATTTTGTTATTCCAAAGTATTCTAAAAGTGTATATTCGGTTAAGGTTCTACTAAGTTCAGTTAACTTTTGGAAATCCTTAAGTCATCAAAATTATCAAAGCTTTGATTTTCTTGTTTACATGTTGAAGGTTTCAGAGTGAATGAACTTTCAAAAACTCGTTTTGAAACTAAATAAAACTGGAAAGGGGAAGGAGTTTACTTCCATGATTCAATACAACACCATTTCTTACTATTACATTTTTTACCGCAAACCAAATTCAGTGATGTATAATTTAAACCAAATGGGTTGCTATATTCCAATAACACGTTTGGTTTGATCTTGATGGATATATTCTGTGTAAATATCAATACTTAAAAAAATTTATAAACAAATTTGTAACGTTCTCATTTACTCTTATCCCTTACCTCTTGGATGATTAAAGTTCGTAAATCAAAAATATGTCTATATAATATTATGTTATATGTGCTTAGCATGTTAAAGGGGAAGACCCCATAGTAAATGAAAGTGGTGTGAACAAAGAACAAGAGTTTGATATAAAAAAAGTTACGTTTACTTGGAGGTTTGTTTAAACCCAAAATGAATAGTAGGTAAGAGTAAATTAAATAGTTGCCAAGAACAAACGCAGCGTTAAGACTAACAACACGTTAAGAATTAACTATAAGGGTTTCTTAAGTGGAAGCTGTGATTCTCTTATGAGGGCACGTTGGCAGGTTGACAAAACAAATTTGGATCGATATTTCATATTAACATAATGTGAACAAATATCGAATCACGTCTAAAAAATTAATTTTCCGTGTAGCCACCATTTTATTCACCAAGTAATTATAATTTCAGATTTGGTTCAATCTGTTGATTTTAAATGGTTCTGTATCCAATCAAGAACTAATTTTAATAAACGGTATCAGGAAACTGACACATACTTTCTCCCTTTTAGCCAAACTTTAATGACAAAAATATTTGTTATTTACTAAATATAGAATATGAAGTATAGATAAATGTACAGAAAATTGTATAAAATAGTTGTTTTCAGAAATATCCACCCAAATTGCTTTTTTGGAGGCACTATAGAGTCCGTTGCTACACACAGTAGTTTTGAGAGGGGAAATGCCCCCTTGCCCCCCCCAGGGTTAAATAGCAACACATTTCGAACATCATCTGTTGGTCAATGCTAACTTAACCTGCATATCAAATGAAATTGATCAGTAAATAAGAGAGAAATAGTTATTTTTGTATTCCCCATAAGAATAACATTGGACAACGTACTGTGTTTACCGCTAAATGAAAATTTCAATTTTCTCCGCAACTAGCAATCGTAGAATAGTAATTTAAAATACTAATTTATTTAGTTTTTTGAGCTCTTTTTAATGGTGAATAGTAATCTTTTTTAACATTTATGATTTTTAATGAAAAATCCAAAAAACTGAATTTTTGATGTTTTAAGTCCTGTAATTTCTGAACCCGCATTTTTCCAGAAATGCGGGTGGTGTCATTTTGTTGGAAACCTAAAGTTCTACAAACCACGAAAGTTTAATCAAAATCGTTAGAGCCGTTTTTGAGAAATTTGGACTTTTCATGTTTTTTGGCGGTTTTTGGGGGATAATTACCCTTAAAAATCAAAAATTCAAAAAAATGAAAAAAATGCCTGGAGATATCGTGGATTAGTACCTACACGCCAAATTTCATAAAAATCGGCCCATAGGTTAGGGCTCTAGCTCTGTACACATCCACACAGACACACACACACACACACACACACACACACACACACGGACACACACACACACACACACACACAGACAGACATCACGTAAAAACCACTTTTTTGGGTTCAGGGAGCACCAAAACGAATATTTCCACTGACAACTCAAATTCGAAAATTTTTACGAAAACAATACTTTCTCCATATACTATGTATAGGGGGAGAAAGTAAAAAATTGGTAAATTAATGAGGTCAATCGTTAAAATATTGCAATAATTTACAACCCCTGTATATATATTATACAGCCAAAATAACAATAAATAGCTACACCTAAGTAGTTAAATAGCTGGATATTTTATTATACAGCGTCAGCGTATGTATTATTTTCAGTTTGTGATTGATTAAATCGAAATAGCTCATAAACCATAAATGAGTATTAAAAGCTTCATATATTTTGTTTAGACCGTTTAGTTTCTTTTCAAATGATATAATGTATAGTAAAATTAAAAAAATGATATATATCGTATATTATTGTAAAATTGTGGATTAAACAATTTCAACAGTGTGTTATTTGCAGCACTGCATAATGATCGACGGTGTATTACCTCTTAGTTTCGCAAATTTATGATTTGGAAGAAATTTAAATATGTCATAAAAAGTACTTTAATTTCTTACTCATGTCCAAATTTTGTTATTTAACGATTTCAAATTACTGCCGTTTTGAGATTAGTTAACATGACTGGTTTCTGTAAACCTTATTACTACAGCTGGATGTAGTAAACCTTTACTACATATCGGATGTAGAATTGGCAACAACCAGAAATAATTTATAACATCTTATTATTTTTCACTTATTTAATAAGTATTTTAATGTGTGCCAATTGCATAAAAAGGTTATTTAATCATAACTAAGAAAGAAAACCAAGACCAAGTCCATCCCTTCAACCAATCAAGAGTCGCTCCACTGATCTTATAGTTAATACTGATGGAATCTATACATTTCAATAGAGTGCATAACAGAGCTAAAAATGAATCTTGCATAGAGATAGGTTTATTGACCCAAGTAAAGTGTAAACTGATCAGGATTGCGGTTGACGGCGAGTTTTTACTACATTAACAATTATTAAAATATACAGAATGTTCAGAAAGGGCCATTACAAACATTGGAGTCCTTATAAATTTTACAAACAAATTAATATCTTGAGAACTATTTAAGCTACATAAACTAAACTTTTCACTTACGTTAAATAACTAGAGAAGCAAATAATAAAAATTATTACCAAGCAGTGTTAAATATTTTCAAAATGGCGCCCATTTGAATATTTTTAAGTCAAATAACAAAAAACCTATTAGTTTAATACAAATTTTACTAAATACAAAAAATATTAACATTCTTAACACAAATCTAATGATACTTTAATAAACGCAATCTGTCAACGCATTAGTCATAAAATGCACTATTAAGGTTTTATAACACAAGTCGGGGCCAGCAATCAGTGGTACTGGGAGCTGCTTTATAATTTGTTTGTCTTTGAATTTCTAGGGTAGAATTGACTGAATATTTTAGTGGTCAAATGGTTCACCTCTCTAACACTGTTGTTCGTCAGATCGAACCTGAGCATAGCCGGAAAATTGTGTAAAGGTCTAAACGAGATCCAGGTGCCATAGGTCATTGAGCTCACTCCTAATGGTCATATATCCAATTTGATTCGACCACACACAGTACTCAAGGCTACTCAAGCCAGCTCACTCGTCATTTATTCGGATTCGCCATGGAATACTCAACAGTTGCGGCGCAATGGCGCGGAGTCTTAAACACTGATTTAGTAATTCAGGGAATCACTTAAACTTATTCAGCTCCACTAAAGAGAAGAATTGAGCTTAAAATTCCCTAATTTGTCATCATTAACAAATTAATAAAGTTTAAACTAGATATGACTGATAGCTCGTTTAATCGGGACTGAAATAGATTCTAGTTATTGTCAAACCATTTGTCTGAATACATGATATTGTTTACTTAAAGGTTTATTTTGAAGTTGTGTATACTATTTATTACCTTATTACCAACCACTGCACTGGCAGCTGTGTCAGTATGAGTGTGTTTATGGCTTTGGAATGTTCGGCAAAACTTGTGGTTGTTCATGTGTTTGTTGAACAAACAAATGCTGTTTGCTTTAGCCAGTTATTTCTGCTTTTAACAAACACAAATCCCTCTCCATCACAACGAGTTGTATTTTGCATTTATTGGGACAACAGTGGTGGAAGAGGCATGACAGGTAAATTTGTATTTTTACTTAAAATGAGCTCAAACTTAATACAAACTCACTTATAACTTTTAATAAGACAATGTTATTGATTGTTTTGTGCCATCATGTCTCACCACACTGGAAGGTTTAGTTCACGCTGGAAATCAGTTACAGTTGTATTTAAACCACACTTGCTGTTTAAATACCACCAAAAACACCTGTCAACAAACATACTTATAAACACATAAATAAACATAGAATTAAAATGATTAGGTGTACCATATCCTAAACAGTAGTAGTAGCATCCTGATTTTTTTTATTGTAAAAACCATGCGAATAATAATATACATATTAAATTGTATATGCATTTATGCAAAATACTCTTTAGAAATAAATATCTGTTAAAGAACTTTAAACGTTAGCAATTATAGGCTATACTAAAATCGTAATATATAAAACCAATTATACAAGGGGATCGATTTCAATCAGTTACATCGAATTATTTTCTTATTTTCTAATTTGGTCTGATTATGTACAGTGTGACAGATCGAAATTGATGGACTTGTTGCATATTTTGTTATTACCTTTTGTAGGTTTTGCAGGAAAACCATCATGAAATACCGGATTAATTTACAATTAATTTCTAGGTACATCGAATATTACTCCGTGTGCAATAAACACGCTTCACTGAATTGTTGTTTGCGAGCCATAAAATAATCATAACTGAATCTATAGCATTGTGATAAACAAGCAATATGTTGTCAAAGTGAGTAGGGCATTACATCATGTTGGCACAAAGGGTAAATGTTAAACCCTGTAGTAAATTTTACTTAAAGTAAAATAACAATGATTAAATTTATAGGCAAGCAAAAAACTGTCCTTCCTTTTTTCTCAGCGTGATTGCATCGTAGAAGAAATTCAAGCATGCCGTTATAAAGGTATTATTGTGTAGATTTACAAAAGCTCTAACAAATCACATCAGCCCTCAGGACTACGCTCCACAGGCCTTCAAATTTTCTATGTTAACCTTATGGAAGTACAGTAATCAGTTGAGATGTATATTTTACAGCTGATTTAAAACTAATGCTAACCATAGACCATGAACAGATGTTTCATCTTCAGAAGGGGGGGAGCTGAAGCGGGAGAGAAAGAAAGAGAGATAATTTGTGTGAAGTTCAGCTTAAAGGACACTGGTTCGAATGCATTTTATTTAACTGTGCACGCAGGAAGTGGTATATCGTTCGTATTTGCCAGTTTGGGTTTACGGATAATTATTTTTTTGTTTAATTTCAAACTCTTCAGAAGACTTTCTTTCCGCTCGTATGATATTAATAATTATTATATTTCTTCCGGTATCAGAAGTATACGAGCAAACCAAACAGTAGTAGTTATTCTACAATGTTCAAGAATTTTTACAACGGTCTAAGCTGAAATCACAGACAACCTGCAAACGGCTAAGAGGGCATACCATTACTCACTGGCGAAACAACTCAGAATACTAAACACGTGTGAGGGCATACAAGACCGGCCGCTTTGTGCTTGGATGCGATAATGTTTGGTATATTGGACCTTCATAGGTTGTATAGTACATAATATTTGGTTATAATTGGAGGTTTGTTTGTATCAGCACTCATTATAATAAAGGTAAACACATAATTTTACTTGAATCAAATTATAAAGACGATTTAAATGTGTTTCAATTATACAAATGAAACAACCGGTATCAAAACCATCCAAAGTAAAATAATTGGTTTTATTAATATAAAAATCAACCTCCAGTTCGGTAATCCCCCTTATAAAAAAGGTTTGATTTATCATATCGAAAATGTTATTTGAAACTATTATTTTATTTGAAATATTGTGTTAGGATTAACGTGTTACTACATTTTATCGTGTAGCCAACCTCAATCTACGACTATTCTTCATCAAACCCTTCCGTTATTCATTCATCATATTATGACCTGTTATTTTTTCCTTTTTCTTAACATAAATTTTAATAAAAGACTGTCGAAAGCAATAACGGGATGTAATAAAAGACGTCTTACAACACTTAAAAGTGTACTTAAAATACACTTATGAAATAACACATCTTAAGTGTTGTAAGACGTATTTTATTACATCCCGTAAGTAATAACAACACGTAATATGCTAATAAAAAAGTTGAAAGCACTAAGTATCAGAGAAAATAATTATTTAAGAATAAGAAGGAAATATTTGTTTCCAATTGTATGTGATCCAAAGTACTTACAATATGCAAATATGTTTATGTTTTGCATATTGTTTTCAAAATAAAAGTAATCTACACATAAACAAATGTATTCTACTCGAATCGTCCTCTTATACTTGTCTTCTTAAGACAGAAATTTCTAATAAACTGTTGCACATATTAACTAAGTTGTTTACAGAAACTTATTTTGATAATTTTGTTTATTTTGGCTATATTTATTTGTGCGAATTGAAGAGGAATCCATTTGTTTGTAGCATCCACTTTGGTATTTTTTAATTTGAAACTGTGTGAACTTTAATATATATTGTGTGATACTTTTTTATATGAAGAGTTTTTCTTTTTCAAGGACTTCAAAGCGGGTTGAATAGTTTAAAAAAATATTCTGTATCGAATGATGTAATGCCCCAAGCACTTTGAAAACATATTGCTTGTTTATCACAATGCTATAGAGTCAGTTATGATTCTTTTACGGCTCGCAAACAACAATACGGGGAAGCGTGTTTATTGCACACGGAGTAATATTCCATGTACCTAGAAACTAACAGTAAATAAATCTAATATTTCATCGTATTTCTTCCTGTAAAACTGTCTTTTGGGAAAATTTATTTAATAGCATTCCTTAATCCACCATTATTGAACAGTTAATTACTTCGTAAAGTAACTAAAGTTGTATTTTCTTACGTGTTGAAGTCATTATATATGATTTACATGAGAAATCGGTTAAAGATTTTTTCAATAATCATAATCTGGGAAGCCTGGAGTAGGTTATTTTATTTTAGGGGACTCACTGGTGTAGTGGTCATGGCGACGGATTTAGTAACCTTGGCAGCGTCCTAGTCGCGGGTTCAAATTCACAGATTTCTACATTTTATTTATTGCCATCTAGCTTGTACATTAGCAGCTCTCTCCTTGCTTTCATTGATTCGTTCAACGCACAGGCCGAGGCCCATGTGGACCGGCAGTATAGAACAAATTCACTGCCAACGTCTTAAGAAATATAAAAATAATAATTTATTTTATGTCTAATATTTACAAGGTAAATTATTTCCTAAACTATTTTAAAAGTAACAACCGTTAATCTGGGAGGAAATGGATGTAAAGTGTATAGGCACTTTGATAAGCTTATTACATTTAATTAAATGTTATTTTTCCTGAAACATGTATGAAATCGTTTGTAGGAATTACAGGAACAGGTTTCTAGGTCACCTTTGTTAACAAATATCTTCGAGTATTTTAAACGCAAGGGTAGACTTATAAAATAAAAATGTGTTATTATATTACACTTTAAACTCGATTGCATTGGCTGGAATACGTTTTATATGGCTGAAAACTATACTTATACAACACATATTTTCCATATGAAAAATATAAGCATCGCCTATAAATATCATTTGTAATTAAATATTTGCTACATTAAACGGTACACCCTATATATTCTGTTTTACTTCGATTTACAATAATTGAAAACAAACCAAGTCTCGAAACAACTTAGTCTGAAATAATGAAATTTTTGAAAGTATTTGAATACATTCATCTCTAGACTGTTCTTTGCTGTTATATATTGCCAGCGGTACTGCGTGCCCAACTTATACTTTTATCACAATTTGATAATAATGTTTTTATTATTTGTCAATTTTAAAAGATGCTTTCTAAGAATAAGTTATCTTAAGTAACCTGACTAAGGCTTGGAAAGTTTATTTTTCTGTGTGTATATTTACAAATAATTTATACAGACAAAAATAAAACAAAATTTACTTATTTGTTCTTATATAGAGTTTGTGTACATAGTACATAGCTTTATAATAACAAAAACATTAAAAATTCCTATACATTTGGAGTGGTAACAAATATTAAATCAATTCACAAAAGCAGAAAATTAATACCTTTTAAGATCTACATAACGTTTACGGAATATAATCAGCTAATTAATTTAACGGATGGCAGTAGGACGGCAAGACAAGGGACGCTAATCTTATTACCGGTCGCAAATTAACTTCCTGCAAGGTAAGATTCGTGGAATCAGATAATAACTTTAGGCTATTTCCAATGACTAAACTATTAACTAAAAACTCAATTAATTGTTTGAAAATTATAATACAATTTTTTCTTGTAAAGAATATTGCTTTGAAGGAGAAATGAATTGAATTTTCACATTGGAAATAACTTATTCATTGATAACACCGATATCTTGTATTAGTACGATCTATTTAGCATTAACGTAATATTTTGATTATTTATTATAAATAAAAAAAAACTAAAAAGTTACTGAATTTCCCTAATTCTTGATAAAAGCCTAACTATGAAAATCCTATTATTAAAATTAGTAATAATTGAAATGCCCATTCATTACTTGTGTTTATAATTTATTTATGTAAAACTTATACATTTTAAAATGCTTTTTATAATTTAAAAATATACTTTCCCTCAGGCTGTGAAGTAATGGGTGAAGATGGTTCCAACGTGTCTAATCTAATACTGGGTTTTTTTTGTTTTTTTTACGTAGGAGGAACGCTTAATGCGCGAACCCAAAGGAACAGTGTGGGACTCCTTCTTACGAGGTATACCCACTAAACCTCCTACGGAGCCGCGGGGGAAAAACCAGGCCGGAACCCTTTTCGGACAACTTCGGCACTGGCCCGCGTGTCTTGCGCCCAGACGGGTCACGTCACCGTTTCGGGAAACTTAGAGGTCACCTAAGCATCCCTCGTCTCGCTTTCCCCAAAGAACGGATTGCACGAAGAGCGCAACCGCTCTCCAGGAGTCTTCATTTCGAAGCATCGCCCCCACCACGACGTCCGGGGACAGATCGCCAACAGCAGAGACGAGCCTCCTCCTGTCTTCAGCGAAACGACTGCACCGGAAGAAAGTATGATGAGCATCATCCACCTCCTCCGGGCAGTAACTACACTGAGGTGACCTCACCTTCCCCATGCGGAAAAGGTATTCCCTGAAGTACCCGTGGCCCGTCAGGAATTGACACAAGAAAAAGTCAATTTCCCCAAATGCACGGCTCAACCACGGGCTTATGTCTCTGATGAGACGAAACGTCCATCGCCCTTCCAGTCCACCGTTCCAACGCTCTTGCCAAACTCGCAGAGTTTCGAGTCTGGCTTCCACAGCAGCTTGGTCTCTTCCGAGATCAGGAGCACGGTGAAAGATGTTCTGCCTCTCAGTGGCGAGCAGATCAAGGGGAAACACTCCAGCCACAACCATTACAGCCAGTCCAGACACAGTGCGATACGCACAGGCAACCCTAAGAGCCGCCCTGCGCTGAACGGAGAGAATTCTCTTGCTGTGTTTTTTGACTCTCATGGCACCCGCCCACACTTCTGCGCCGTACAGGAGAGTGGCGTTGACGGTGGACATGAGAAGTCGCCTCTTGCTGGACCTCGGGCCTCCGACATTCCCCATCAATCTGCCGAGCGACAGAACAACCCTCGTCGCCTTGTTGCAAACCGCCTGGATGTGCTCCCACCATGTGAGGCGGCGGTCAAGTACCACTCCCAGATACTTCGCCGCAGTCTTCGTCTGGACCTCCACGTCACCAACAGTCATAGGGATTACTGTTTGGATCCTCCGTCGTGTGAGCATGACGATCTCGGTCTTGGCGACCGCCAGCTCAAGTCCATGACCGCTCATCCATCTGTTGACCCGAAACATCACCTGGTTGAGGCGAAGCTGGGCTAACTCCGGATTCCGAGCCGTGATGACTGCGGCTACATCATCTGCGTAGCCCACGAGATAGGCTTGTGGTGGCATCTTGAGGCGAAGCACTCCGTCATATGCCACGTTCCAAAGGTCAGGGCCAAGGATCGACCCTTGCACCGCGCCGGCGGTGACCACTTTGGAACGGACCCCTGCTTCTGTGCTATATAGCAGCCTGCGCTCCTTCGGGTAGTCCTGTACCACTACCAAGAGATAGTCGGGTACCCTGAAGTCCCGCTGCAACGCCTCGAGCATGTCCACCCAACGGGCCGAGTTAAAAGCGTTTTTAACGTCCAGGGTGACCAGCAGCACGATCGGCCTGGCCTGATGGCAGGCCGTGTCAGCCCGCTGGACGGCGCCCAGGACTTCAGCCACGGCATTCAAGGTTGAGTGGCCCTTCCGAAAGCCGTGCTGCCGGGGGGACAAGTCCCCAGCGGCTTCGACGGCCAACCTCAACCTGGGTTTCAGCAACCTCTCAAAGAGTTTACCCGCCGTGTCCAACATACAGAGTGGTCTGTATGCCGACGGGGACTCCGGGTCACCTTTGCCTTTGCTGATGAGCGCCAGTCTAGCTGTCTTCCAGCGTGACGGAAACACACCCGCCGCCAAACACGCGTTGAACATGCGCAGCAGCAGATGTGGGTGACTTCCCACCACAACCTTCAGAGCCTCAACCGGAATGCCATCAGGGCCTGGAGCTCTGTTGTTGTGCATGGCAGACGACGCTGCCACGAGCTCCTGTTCCGTGAACAAAGGAACATCAGGCACCGGCCCCGTTACTCTTTCCTCTCGCCTCACAGGGTGACTTGGGAAGAGAGCATCGACGATGGCCGTGATCGTGCCTGCAGGCATAGAGGCACTGCTGGCCCCCATTCCCCCGAGCTTTCTCGTGACGAGCTTGTACCCTTTTCCCCATGGATCGGAGTCCACGTCCCGGCACAGCTCCTTCCAGCAGCGAGCCTTGCTCAGGTGAATTGCACTGGCAAGAGCTTTTTTCGCAGTTTTGTGCTCTGCCGACCTGGCCAAAGCCTCCGGTCGGTTTCGAGTTCTCTGCGCTCTTCTGCGAAGCATCAGTGCCGTTCTCCTGAGCTCCGCGATTTCGTCCGTCCACCAGTACACGTGGCGACGACCCCGGACAGGTTTTTTCCGAGGCATCGACGAGTCGCATGCACGCTCGATCAGCTGCATTGTGGAACCCACGAGAGCTTCGACCCGATCTCGATCAGCGGAGTCAAAGCGCTCCGTCAAACCGGCCTCGGGACTACGACTGAGCTGCTCGACGAATTTTCCCCTGTTCAGTTTGGCCTGATTCCAGCCAATTGGGTTTCGGGTACTGCATCGACGAGACAACTCGTTTTCTTCCAGATTGAAGGAGATGAATTCGTGGTCACTGGCCGTGTACACGTCCATCACCCCCCACCCCGCTACCAGAGGAAACAACCCTGCCGATACCAGCGTGACATCTGGTATGGAGTCACCAAAACCAGGTCTTCGGTATGTCGGCGTGTCCCCTCTGTTCGCCACTTCCAGGTCGAGCCTCGAGGCCATCTCCAAGATTCGTCTCCCCCGGGCGTTAGTGACTGGCATGCCCCACTCAACGGCACGCGCGTTGAAGTCCCCAGCAACTATTACGCCCCCCGAGACACCCTGAAGACTGTCTTCCAGTGCCTCCAGCCTCTCCCGGTACTCCTCGGCGGAATAGTTGGGAGAGAGGTAGACACTGTATACGTTGACTCGCCGAAGTCTCACCCAGACGTAACCGTCACCGGATCCGTGACCCAACACCTGAATCCCCCGACTGTCCGAAATCCAGAGAGCCGGGTGCCAAGCCGGTCATAAAACCAAGATGGACTGGTTTTGATCCGGTAGGGCTCGCTGACGATCACGATCTGGGCTTTGACCTCACAAGCAAGCTGCTCAAGAATGGCGTCAGCTGCTCGACTCCGCTGCAGGTTTGCCTGGACGAAACGGATCATTTCGTGGCAGATCGAGCCCTCTTAGCATCTAGGGCTTTCCTGAAAGCCCTGCACGCCCCTGAGCCCGGAATGTGATCCGCGGACGCTCCAGGTGTACCGGTGCAGAGAACGCAAGAAGCGGCCGCTGTGCAAGCAGCGGCCTTATGTTCGCCGCTACCGCACTTCCAACAATTGTTGCCGCGGTCGGGACCGGAGCAACTCCGACGCGTGTGGCCGTACCCGAGGCACCGAAAACAGCGTTCTACCTCAAGGCGCTGCCGAACTCGGCAGACGACCCAGCCAATCTTGATCTTCCCAGACCGAAGAAAGAGAAGACCGTCTTTCTCTTCCATCTCAACGACAGCCTTTCTCTGCTCCCGCTTGTTTGGCGAGAACAGGGTGACCTTAGGCACACCGGAGATTGTCGGAAGGTCTCTTGTGATAGCCGCAATGACATCGGCCTCCGAAGCCAGGGCGTCTAGATCCAAGATCTCTACCCTCAGCTTCGGGATGATGGAGCGGACCTCGCCCTTGTCCCCTATAGCTCTTTGAAATGCTTCCTGGAGTTTCCCCCGGTCGTCACACTTCAAGAGCTCAAGGAGAACCCCGCCGGCCTCCGTCTTCCGGATCTGCCGAACCACAGTTCCGGAGTCCTCTGGCGTCACCTCACTCTTCAACAATCCGAGGATCTCCGAGTAGGTCTTGCCGGTGGACGGATTGATCAGGACCACCTGGTTCCTGGTCTTCCTAGGCCGAGTCTTCTTTGGCTTCTCCTTCTTTTGGCTGGGTGCTTGGGAAGGCGCGTTTTCCGCCTCTTTCCGATTCTTCTGGGCTTTCGCCTCCGCCCGAAGCTTCCTCCTCTGTTTCTTGGAGAGGACCTGATTGAAGTGCTTCCTGGAGTTTCCCCCGGTCGTCACACTTCGAGAGCTCAAGGAGAACCCCCCCCCGGCCTAATACTGGGTTAGCCTTTACGTGAATTGAAGAAGGTAGCTATAAAATTAAATAAAGCCTAATTGTATTGTTATATTGAATACTTCCTATAACTAGAAGTAAATTTAAATCCACTATTTGGACTGCAAAATCTAAAATAATTTCATAAAAAAACAATCAAGTAACAAATTTTTATTAGATCTACTAGAACGTATGCGTGAGATCAACATGTAAACTATATGTGGTAATACTGTTAAGAGAACTGTCCATGTGTTGATTGCGCATTAAAACACTTGTTTAGTTTAGTTGAACTTGTCGGTGTAATATGGTTCCAACTGTACATTGATAAATAAATAAGTGAGAATAGACCGTGTAAAATGCGTAGATGGAATTACTTACAGATACAATTAAATGTTAGTTTATTTTTGTATTAATCTCATTATCTTTTTGTAAGACCTTAAAATACTTTCGCACGAAAAAGCTAGAAGAAAGTGTATCATTGTTATGTTTTACACATATTTTAGAATATGTTTAAATTGGTTTTCGTTAATAAAGTACTCTGTTTCGAACTATAAATATTATAAAACCTTTAAACTAGTTTTTAAATAACCGTAAAGTTCTCCGCATTCACAACAGAGAAATTAATTTATTATTTATATTTGACAACAACTGGCTCTAAGAAAACAGACGTAAAGGAAATATACGTTTAGCCACAGATGGCGTAACGAATTTTTACTTTCTCCCTCTATACATAGTATATGGAGAAAGTATTGTTTTCGTCAAAATTTTCGAATTTGAGTTGTTAGTGGAAATATTCGTTTTGGTACTCCCTGAACCCAAAAAAGTAGTTTTTACGTGATGTCTGTCTGTGTGTGTGTGTGTGTGTGTGTGTCTGTGTGGATGTGTACAGAGCTAGAGCCCTAACCAATGGGCCGATTTTGATGAAATTTGGTATGTAGGTACTAATCTACGATATCTCCAGGTTTTTTTTTCATTTTTTTGAATTTTTGATTTTTAAGGGTAATTATCCCCCAAAAACCGCCAAAAAACATGAAAAATCAAAATTTCTGAAAAACGGCTCTAACGATTTTGATTAAACTTTAGTCGTTTGTAGAACTTTAGTTTTCCAACAAAATGACACCACCCGCATTCCTGTAAAAATTCGGGTTCAGAAATTACGGGACTTAAAACATCCAAAATTCAGTTTTTTGGATTTTTCATAAAAATACATAAATATAAAAAATATTACTATTCACCATTAAAAAGAGCTCAAAAAACTAAATAATTTAGTATGTTGAATTACTATTCTACGATTGCTGGTTTCGGAGAAAATTGAAATTTTTATTTAGCGGTAAACGCAGTACGTTGTTCAATGTTATTCTTATGGGGAATACAAAAATTACCATTTCTCTCTTATTTACTTATCAGTTTCATTCAAACTTGATATGCTTGTCAATTAAGCATTGACAAACAGAGTTAATTCGAAATATGTTGCCCCTTAATATCCCTGGGGGGGGGAATAGGGGGCATTTCCCCTCTTAAAACCACGAGTGTAGCAATGGATCCTGTAGTGCCTCCAAAGCAGGGATTTGGGTGGATGTTTTTTAAAACAACTTGTTTACAAGATTTTCTGTACATTCTACCGTGCTTTGTATTCTATATTTAGTAAATAAAAAATAATTTATTCATTAAAGTTGGGCTAAAAGGGAGAAAGTATGTGTCAGTTTCCTGATACCGTTTATTGTATTAATATATTTATTAAACCATATTTATTTGTTTACTCAATTTAAGTTTTGTTTGAACATGTACAGGTTTTATAGATACATGATGTTTATACGACATTTGAATGTATGGGTTTCGTTAACTTCTGTTTTCCCCAAAGTGCAAACTTATAAATCTTTATATTTTTGTTTGTAATAGATATAATGATCGTTGTACTTGATTTGCACGTTATTGTCTCTGATCAATCGACGGGATTACTGCCAAGGACTCTTGGAGGTTTCAATGACATTTCTAAGATTCTTATATTTCTAAATTCTCACTATGTCATTGATGAATTAACAGATAAATTTATTAAAAAGGACCAGACGTAGTCAAAATTGCTTGAGGTTAGCATAAAGAACGGGAAGAGGGGGACAGTGACGAGACAAACTGACAGCCCTTGTGATGGATATCAGTTGAATACTTTGAAAGTATATTAAAAACCGATCAGGCAAACTTCTTTTGGGACTTGTACGGTGTTGGGACGTGTTTACTAATAAGATCACTATGTTTTTTAATCATATTTTTTGTAATACAATGTGTTGTGTCTGAATGATTTTTTTCTTCAGCATATTTTTTAATAAATGAGAAAAGAAAATATACGAATCATTATTTCCGAACGATTATTTTGTGTTGTCTATTAAATAAGATAATTCACTAGTGAGGTTTCAGGAAAGAATATGTGCGGCCTTTTAAAAAGAACTCAGGGAAACATTCTTTTGTAATTATACATTTGATATTTATTATAATACTTCTTACATGTAATGGAGATTTTTAATGGCCTTGTTGGATTTTTATCTTAGTGATCAAATAAGACGGAATCACCTAAAAACATAGTAGAAATTAATGGTTTTTAGATATATTCAAATACATATCCCTCATATGTAAAGCCCTAACGGGTTTTCAACTTAAGGAAAACATCATACCTTTACTCCAATGACACATTGTATTTTTTACCATTAGG
This sequence comes from Allygus modestus, assembly GCA_963675035.1. Taxonomy (NCBI): domain Eukaryota; kingdom Metazoa; phylum Arthropoda; class Insecta; order Hemiptera; family Cicadellidae; genus Allygus; species Allygus modestus. Next base: position 55,413,086 of record OY776112.1, on the reverse strand, counting down.
ATTAACAAAAGAAAATATAGGATTGCCATTGCACATTGTGAGCATAACAACACTCAGTCAACCAGCAACTAGGAAATCTCCGATACAATGTACCAATCCTCTGAATGACAACGTCTTTTGAAACCCGTCCGTCCGTCGCATTACATTGATTGGTTCTGTATACAATACTGGCCCCGGGTCAACAACACATTGTACAACAACCACACAGTCCACATCCAATACCACACCATTTTCGTCATTATATTGAAAGGAATTAATAAAACAGTCTAATTTAACTGTTGTTTTGGAAATATTCTAGATAAAATATGTTAGTTGTCATAATAGATAGTAAACAGGTCAGATATTTTATTCTGAATTGTATCCTAAAGTTATAGCTGTTTACTGCGGCTTACTTTCACAAACTTATTGAAACTATACATTTATGTTATTTTATAAACTATCAAGGACATTTTCCAACCCGGATCAGTGATGGAAAATGTCCGCAATAGTTTCTTAAATAACATAAACTCACCATCACCAATCATTAATTTTAAACAAAAAGTACAGATTCGTGGTGTGATTCGTAAGTATTGACATTTTCAAATGGTGGTATTGAAACTATCATCTTTCGTGGTGTAATAGTTACGAAATGAAATCTAATTACAGGTGTGACGCCTTCGATCTTGGTAATTATTGACATTTTCAAATGGTGGTATTGAAACTATCATCTATCGTGGTGCCATAGTTACGAAATGAAATCTAATTACAGGTGTGACGCCTTCGATCTTGGTAATTATTGACATTTTCAAATGGTGGTATTGAAACTATCATCTATCGTGGTGCCATAGTTACGAAATGAAATCTAATTACAGGTGTGACGCCTTCGATCTTGGTAATTATTGACATTTTCAAATGGTGGTATTGAAACTATCATCTATCGTGGTGCCATAGTTACGAAATGAAATCTAATTACAGGTGTGACGCCTTCGATCTTGGTAATTATTGACATTTTCAAATGGTGGTATTGAAACTATCATCTATCGTGGTGCCATAGTTACGAAATGAAATCTAATTACAGGTGTGACGCCTTCGATCTTGGTAATTATTGACATTTTCAAATGGTGGTATTGAAACTATCATCTATCGTGGTGCCATAGTTACGAAATGAAATCTAATTACAGGTGTGACGCCTTCGATCTTGGTAATTATTGACATTTTCAAATGGTGGTATTGAAACTATCATCTATCGTGGTGCCATAGTTACGAAATGAAATCTAATTACAGGTGTGACGCCTTCGATCTTGGTAATTATTGACATTTTCAAATGGTGGTATTGAAACTATCATCTATCGTGGTGCCATAGTTACGAAATGAAATCTAATTACAGGTGTGACGCCTTCGATCTTGGTAATTATTGACATTTTCAAATGGTGGTATTGAAACTATCATCTTTCGTGGTGTAATAGTTACGAAATGAAATCTAATTACAGGTGTGACGCCTTCGATCTTGGTAATTATTGACATTTTCAAATGGTGGTATTGAAACTATCATCTATCGTGGTGCCATAGTTACGAAATGAAATCTAATTACAGGTGTGACGCCTTCGATCTTGGTAATTATTGACATTTTCAAATGGTGGTATTGAAACTATCATCTATCGTGGTGCCATAGTTACGAAATGAAATCTAATTACAGGAGTGACGCCTTCGATCTTGGTAATTATTGACATTTTCAAATGGTGGTATTGAAACTATCATCTATCGTGGTGCCATAGTTACGAAATGAAATCTAATTACAGGTGTGACGCCTTCGATCTTGGTAATTATTGACATTTTCAAATGGTGGTATTGAAACTATCATCTATCGTGGTGCCATAGTTACGAAATGAAATCTAATTACAGGAGTGACGCCTTCGATCTTGGTAATTATTGACATTTTCAAATGGTGGTATTGAAACTATCATCTATCGTGGTGCCATAGTTACGAAATGAAATCTAATTACAGGTGTGACGCCTTCGATCTTGGTAATTATTGACATTTTCAAATGGTGGTATTGAAACTATCATCTTTCGTGGTGTAATAGTTACGAAATGAAATCTAATTACAGGTGTGACGCCTTCGATCTTCGTAATTATTGACATTTTCAAATGGTGGTATTGAAACTATCATCTATCGTGGTGCCATAGTTACGAAATGAAATCTAATTACAGGTGTGACGCCTTCGATATTCGTAATTATTGACATTTTCAAATGGTGGTATTGAAACTATCATCTATCGTGGTGCCATAGTTACGAAATGAAATCTAATTACAGGTGTGACGCCTTCGATATTCGTAATTATTGACATTTTCAAATGGTGGTATTGAAACTATCATCTATCGTGGTGCCATAGTTACGAAATGAAATCTAATTACAGGAGTGACGCCTTCGATCTTCGTAATTATTGACATTTTCAAATGGTGGTTTTGAAACTATCATCTATCGTGGTGCCATAGTTACGAAATGAAATCTAATTACAGGTGTGACGCCTTCGATCTTGGTAATTATTGACATTTTCAAATGGTGGTATTGAAACTATCATCTATCGTGGTGCCATAGTTACGAAATGAAATCTAATTACAGGTGTGACGCCTTCGATCTTGGTAATTATTGACATTTTCAAATGGTGGTATTGAAACTATCATCTTTCGTGGTGTAATAGTTACGAAATGAAATCTAATTACAGGTGTGACGCCTTCGATCTTGGTAATTATTGACATTTTCAAATGGTGGTATTGAAACTATCATCTATCGTGGTGCCATAGTTACGAAATGAAATCTAATTACAGGTGTGACGCCTTCGATCTTCGTAATTATTGACATTTTCAAATGGTGGTATTGAAACTATCATCTATCGTGGTGCCATAGTTACGAAATGAAATCTAATTACAGGTGTGACGCCTTCGATCTTCGTAATTATTGACATTTTCAAATGGTGGTATTGAAACTATCATCTTTCGTGGTGTAATAATTACGAAATGAAATCTAATTACAGGTGTGACGCCTTCGATCTTGGTAATTATTGACATTTTCAAATGGTGGTATTGAAACTATCATCTTTCGTGGTGTAATAGTTACGAAATGAAATCTAATTACAGGTGTGACGCCTTCGATCTTGGTAATTATTGACATTTTCAAATGGTGGTATTGAAACTATCATCTTTCGTGGTGTAATAGTTACGAAATGAAATCTAATTACAGGTGTGACGCCTTCGATCTTGGTAATTATTGACATTTTCAAATGGTGGTATTGAAACTATCATCTATCGTGGTGCCATAGTTACGAAATGAAATCTAATTACAGGTGTGACGCCTTCGATCTTCGTAATTATTGACATTTTCAAATGGTGGTATTGAAACTATCATCTATCGTGGTGCCATAGTTACGAAATGAAATCTAATTACAGGTGTGACGCCTTCGATCTTGGTAATTATTGACATTTTCAAATGGTGGTATTGAAACTATCATCTTTCGTGGTGTAATAGTTACGAAATGAAATCTAATTACAGGTGTGACGCCTTCGATCTTGGTAATTATTGACATTTTCAAATGGTGGTATTGAAACTATCATCTATCGTGGTGCCATAGTTACGAAATGAAATCTAATTACAGGTGTGACGCCTTCGATCTTGGTAATTATTGACATTTTCAAATGGTGGTATTGAAACTATCATCTTTCGTGGTGTAATAGTTACGAAATGAAATCTAATTACAGGTGTGACGCCTTCGATCTTCGTAATTATTGACATTTTCAAATGGTGGTATTGAAACTATCATCTATCGTGGTGCCATAGTTACGAAATGAAATCTAATTACAGGTGTGACGCCTTCGATATTCGTAATTATTGACATTTTCAAATGGTGGTATTGAAACTATCATCTATCGTGGTGCCATAGTTACGAAATGAAATCTAATTACAGGTGTGACGCCTTCGATATTCGTAATTATTGACATTTTCAAATGGTGGTATTGAAACTATCATCTATCGTGGTGCCATAGTTACGAAATGAAATCTAATTACAGGAGTGACGCCTTCGATCTTCGTAATTATTGACATTTTCAAATGGTGGTATTGAAACTATCATCTATCGTGGTGCCATAGTTACGAAATGAAATCTAATTACAGGAGTGACGCCTTCGATCTTCGTAATTATTGACATTTTCAAATGGTGGTATTGAAACTATCATCTATCGTGGTGCCATAGTTACGAAATGAAATCTAATTACAGGTGTGACGCCTTCGATCTTGGTAATTATTGACATTTTCAAATGGTGGTATTGAAACTATCATCTATCGTGGTGCCATAGTTACGAAATGAAATCTAATTACAGGAGTGACGCCTTCGATCTTGGTAATTATTGACATTTTCAAATGGTGGTATTGAAACTATCATCTATCGTGGTGCCATAGTTACGAAATGAAATCTAATTACAGGTGTGACGCCTTCGATCTTGGTAATTATTGACATTTTCAAATGGTGGTATTGAAACTATCATCTTTCGTGGTGTAATAGTTACGAAATGAAATCTAATTACAGGTGTGACGCCTTCGATCTTCGTAATTATTGACATTTTCAAATGGTGGTATTGAAACTATCATCTATCGTGGTGCCATAGTTACGAAATGAAATCTAATTACAGGTGTGACGCCTTCGATATTCGTAATTATTGACATTTTCAAATGGTGGTATTGAAACTATCATCTATCGTGGTGCCATAGTTACGAAATGAAATCTAATTACAGGTGTGACGCCTTCGATATTCGTAATTATTGACATTTTCAAATGGTGGTATTGAAACTATCATCTATCGTGGTGCCATAGTTACGAAATGAAATCTAATTACAGGTGTGACGCCTTCGATATTCGTAATTATTGACATTTTCAAATGGTGGTATTGAAACTATCATCTATCGTGGTGCCATAGTTACGAAATGAAATCTAATTACAGGAGTGACGCCTTCGATCTTCGTAATTATTGACATTTTCAAATGGTGGTATTGAAACTATCATCTATCGTGGTGCCATAGTTACGAAATGAAATCTAATTACAGGTGTGACGCCTTCGATATTCGTAATTATTGACATTTTCAAATGGTGGTATTGAAACTATCATCTATCGTGGTGCCATAGTTACGAAATGAAATCTAATTACAGGTGTGACGCCTTCGATATTCGTAATTATTGACATTTTCAAATGGTGGTATTGAAACTATCATCTATCGTGGTGCCATAGTTACGAAATGAAATCTAATTACAGGTGTGACGCCTTCGATATTCGTAATTATTGACATTTTCAAATGGTGGTATTGAAACTATCATCTATCGTGGTGCCATAGTTACGAAATGAAATCTAATTACAGGTGTGACGCCTTCGATCTTGGTAATTATTGACATTTTCAAATGGTGGTATTGAAACTATCATCTATCGTGGTGCCATAGTTACGAAATGAAATCTAATTACAGGTGTGACGCCTTCGATCTTGGTAATTATTGACATTTTCAAATGGTGGTATTGAAACTATCATCTATCGTGGTGCCATAGTTACGAAATGAAATCTAATTACAGGTGTGACGCCTTCGATATTCGTAATTATTGACATTTTCAAATGGTGGTATTGAAACTATCATCTATCGTGGTGCCATAGTTACGAAATGAAATCTAATTACAGGAGTGACGCCTTCGATCTTCGTAATTATTGACATTTTCAAATGGTGGTATTGAAACTATCATCTATCGTGGTGCCATAGTTACGAAATGAAATCTAATTACAGGAGTGACGCCTTCGATCTTCGTAATTATTGACATTTTCAAATGGTGGTTTTGAAACTATCATCTATCGTGGTGCCATAGTTACGAAATGAAATCTAATTACAGGAGTGACGCCTTCGATCTTGGTAATTATTGACATTTTCAAATGGTGGTATTGAAACTATCATCTATCGTGGTGCCATAGATACGAAATGAAATCTAATTACAGGATTGACGCCTTCGATCTTGGTAATTATTGACATTTTCAAATGGTGGTATTGAAACTATCATCTATCGTGGTGCCATAGATACGAAATAAAATCTAATTACAGGACTTTATAGTTCAGACCGAAGAAATTGCTAAATTAGAAGAACATATCTAATATATATATTATTTTGTATAGGGACTAATAATTAAACACTTTCAAACTCACCACTGAATACAAGGATTCGTATTACTGTATGCTTGATAGTAAATTATCGTGCATACGAAGTTTTTCCCCGCTTTATGTTTAACGTACAGTGTATATGCTGTCAAATATAAAAATGTTGAATTTAATTATTTTGCAATGTATTAACTAGAAAAGGAGTGTGTTAAATTAATCAGAGGCTCTTAAAACCGAGCGTAATTAGATTCCTGGAGCTTTTAATTAAAGAGCCGTTCACAGAAACTGAAACATTTACGTTATTTCTTACATGTAAAAATGTAACTGATTATTTGCATCATTTCAAGTAAACTTTTAAAGTTGAAAACCGGCAATGTATAGTGAAGGTGCTTCGTTTTATAATATCAGTGATCCTTATCATATCATTGCCAAAGCCCCCTCTCATCAGTTCAAAACTATGATTCTCTCATTGGCCAATGTAGGAACAATACCAGGTAGAATCAGGTGTATCAGAGAAGCCTAAACATAAGAACAACATAATCGTGTATTTGATTTCTTCTCCGATGCATTTGTGTACGGAAACAAAATCCCAGACCTCTTAATCTGATATTCTGTGTAGCAGCTTTCTGAAAGTCATTACAAAATAAAAAAATAAAAAATAATCATTACAGTACCCATTGTTGGTTAGCGCAAATCATATAGCCATTTTCCTAAACAATTTTTTAGTACATACAACGAAGAAACTCATTTACTCTAAACATGTACCATATTTTATTGAATAATAAAATATTATAAGGATAATGTAGAGTTAAAACATTGTTATAATAAAAATAATCTAACTAATATAAATTTATTTATAAAATAGGGTTTTAAAAAATCCTTAAACATTCTGCTGTAGTCTTAAAAATAATAAAAGCCTAAAATATTTCATCTAAAATTGATAATTAAAGTTGTCTGAATTCCATTTACGGGAATCGACAACTTTTAAATTAGATTATATTCACCGTATAATATAGTTGACTGTATCTTTTAAATTGTTAATAAATATATATATATATATATATATATATATATATATATATATATATATATATATATATATATATATATATATAGACAAAATAACTTTTGAGTATGAACTTTAATAATGAGAGAAGAAACCTACAACACATAGGATATTATTAAACACTCGTAAGGTTAAAGATAAACGGTTATAATACATATTTATGTCCAACAGTTTATATTTAATGTAAAACTCGTTTGTCTGACTAAGTGCAACTATTATTTCATAATTAGTTTTATTTTTGTCTGAATTGCTGAAAGTGTCTCAATTCAATGTAATGTGTTACGTAAGGATGACATTACTAAACCCGGTTAAATTCTCTAATTACTTTCTGTGTGTTGAATGACTTAAAAAACCTCGAAATCGAGGATAATCACATTTCGCCTTTCATAGCTCAAGTTATAATTTACTGACAAGTAACGAGACTGACCAAACATCCTTCATCGATAACGATAGTGTTCATGTCCTAAGATGACTTATTATGTTCTAATGTCCGATACTGTAGTAGTAGTGCAGCTCGGTTCATATGTTGCAAAACAACGGAACCAATTAAATAAAGTCCCCTACTAATAAAATATGTTTGAGGAATCAGTTAGCACTCGAAGTATAACAACTTTTTTAATCGTTAAAACAAGAAACTGTATGATTAACTTCATATAGTTTGTGTTTTGTAACAACTTTGTCGTGAAATAATTGTTACATTCAATTTAATTATAGAGTGAGTCGGTGGCCTAGTTGTCAAGGTGTTGGACCCTGCCGTGGGCTCGAATCCCAGCACTGACATGTACATTGTATCAGTACTGTTCAACACGTGCTGTAACGGCTCACTCATTGCGTTGCTGGATACGATACACGCACAGAAGTTAAGTCAATGTGGATGGGCAAAGGAAGGCAAAAAGAGGCTGCCAACCTCTTAAAATATCATCACCTGAATATATGTGTATTAGTTGTAGTATGTTTCAATAATATACTATTTTATGACGTTAAAATATATGTACAAATTAAAACATGTTATTGTGTTGATAACAACTTACTGGCTTAGTAGCACTTTATGGCACCACTGCTTGTAACCAGTTAACCGTGTAACAGCTCCTGTTACGGATTCGGACTGTCACGTTCAGTTCTTATTAGGAACTTCTCACGAGTGTCGTAAGCTACGTTTATCCAAACTAACAAACCTAGTTAGCAATTACAGTTGCTTTCAATGCCGGTAAACGAAAACTTTAGGATCAATGTAAACTACGATGCGTTAAATTAAGGCAGTTATTGTCATAAGCTTGAGAAAATAAAGTAATCTGTAAAGAGCTTGACTCTTGGGAGTCGTCTGTCACTGCCATTTTAATAACAAATGTTTTACTATATTCTATATTTCTATATTTACTACTGAGTGTATTAAGAAATTTCAAATATGGAATAATAATATCAGTAGTCGTTCTTCTACAGAGCTGCAACCTTACAGAGATTTATTTACATCCTTTACAACCTTGGTAAAGGGTAAAAAACAATTAATTTCATCGATGCTCTGCTCAGTCATCGGTTATTTACACCTCAAACAGGCACGTGTCAACCTCAAACCCCATTATAGAATGGTTAAATACGTAATTGTTTTGACGCATTCTCCTTTTATGACACAAAAAACAGTAGAGTTTAAAATCCACATAGTACGGTGACTTTGGAAAACCATTTTTCATGATTTCCTGTGTTTAGCTGAAAGGACTTCGCCAAACAAAAGTTTCGTCAGCTCTGGCGTTTATCGGAGAAATTAATCAGATTGGTTCCAGCATGAGCGTTGATCATTACCCTGAGTAGGAGGATTTATAAGGTATATCAATTGTTTGAGTTTGAAATATTTGTTTAGAGAGCGTAAACGTGCAGAAAATTCAGGTAAAAATATTTTTAAATTAGTAGGATTAAAGTGTATATCATACACCGTACAAAAATATTGAATTATAGTTTTATTTTGATTTATAATAATACTATTCAAGTTACAGTGTAAATTCGAAATTGAAAAAGTTATTATTACTATTTACATATTAAAATGTATTGCATTGTTGTGGAATTCTTTACAGTGGTATAAGAACTTAAGTCGATATCTAATGAGTGACTGAAAGGCAACTTCCACAAACCTTTATCATGTTAGCTAATTAAAATAGTTTAAATCTGCCTGTGATAACCTTTCTTTATTCCACTGTTGGCAATTGCTAAGCTCAACATTATTTTTTCGAAGTTAAGAGAAAAATTTAGATTATTTTGAATCTAATAACATTAAACTAAACAGAAGATTAAGTAATAAACCATAGTTCTGGGAGCTAAATATAACAACACAAACTACTGAAATAACAACACAATTGGTATAGCACTAATAATAGTCAAAATCAAAAATGATTCTACAACATACAGTATTATAAAACACATTTAATTGTAACTCTAACATTTAAAAGTGGATTTACGAAATATATTCTGGTAATTAATATAACGGGTAGCAGGAAGACAGGAGGACTGGGAAGTCTTATCTTATTTCCGGTTGAAAATTAACTTCCGGGAAGGTAAGAATTGTGAATTCACCTAATACTACTTATAATCAGACCACTGAGGACATTTTAATCAATTATTTGTTGGTTTAAATAAACCTAATTAATTGAGTAGACATTTCAAATAAATTTTTGTAATCCTGTTTACAATGCTGACTAGCTGTAAATACCAATAGTAAATAATTAAGGTATATACAATAGGCTAAGATTGTATTGTCCCATTATATAGGATTTAAAAACCATTCCTCAACATGAATTTACTAAATCTGTACTATGTTCAAATTTAAGTTTTACCATTAATTCAAAGTAATATTATGATTTTAAATATTATACCACCGAAAAAAATATTCACTAAGCCTTGAGTAGTGAGTAAACTTATTTTCAATTATAATTTAATAACATAGCTTACTTTTTTAATCTCGGTAATTCTGAATTGCTTAAAAAGGTTAATAAACAAAAAGAGTATGATTTATGTATTATTGTCTGTTATTTATTATTCCTGACGATTATTTACGTCTGAATTAATTAACTATTGCACTGAATTTATAACAGAATATAATTTAAATTTCACTGGTTCATCCGTAACGTTTTAATATTATAATATATTGAATCAGTTAAAAAAGCGTTTCCATAAAATGAATAATATTTAAAACAATATAGTTCGATCAATGTAATTCCACGCTTTGGTAAACTTGAAAGGAAAACGAGTTTTTTTTAAATACCGTTATGGTTTTTCTACACGAAATAGTGTTAAAATCTGTACAATTTGCCTTTACTCTAGTTAATGTCCGGGTTTTACTAGTTTTAATTGACTTGGTCTATATTTTGTTTACAAATATCTCCTTTGTGCCCCAAAATTTTTATTTGATTTATGAGAACGTATAATAAGGCTGAACTGGTCGATGACTGCCTAAAAATATCAACTGTATTACAAAATTGTATGTCATTTTAATATTAGAACTCGATACTTGGTTCAGTGGGAATCCTATAGCCAATATACACCATTTCTGCCTTAATTTCATTTTTATTAGTTATAAAATTGATCTCCGATATTCTGTTCACTACTATCTAAACAAATAAAAATATAATTTGTTACTCTGAACCTCTATAACTGTTGTTGTTATCAATATATTTTCAATTATTTTACATTCTTGCAATGTTATTAAACTTATTTTCAATGGCACTTACACTTTGGTCTTTTTAAACTACTATAAATTATAAATTGTTGTTTTTATTTATTATTTTAAAGGTACAACTCCAAAATTATAAACCATCATGTCAATCTTACCAATTATATGTAGATTTTAAATTATGTAATACGGTATACATTTGTAGAAGTAGGTCCTCATTTCAAGTTCGTTGTCAGTACATTGTATTCAAAAAAATATGTTATAGGTCCTTATTTTAGAATTTCGTCCAATAGGTATAGCAAAGAATAAAACCTGGTATTTAAATACAGTCAAACAGATATTAAGCTAGGAGAAACTTATGTAACAATCTTGCTTAGGATGATGGAATTAGATTTGCTTCTGACACTTGAACTAAGTAACACCCTCGACTACTCCTTCAGTTGGGGCACACAAAAATATGAACTGGATAAGGATAGAGGGATGAAGAATTGTGTGTTAATCTAAATAATGCTAAATAAAATTAATAAATTACTATATTTCCAAATTAATAGAAATTAAATATTGTTCTACTTAGAGTGTATGGCAAATACAGCTAAACCTGTACGACGTTGCAAACGCAATCGTCATTCGTAAAAATATGATTGCCAATGATTCGCATCCTTAACCACCTGGGTGACAAACTTCCGACACTGCTGTGGCAGCAACTACAAAATGATGCACACTGTAAACAGTCTACCGAATATTCGTTGTAGATCATTAATATAACGTTGGTAATCAATCAGTAAGTTTCAGTCCACGATATACTGTAAGACATACAGAATTATGGTTTTGCAATGACCTACTTATAACCAAATTAATTAAATGTTACAAATACATTATATTCAGAGTAAATCTTACCAAAACTGAGAGGCAAATTGTATGTCTGCTACGTATTTTCTATATATTGATAGGATTGAATCCCCCACTCCATCTTCCGTTTTATTTAGGATACAATCGATGAGTTGTGATAGGGGGATAAATATTTTTCCTTGGAAAGCCTAGATGCAAAGATTTGTAGCTTAAAAACCATACATACATACATAAATACCCCACGAAGTCCTTAATGAGTGACTGCTTGATTGCAGTATAGGACCGGTTAAAATTTTTTAAATGTTCTCTTCCTCGCAAGGAGATGGTTGTCGAGATATAAACTGGTTTAGTTACCAGTGAGAGTTGATACAGTTACGTGACGTCTAAGCCCCAAACCCCTACTTCAGCTTGGGTCCCAAACTTCACATCCAGTAATACATAATATGTGATATGTACTAGGCAATACATTCTGAATACAAAACTGAAAGTGTGTTTTATGATTTAATTAAAACTTGTCTGCGATAATTAAAATGATCAATATACAACATAACATGATAGTATACAATAATGACATTTCAAAAATTACAAAGTTTAGTATTATTACTTATATGTTTCACACTTCCTTACAAACGTGGACACATATATGTATGTATATATATATATATATATATATATATTGCTAGTTTGATACGAGCTTATAATTAATTTTTATATCATTTATATGAACACACACTAAAATGTTTATTCATTTAAGTTAAGGTAATTTAGCCGCAACTGCGTGAAATAAACACTGTTTTTTGTTTGTGCAGCACGAGACAGTTTGTTTGATTTAGTATAGATTATGTATTTACATTGTGTAAAGTGTATACATTGGAGATAACTATGGCAGTGTTAAAGTGTTAAGAAGCACTCCAGTTTCAGCGAAATTAAGATGAGCACAATATGAGTGTATTAAATTCAGATGCTAACTTCTGTTCTAACCATGTTCAAGAAAGGCAAATATTATTTTAACTTTAATACATCCCCGGGCATTACGAAAGGCCTTTGGCTGAGTAATATGTTTAAATATTCTACGATATAATTATGACATCTTAATCATCCGATGATGATTCTCTCGAAACCTCTCTGGATACTTTGAAATAATCGAGGTTCATTCCTAGAACTCATGAAATATATAGTGAATGTATTGCAACATTTCACATACAATTTTGTTTCTCATAAAGTAGCTTTCCATATTTAGAAACAAAAAGTTGATACACTTCAAAGAACAACTTTTTAAAAATGTACCCATTAAAATTTATTAAGTTATAAGGTTTCTGATTCCTATTTATTTACATAAAGGTATATTGTTGTATTTAAAAGAAATGAGCAAAATTATCTTGAAATTGCTTCTGCTTATCTCATTTGTGAATAAACTATCTGGACTATCTTAGAAAATATGTTTCGTTGCACATACGTCTGGCAGCCTAGATCGTAAGCTGGATGGGCTTAGGAAAATAAAGCAATTTAAAGTTTTACTGGATAGCTGAAAAATGATAACATATCACTTTGGATGACTTGCAGTGTAATAATGGCAACCAAAACCATTCGTAGCTAATGGTTATTTCCAAATTTAGAAATGCTATTGTAACATTAAGAATAAGTTAAAATCAAAACAACAAATGTAAAATGAAAGTATTATTATATTCCTGTAGTATAATACAAATATTTCTATATCTAGGTCTCATAACTATGTCTAGGTCACAAGATTGCTATATAGTGGTATAATTTGATTTTATGCAAGCGATAGCCCTGGGATAACAGGGCTTATGCCTACCATGAAAAACATCATATATGAGATAACCTCGTTATTTTTACTAGATTTCTATGAGTTTTCCGAAAAATCATGTATTAACTGCAACTTCTAAATGATAACATCGATGGCTGTTTAAACCCATAATATATTCAGACATGAAGAAACAACTGTTAGGTAATTGGCTTACAGGTTGAGACCAGAAAATATAGACTAATATAAGGTCAAATTTAAAACAGCATTATTTTGTGAAGCTTTTGCATCTTTGCTCATTGCAATATTTCTATTCAACTTTGGCACGGATTTGAATAACGAGGTTAACCGTGACCCTTATTTCTCTCGACTTGGATTTCCACTGTCTGCACGTGCATTAGGTTGGTATGTAACAATCTAAAATATTAAATTATGCCAGTGCATAAACGTGTAAAGATATATTAGATAAATATGGTCATTCTATTTACTGTTGGAATGTATTTACTATTAAAATTACTTTATTTGTTTATCATAATGACTAAAAACCTGCTTTATATTATTTAAGAATAATCATTGTGAGTGGTCACTTTATTTTTTCCACACAGGGAGAAAAAAAACCTGAATGGTTGCTGTCCCTTATCTGTTTGTTGTCGGTAGAGGCGTTCCGTTTTCCTTACTGTAAAACTGTAGATATTCTTCCAGAATATGAACAAATGCAAAATTTGTTTCCTGTATAAGTGATAATGTAATCATTTACCATTACTTTTAACATTCCTTTCTTCATCATTGCTATTAACTTACGTTAAATGCGTATTGAAATTATCTTACTTTAATACATTATCAAAGTATATTTATATAAGTGGGTGACTTATTCATTTTTGGTTGTTTTTTCCAAAGTATTCTAAAACTGTTTGTCCAGTGAAGTTTCCACTAAGTTTAGTTTACTTTTATCGATATTAAATCGTCATTAAAATTAGCAAAGCTTTAATTGTCTTGATTACTTCTTGAAGATTTTAGAGTAAATAAATTTTATAACAGTGTTTTCATCAGGTAGGTACCAAGATTTACTTATCCATAGAGAGCGAAGAATACATAAACGTGTACAAAGACGATTTTAACACTATATTTACTGATGGAATGCATTAACTGTTTAAGTTACATGTCAGGTAACCATGAGTGAGGTGTATGCAACGACTGTATGATGTCGGTTAAGAATCATGTGCGGTTTTCTATTTCCAGACAGAGATAAATAATGTCCTGCATGTATATTTGATGTGCCTTATATGTTTTATGATGGTAGATATGTTACGTTTTCCTTATTTTTATGTTCTAGGTTTATTAATTAACTACTGACAAATGTGTTTTATTTTGTCAATGATGATAAATATAGAACATTTATTTTTTATTATTGTTACTAACTTACGTTAAATTATTAAAATTGCCTTACCTTCATTAGCCTATATACGTAGCTGACTACTTATATTTTGTCATTACAAAGTATTCCAAATCTGTATATTCGGTTATGGTTCTATTAAGTTCAGTTTACTTTCAGAAATCCTTATAAGTTATCAAAATTATCAAAGCTTTAATTTCCTTGTATACTTGTTGAAGATTTCAGAGTAAATAAAACACCATTTCTTAGTATTACATTTTCAACCGGGAGCCAAATTTAGTTATGTATAATTTAAACCAAACAGGCTGCTATATCCCAATAACGATAATTAATAATTATTAAAACAAAATAACTAAAAGTCCATTTTAGTATAAAAAGCTTCATATATTTTGTTTAGACCGTTTAGTTTATTTTCGAATGATGAAATTTATCGAAAAAAAAAAATTGGTATACAGCTTATATTATCGTAAAACTGGGAATTAAACTACGTAAAAGGAATGTTATTTGCAGCACTGCATAATGATCGACGCTGTATTACCTCTTAGTTTGGCAAACTTATGATTTGGAAGAAATTAAAAGAGGTTATAAGAAAGTACTTTAATTTCGTACTCACGTTCAATTTTTTTTAACGATTTCAAATTACTGCCATTTTGAGATTAGTTATAACATTACTGTAATCTTTAATCCTTATTACTACATATACATATCGGATGGAGTATTGGCAAGAACCAGAAGTAATGTATCACATTTTATTGTTTTTCCTTTATTAAATAATTATTTTAATGTGTTTCAATTGCATAAAAAGGTTATTCAGTCATAAATAAGAAAGGAAACCTAGAACCAAGTCCATCCCCTCAACTAATCAGGAGTCACTCCACTGATCGCATACTTAATACTGATTGAATCTATAAATTTGGGAGCGTGTAGCAGAGCAAAAAATGATTCTTGCATAGAAATGGGTTTATTTCCAAGCATAAACTGATCAGTTTGGTTAGTTGTGATTGGTCAAATTACCAAACCGTATGTCTGGTCAAACCCCACTTCTGTATTATTATACCGGCTCAGGTATTCAGCACTTATGTTCGTGAGCAAGAGTATTGCGTTATGAAGTGTATTACTGTCTCTTTTACTGTCTCTAAGCCATAAACTAAAGGTACTTCGTGAGTGTATTACTTGTTTATGGCACTCTCGCAGAACCTGTTACAGTTTACATGTCTGCATTACAACAACACAATACATGACTTTCATTATTCGAACGGTCTATTAAGCTAGATTTACGTTATATATTTTTAGTCATGACATGTACTATTTAAAAATATTCATTCATAGCTAACAATTATTAAACTATATATTACCTTTACTTATTGGATTATTGTTGGTAATAACTTGTCTTAAGATTTATTTAGCAATAGCTTTATCATTTATTTGTCCTTGGATTTATGTAGTAGAATTGACTGGATATCGTAGTGGTCAAAGCGTCCACCTCATTAACACTGATGTTCGTCATATCGATCCTGAGCATTATCGGAAAATTGTGTAATGGGTTGAAAGTGAATCCAGGTGTCATAACTCATTGAGCTCATTCTTAATGGTCATATATACGAATTGAGTCGATCACAGACAGTATTCAAGGCAACTGGAGCCAGCTCACTCGTCATTTATAAGTATTCGCCTTGAAAAACTCAATAATTGCGGCGGCGCGGAGCCTTAAACACTGATTTAGTAATTCAGCGATTCAATCAAACTTATTCTGCTTCACCGATTAAAAGAGCTGAGCATAAATTTCTATAGGTTCTTTATGATTAACAAAGTAAACAAGTCTAAACTAAATAAGTCACAAAATATAGTTTAATCTGAACTGAGGTATGTTCTGGTTATTGTAAAAACTTGATTTGAATACATGATATTGTTTACGTACAAGTTTATATTGAGGTTTTTACACTTTTTATACTCGTACTAGTATATTTATTAACGTATTACCAACCGCTGCAATGGCAGCTAAGGCAGTGTGAGTGTGGTTATGGCTTTGGAATGTTTGGCCAAACTTGTGGTTGTTCATGTGTTTGTCGAACAAACAAATATTGTTTACATTTGCCAGTTATTTCTGCTTTTAACAAACACAAAACTCTCTACATTACAAAGAGTTGTATTCTTCATTTATTGAGACAACCGTAGTGGGCGAGGCATGACTGGTAAATCTTTATTTATACTTGAGTACGAATTTAATATTAACCCATTTATAACTTTAAATAATACAAGGGTTTTATTTACTCTTTGTGCCATGTTACCCACACTGGTAGTTCATGCTGGGTTATCAGTTACAGTTAACAACACTTTTACCATTTTTACATACCACAAACAAAGCCAGCCAACAACACATACATATAAACATAAAAATAAACATCAAACTAAAATGATTAGGTGGGATATAACCAAAACAACCGTAGAGGCATACTCTTTATTTGGTTTTATTGTATAAAAATCGGAATAATACATTTACAATTTGTTTTGCAGTTTAGTAAATGATCATTACAAATAAATATCTTGTAAAACAATTTAAAGGTGAGCAGTTATAGGCAATACTAAAATCGTATTATACAAAAACAATTGTTCAAAGTGATCGATTACAATCGGTTACAGGGTATTAATTGCCAAGTGGGTCTAATCATGCACTTAGTGACAGATCGAAAGCGATTGTCCTGTTGCATATTTTATTATTATCTTCTTGCAAGTTCAACAGAAAGTCATGCTGGCACACATAGAAAAAAATTAAACTACGAATTTATTTTAAAATTGTTTAAATTAACCACTCAACGTAAAATTAACTATATTATGCACAAACCACCCTTCGTATTCGATCACACCAACTAAACATTTGTATTCAACTGTAGTAAACATTTAAATAAAGACATCACCTCTGACCCGATCACTCGCACTCTCACATTTCTACTGTCAAAACCTTTATATAGATTCAGGAAATTGTTCGGTGTTATTGAGATTTTTCAGTAAAGTAATATTAAACAATTAATTATCTTTAACATTTTAAAGCTAGACGAATTCATAAATATTTAGAGAACCATAAACCTCATTTAATCATTTAAATCCTCATTTAATCTTTGATTAATATTCTTACGTCTATAAAGTTCAATTTATATTTCATATCCGAAATATTTTACCATAATTCTTTAATAAATTAAGTAAGCATTGCCATGCCGATACTAACAACTAAGAGCACGGTTACTTTCTGAAGACTTTCTTTCCGCTCGTATGATGTTAATAATTATAGTTTCTCTGGTATCAGAAGTATACAAACAAACCAAAAACTAGTAGTTATTTTACCAAGTTGAAGATTTTTTATATCGGTCTAAGCTGAAATCACAGACAACCTGCAAACGGCTAAGATTGCAAGCCATTACTCACTGGCGAAACAACTCAAAATACTTAACACGTGTGAGGACATATAAGACCGGCCGCTTTGTGCTTGGATGCGATAATATCTGGTAGATTGGACCTTCATAGGTTGTATAGTACATAATATTTGGTTATAATTGGAGATGTGTTTGTATCAGCACTCATTATAATAAATTAAAACACATAACTTCACTTGAATCTTAACGTAGGGACGATTTAAATGTGTTTCAATTATATAAATGAAACAACCGGTTTTAAAATTATCCAAAGTAAAATAATTGGTTTCATTAATATAAAACTGAACCTCCAGTTTGGTAGTCTACCTTATAAAAAATTTTGAAGTTTTGTATTAGGATTTAGTGTTACAAAATGTTACCATGTAGCCTACATCAATCTAATACTATTCTTCATTAAACCCTTCCGTCTTTCATTCATCATATGACCTGTTATTTGTTCCTTGAACAGTTTGATCCTTTTCCTGAACATAAATTTAATAAAAGACTGTAGAAAGCACTAAGCATCAGAGAAAATACTTATTTAAGAATAAGAAGGGAATAATTTTCTCTAATTTTAAGTGATACAAAGTACTCACAATTTGCAAATATTTTACTGTTTTGCATATAGTTTTCAAAATAAAAATAATCTACACTTAAACAAATATATTATACTGTAATTGTCTACTTATACATGTCTCCTTATGACAGACATTTCTAATAAACTGTTGCACATATTAACTAATGTGTTTACGAAAATTTATTTTGATGATTTCGTTTATTTCGGCTATATTTATTTTTGGCTCCGTATAAAACCTGTATTGGCGCCAATTTACTATAAGAGTTACCATCGTTCTTTGACTTAATATTACGGATACAGTAGCCGGTGAAACTGAAAGACAACATAATTATCAGAAAAACCCAACAAAACCGTACTTCATTATTATGATAGAGGAAGAACTGGTGTATAAGTCTTAATAA
The DNA here is from genome assembly GCA_963675035.1 of Allygus modestus. Lineage (NCBI taxonomy): Eukaryota > Metazoa > Arthropoda > Insecta > Hemiptera > Cicadellidae > Allygus > Allygus modestus. Next base: position 55,393,812 of record OY776112.1, on the reverse strand, counting down.
CTTATGTTGCTTGCATATATGTGACAAATAAATAGTTAGAACGAAGTGTTGTATGGTATTTTTTATTTTGTGCAAAAATGCACATGCTGGCACTGGTTTTACAACATAATTTGTTTATATTTAGCCAAAAGCATACTAATAATGTATGCTCTCGCTGAGTTTAAAGAGAATAATACATGACTCAAGTTTTGCCTTTACGAACCTAACATTACATTAAATGAGCTGGGTTTTCCAGAAACCTCTAATGTTATAACGTTTAATAATTTGAAGCTTGTTAAAGCCTCTGCTTCCACGAAGCATATTTCGAAAATGCTATTAACCTGCTGGACAGATTGAAAACAACGTAATTATTGTTTTCAATAAATTAACTATAGCTACTCAATAATAACCTTAAAATGTTAATAACATGTTTGAAAACATATACACTTTTGGTTTTATTCCTCCGAGCTTATTCGCTAATTTGATTTAAACCAAGCTTTACTCATAGCAGTCACAATTCCAGTAGCTCACCCTACATGTTTGATTACATAAATCCAAAGATTGTGGGGAAAAAAGTCAGTGTAAACTGAAACATATCATGAGACCACGCTTTCTTGGACCTTTTTTATGTCGGAAAGGTTTTAAAAGAATTTATCACTATGATAAAGTGAATGATGAGCGAATGTTCTTCTGCGGGGCAATTTTCTTGAACATTCAATGTTTTTCATGGTGATTTGAACTGCTCATTCACTAATATTGATCTTGCTAGTGATTTAATTTCGCAAATATTCCTTTCCCCCCTTTCGCTTATTCAAAAATTATACTCTTCACTAAGTTGTTTATGATTAGTATTTACTGTCCCCATAGTATTATAGTAGTTTTTTATATAACACAACAGGTTTTGTTCATACAAATATACTGATATTGTTCGAAATGAAGAGAAAACCAGTTGTTTGTAGCATCCACTTTGGTACTATTTACATTTTAAACTGTGTGAACGTTAATGTATATTGTGTGATACTTTTTTTATATTTAGATTTTTTCTTTTTCAAGGACTTCAAAGCTGGTGGAATAATTTCAAAAAATATTCTGTATTGTATGATATACTGTCATAATCACTTTGACAACATATTGCTTGTTTATCACAATGCCATAGAGTCAGTTATGATTCTTTTACTGCTGGCAAATGACAATACGGGGAAGCGTGTTTATTGCTCACGGAGTAATATTCGATGTACTTAAAAATTAACTGTAAATAAATCTAGTATTTCATCGTTGTTTTCCTGTAAAACTGTTGTTTGTACAAATTTATTTAAAAGCATTACTTAATCCACCATTATAGAACAGTTAATTGATTCGTAAAGTAACTAAAGTTGTATTTTCTTACGTGTTAAAGTCATTATATATGATTTACAGAAATCAGAAATCGGTTAATGATTTTTCAATAACCATAATTTGGGAAGCCTGGAAATAGTTATTTTATTTTAGGGGACTCGCTGGTGTAGTGGTCAAGGCGACGGATTTAGTAACCTTGGCAGCGTCCTAGACGGGGGTTCAAATCCCAGTCTAGCTTGTACATTAGCAGCTCTCTCCTTGCTTTGCTTGATACGTTCAACGCATAGGCCGAGACCCATGTGGACAGGAAGTATAAAAAAATGCATACCCAATGTCTTAAGAAACATACAAATAATAGCTTATTCTTTGTCTATCATTTACAAGATAAATTGGTTTTGTAAACCTTATAATATATATATATATATATATATATATATATATATATATATGTGTGTGTGTGTGTGTGTGTGTGTGTGTATATATACAATTAAAATTTATTTGTGGGACTAGTAATTAATAAAGAACTGCACGTGGCTAAACGCACGTAGGAAACAAAAGGGAGCCTGGGAGTGGAGCTTACACTAACAAAAGTTTCAAATGTACAATGGGAAACATTAACACAATTACCAACTGGCAGTATCAGCATTCAAAAATGGCGTATTTACGCTGACAGATGATCAGCCAATCAAATAGTAGAGGCGTGGGTAATCGTCACCCCGATTGGTTAATAGATTATGGGATGGACATAGTCTGGGGGAAAACATGAACAGAGAGAGGGAACTGAAAAAGAGGGAGGAATGAAGACGATGGAAGGAAGTCATTTCTGGGAGAGTTAGGAAAGGAGCAGGGACATCTAGGGGACGAGTATTAAGCCGCCCTTAGAGTTCCACAACGACTGTCACCGAGATTCACTCTTCAGACGAGCACACAGATTCCTCATCACTAGTCACAATCCCAGCCGAGAGAGTCCAGGACGGGGAAGCTGACGGAAGACCACCGACACAGATCTCCCGAGACGTTCGAGCGGAGTCACCCCTGCGGGACGAGCGACCCCGAACTTCGGTCGAGCGAGGGCCCCGGCACTTCCTCGAACCAGGACACCACGGACCCATGGGAGGAGGCGAGGGCCACCCCCAACAGCAAGCCCAGCAGACAGCGGCCCCTGGACAAGCCCAGAGAGCAACACCGCAGCCAGGGCAGAGAACCTCTTGGGGCAGGACCATTTTGGGACTAACGGTATGTGGAACATCGTCAGATTTGTGCACAGAAAGTTAGGCTCCATTTCCCGAAAATTGAATTAAAGTTAATAAAAGCTCTAATAACGTTACTAGCTCCTTCTTGAGTAATAAAACATAGTTAAATCTATTTGTAGTAATCATATTAAATAAGGTTTGCCAGAAATGAAGTAAAACGTTAAGTAAAGAGACTTAATAGACAGTAAGGTAAGATAAGCGTTAAAATACTTAAACATGAAGTAATTCAATAATAAAAGGTTTAGGGCCCTATTTAAATATAATTAAGGAATTTTCAATAAATAAGTTTTGCATATAACTATGATTTGGGGATGTTTAAATAATTAATACTTGTGTGAGAACTGAATTTTATGAAAGAGTGCGGACCCAAGTTCTTGTCATATGATATGACCTAGTAACAGGGTTGCCCTTTTAACTGTGTCATTAGAGTAGATTTTGTGGGAACGTAGTAAATTAGATTTTAGACTTGATGATTTTTTTATGAGGGTTCACTTTGTTACTTAATTACGTGCTGGAGTGTGTTGTATCTTATTTCATTATGCATATTTTTATCTATTTCTAGTACTGAGATCTTGAAGTAATCATCGCATGAGGGATATATAATGGCAAAAGGACACTTAATCAGCTTTGATTGGACACTGGCTCACTTTGACAGCCTAAACCTTACGGGGCCAGTGATTTCAATATGTGTTAATGCTATGGGGAATAGATACTTTTAAGCATATTCCCGGACAGCGCCTTTTTCCTTGCAGAGGGAAAATGTCCTTTTTCGATTGTATGCTACCTATATCCAGTTTGTTTAGCTCTTATCTATGCATCTTTTATTTTTAAGCATGTATTAAGATTTGAAAGTGTGTAGTAAAACAGTGCATATCTTTTAACTGTGTTTGCTCAATATTCAATCCTAGAGTTTTATCTCACAGGCTAAGCGAGAATATAATTAGTGTACCAGTCAGATCAAAGTTTGTTACCTTTTGCGAACTAAGCTAAATAGCTCTAAATAACTTTACAGTTTCTAAACTATTTTTAAAAGTAACAAACATTAATCTAGGAGGAAATGGACGTAAAGTGTATAAGCTCTTTGATAAGCTTGGCACATTTAATTAAAAGTTGTTTGTCCTGAAAAATGTATGAAATCGTTTGTAGGAATTACAGGAATAGGTTTCTAGGTCACCTTTGTTAACAGATATCTTCGAGCATTTTATAACGCAAGGGTAGACTTATAAAATAAAAATGTGTTATTATATTACACTTTAAACTCGATCGCATTGGCTGGAATTGTTTTTGGGGGCCTAAAAACGAAAAGTTATCATGGTCCCGGGCCTAGGTCTTACCATGCCACCCACGGTAATAGCTTCTTCCCTATAGGGGAAATTTGCTAAAAAATACCTATATATTTGGAGTGGTAACAAATATTCAATCAATTTACAAAAGCAACAAAATAAATACCTTTTAAGATCAACAAAACGTTTACGGAATATAATTTGTTAATTAATTTTACGGATGCAGGAGGACGGGAAGACCAGGGACGCTAGTCTTATTTCCGGTCGCAAATTAACTTCCGGCAAGGTAAGATTCGTGGAATCAGATAATGACCAAGCTATTTTCAATGAACTAAAACCTCAATTAGTTGTTTGAAAATTTTAATACAATTTTTTTCTTGTAAAGAATATTGATTTGAAAGAGAAATGGATGTATTTTTATATTGGAAATAACATATTCATTGATAACACAGATCTCTTTGTTTTTGTACGGTCTTCTATTTAACATTATGGTAATATTTTGGATATTTCTTATAAATCCGAAAAAAAACTAAAATGTTACTGAATTTTTTTCATTCTTGGAAAAGGCCCAACTGTTAAAATCATATTATTAAAATTAGTGATAGTTGAAATGCCCATTCATTACTTGTGTTTATAATTTATTTATGTAAACCTTAGATTTTAAAATGGTTTTTATAAATTTAAAATATACTTTATATCAGGCTATGAAGTAATGAGTGAGGCTAGTTCTAACATTTTCAATCTAATTCTGGATTAGCCCTTACGTAAATTGTAAAAGGAAGCTATAATACAAAAAAGAAGCCTAATTGTATTGTTATATTGAATACTTCCTATAACTGGACGTAAATTTAAATCCAATATTTGGACTGCAAAATTTGAAATAATTTCATAAAAAAACAATCAAGTAACAAAATTGTATAACGTATACTAGAACGTACGCGTGAGATCAACATGTAAACTGGATGTGGTAATACTGTTAAGAGAACTGTCCATGTGTTGATTGCGCGTTAAAATACCTGTTTAGTTTAGTTGAACTTGTCGGTGTAATATGTTGCAACTGTACATTGATAAATGAATAAGTGAGGATAGACCGTGTGAATACGTAAATGGGTTTACTTAAAGATAAGTTAAATGTTAGTTTATTTTTGTATAAATTAAATTATGTTGTTGTAGGACCATAAATTACTAGCACACTATCAAAAGCTTAAGCTTATCAAAGTAAGTTTATCATTGTTTAGTTTTACTCATTCTTTTAAAATATGTTTGATTAAATTTCCTTTATTAATGTATTCTGTTTCTAACAAGTATTATAATACAGTTATTTAACTTATCATGCAAATTATATGACTATGGCTTATTTCCGCATCCAGAACAGACAAAGTAATTTATTATTTATATTTGACAACAACTGGCTCTTAGACGGCAGTCTAAAAAAGAAATATATGTTTAGTCACAGATGGCGTAACGAATTTTTTTATTATATTTAGTAAACCATATTTATTTTATTACTCATTAGACGTTTTGGTTGTACCGGTACAGGTATATGGATAGATAATTGATGTGTTTACGACAGTTGGATTTAGGAATTTCGTTAACTTCTGTTTTCCAAAGTGTTACAACTTAGAATTTATTATTATGTGGTGCTAATAAATATAATAATCTTTTTACTGGATTTGCACGATATTGTCTCTGACCAATCGACGAGCTCACAGCAAAGGACTCTTTTGAGGTTTTAATAACATTTTTAAGATTGTTATATATCTAAATTATTACTACGTCATTGAATAATCAACCGATAAATGTATTAAACAGTGTATCAGGCATAGTCAAAATGATTTGAGGTTAGCATAAAGAACACGAAGAGGGGGACAGTGACGAGACAACCAGTCAACCCAAGTGATGGATTTTAGGTTAATACTGTGGAATTATATTAAAAACCGATCAGGCAAAATTCTTTTGGGACTTGTACGTATTGGGACGTGTTTTATAAAAATATTACAATAAGATTATTCATTCTATTTTTTATTTTGGCGTGCTTTGTTATAACTAATAATATATTGCATATTTAATAATACGTGAGGACAAAATATATACGAATCACTATTTACGAATGATTATGTTATGTTGTCTATTAAATACATTATTTTATTGTATAACTGGTTTCAGGATACGGCCTTTTAACAATAACTCTGGGAATTATTCTTTGTATTTACACATTTGATAATGATTATACAACATTTTAGATGTAATGATCACCTTGAAGATTTTTAACCACCTTTCGTGGTTATTTAATTTTAGTGATAAAATAAGACAAATCACCGGAACACATGGTAGAAATTAAAATTTGTATTTATATCAATACGTATCCCACATATATAAAGCCTTTAAGGTTTTACAACTTAAGGAGAACACCGTATTTTTAATCCAATGCCGAAGTGCATTTCTATAATTTGAGATTAACAAAGGAAAAAAAGGATTGCTATTGCACATTGAGACCATAACAACACTCAGTCAACCGGCAACTAGGAAATCTCCGATACAATGTACCAATCCTCTGAATCACAACGTCTTTTCAAACCCGTCCGAACGTCGCATTACATTGATTGGTTCTGGATAAAATACTGGCCCCGGGTCAACAACACATTATCCAACAACCACACAATCCACCTCCAATTCCCCATCGTTTCCGTCATCATATTGCGAGCAATTTAGAAAAATGGAGGAGCAGTAAACTGTCTAATATAACTGTTATTTTGGAAAATGTCTTAAAAATATATGGTAAATAATAAATTAGATATTACAACTATCAGAGGTTTTCATAACAAATATCATGTTACTTAGTTAGCAGGTCAGATATTTTTATGATAATTTGTATCATAAAATTAAAACTATAGACTGGTACTTATTTTTACAAATTTATTTAAACTATATTTATAAGTTGCTCTAGAAATTATTGTTGATATTTTCATAACATTATATCAAACATTAATTAAATTACATCTTCAGTTATTTGAACATCCTAAGCCCTTCTAATACGACCTTTAAACATTACCTTTGATATATTTATTTTTGCTGAAAATCTAGAATTGAGTAATCACGTATTGGTTTTAAGTTCGCAAAAGTGAGTCGAGTGTTGAAGATCTCATTAAAACCGACAGAACTCGTCTCGTTAGAGAGTAACACTCTTCACGCAGTCTTTGAAAGCTATCTTCATATTAACATTAATCGCAGTTTTTGCCTCCAATCCAAAATATTTTCGAAATATTACCAAGATTTGACTTTTAGGAAAATGTCCATATGGTAAAATATCAATGGGCACTTTCATGTTTTTTTTTTTTATTTATTTGACTTTCTCCCCCTTATACATGTTGGTATGTGGAGAAAGTATTGTTTTCGTCAAATTTTTCAAATTTGAGTTGTTAGTGGAAATATTCGTTTTGGTGCTCCCTGAATCCAAAATAAACGGGATCAGGAAACTGACACATACTTTCTCCCTTGTAGCCCAACTTTAATGAATAAATTACATTTATTTACTAAATATAGAATAAAAAGCACGGTCTGTCTGTGTTTGTTTGTCTGTCTGTCTGTCTCTCTGTCTGTATGGATGTGTACAGATCTACAGCCCTAACCAATGGTCCGATATTTATGAAATGTGGTATGTATGTACTAATTCATGATGTCTCCAGGTTTTTTCAATTTTTTTGAATTTTTTATTTTTAAGGGTAATTATCCCAAAAAAACGCCAAAAAACATGAAAAATCAAGATTTCTCAAAAACGGGTCCAAAGATTTTGATTAAACTTTAGTCTTTTAGTTTTCCAACAAAATGACACCACCCGCATTTCTGTAAAATTCGGGTTTAGAAATTACAAGACTTAAAATATAAAAATTCAGTATTTTGGATTTCTCATAAAAAAGCATTAATATAAAAAAATATTATTATTCATCATTAAAAAGAGCTTAAAATACTTAATAATTTAGTATTTTTGAATTACTATTCTACGATAACTGGTTGCGGAGGAAATTTAAACTTTCATTTTGCGGTAAACACAGTACGTTGTCCAATGTTATTCTTATGGGGAATACAAAAAATACTATTATTTCTCTCTTATTTACTGTTCAATTTCGTTCAAACTCGATATGCTTGTCAAGTTAGCATTGACCAACAGAGGAAATTCGAATGAGTTTCCCCTTAATAACCCTGATGAGGAATAGGGGGCATTTCCCCTCTTAAAACCACGAGTGTAGCAATGGATTCTCTAGTTCCTCCAAAGCAGGGATTTGGGTGGATATTTTTGAAAACAACTTGTTTACAAGATGTTATGTACATTCGACCGTGCTTTGTATTCTATATTTAATAAATAAAAAGTAATTTATTCATTAAAGTTGGCTAAAAGGGAAAAAGTATGTGTCAGTTTCCTGATACCGTTTATTATTCTACATTTAGTAAATAAAAAGTTGGAAAGTAGGTTGGAATCGATCGCCTTGTACCATCTTTTGTGCATATTTTACCGTCTTGTATGTAAGTACAGTATAAGCGTAAATATACTTTATAGTGTTGTAAGACTATTCTATTTATCCTGTTTAGTAAAAAGTAATTTATTCCTTAAAGTTGGGCTAAAAGGGAGAAAGTATGTGCCAGTTTCCTGGTACCGTATATTTACTTTCTCCCCCTTATACATAGTATATGCAGAAAGTATTTTTTCGTCAAAATTCTTGAATTTGAGTTATTAGTGGAAATATTAGTTTTGGTGCTCCCTGAACCCAAAAAAGTGATTTTTACGTGATGACTGTGTGTCTGTCTGTCTGTCTGACTGTATAGATGTGTGCAGAGCTAGAGCTTTAACCAATGGTCCGATTTTTATGAAATTTGGTATGTAGGTACTAATCCACGATATCTCCAGGTGTTTTTTTTTTCATTTTTTAGTTAATACATTGCAAAATTATTTACTTCCAACATGTTATATTTCCCATAATATATATTATATTAAAACGAGTAATATATTATATATTATAACACAAAGAAATAAACGGTATCAGGAAACTGACACATACTTTCTCCCTTATAGCCAAACTTTAATGAAAAAATTATTTTTATTTACTAAATATATAATATGAAGTACAGATAAATGTACAAAATATTGCCTAAAATAGTTGTTTTCAGAATATCCACCCAAATACCTTTTTGGGAGGAACTATAGAGTCCGTTGCTACATACAGTGGTTTTGAGAGGGGAAATGCCCTCTTGTTACCCCCCAGGTTTAAATGGCAACATATTTCGAACATCCTCTTTTGGTCAATGCTAACTTGACCAGCATATTAAGTTTTAATGAAATTGATCAGTAAATAAGAGAGAAATAGTTATTATTGTATTCCCCATAAGAATAACATTAGACAACGTACTGTGTTTACCACTTAATGAAAATTTGATTTTCTCCGCAACTAGTAATTGTAGAATATTAATAAAAAATACTAATTTATTTAGTTCTGAGCTCTTTTTATTTGTGAATAGTAATCTTTTTTAACATTTATGATTTTTTATAAAAAATCCAAAAACTGAATTTTGGATGTTTTATGTCCTGTAATTTCTGAACCCGAATTTTTCCATAAATTCGGGTGGTGTCAATTTGTTGTAAACTTAAAGCTCTACAAACCACTAAAGTTTAATCAAAATCGTTAAAGCCGTTTTTGTGAAATTTGGATCACACACACACACACACACACACACACACACACACACACACACACACACACACACACACACACACACACACACACACACACACACAAACACACACAGACAGACATCACGTTAAAAACACTTTTTTGGGGTTCAGGTAGCACCAAAATGAATATTTCCACTAACAACTCAAATTCAAAATCTTGACGAAAACAATACTTTCTCCATATACTATGTATAGGGGGAGAAAGTAAATAAACGGTATCAGGAAACTGACACATACTTTATCCCTTCTAGCTCAACTTTAATGAATAAATTATTTTTTTTCACTAAATATATAATACAAAGCACGTTCGAATGTACATAACATCTTGGAAACAAGTTGTTTTCAAAAATATCCACCCAAATCCCTGTTTAGGAAGCAATAGAGAATTCATCGCTACACACGTGGTTTTAAGATGGGAAATGCCCCCTATTCCCCCTCAGGGTTATTAAGGGTAAACATATTCGAATTTCCTCTGTTGGTCAATGCAAACTTGACAAGCATATCAAGTTTGAACGAAATTGAACAGTAAATAAGAGAGAAATAATAGTAATGTTTGTATTCCCCATAAGAATAACACTGGACAACGTACTGCGTTTACCGCAAAATGTAAATTTAAATTTTCTCCACAACCAGCTTTTTAGAATTTAAAAGACCAAATTATTTAGTTTTTTTAGCTCTTTTTAATGGTGAAAAGTAATTTTTTATATTGATGTTTTTTTATGAAAAATCCAAAAAAACAGAATTTTTGATGTTTTAAGTCCTCTAATTTCTGAACCCGTATTTTTACAGAAACTCTGGCAGTGTTATATTGTTTAAAAACGAAAGCTTTAAACGACTAAAGTTGAATTAAAATCGTTAGAGCCGTTTTTGAGAAATTTTGACTTTCATATTTTTTGGGCGATAATTACCCTTAAAAATCAAAAATTCAAGAAAATGAAAAAACGACCGGATATATCGTGGATTAGTACATACATACCAAATTTCATCAAAATCGGTACATTGGTGTCATCTCTAGCTCTGTACACATCCATAAAGACAGAAGACAGACAGACAGACAGACACACAGACGTCACGTAAAATCACTTTTTTGGATTCAGGGAGCACCGAAACAAATTGTTCTACTATCAACTCAAATTCAAAACTGACAAAAACAATACTTTCTCCATATACTATCCCACACAGCACACGCGGTCCGCAGGATATCCCATTTATATCCCACACATCCCATTGCCATCCCTAGGATATCCTGCTATGTCCCAGGATAACGTGGATATGATGTACATCCCACGTACATCCTCTATATCCCGGACCAATTTTTGTATTAATTAATTAAAAGTTTCGTTTGGAGTTTTAGTATTTAAACCAAATTGAATAAAAAGGACAATGATCAGATATCAAAAATAACACATTTATAAAGAAAGTATAAATTTATGGTTTATAAATCGATGAAAAATGCATAGAATTCTGACGATTTATAAGAAAATAAAATCAAAATTGCATACTTTTTACTAGTACACCAGTAAATTAACAGCCAATCCGATCTCCCATAATCCCCTTTAGAGAATAAATAGAGAAAAAAAATCCGACGCGGCACGTGGCGCCTGAGCAGCATCTCAACAGACGACGAGACCAGACGTGAGTTGTTGTTGTAACGGTCAATCTGTGATTGGCTTGGAAAATTATATTTCAGTTACTTTCTACTTAGGAAACAAAGTTTTAAGTTTTGCAGGTTTGAATTGAGAAAAATTAACCATCTTCAATCAATAGTTACTACAGCTGTTTTAAATACAGTACTGTTTCTTGGTAAGTAACATACTTAACAGATTTAGAGGTCAACCCTAGTTTATTTTTCTTCATAATGTAATAAAGAGTTACTAGTGGCTTATAGGGGCTATAGCCCCTAACATATGGTTTTTGAGTAAGTGGATAATCACAGCTGATCATTAGTTCATTTGGCTTATTAATAAAAACACTGTAGTGATATTTCCATAAGAAAATCATTGGATCTTTGAAGTCCAGTGGGGTCACTTAGTTTTTTACATTTCTGATATTTTTCCCACTGTCCTTGGCCCTGAAGATTTAAAATGAATCGGCATAACCTAACTTAACTTCTTTATAGCTCGAGATATTTCGTGGGGACAGATTCGATTACGGAATTAAATATGTAGATTCCACTACGACGGTTTGTTTATGGAGTTTTACTGTTTGTACAGCACTAACATATTTCAATTGTTTTGAATCACACTTTATTAAAGCAAGTAATGAAACAGTACCGGTACCGGTAATGAATCTGTTTAGTCAATCTCTCATACTAAGAACTACCATAACTTCAAAACCACCTAGTTAATTTTTGTGTACAGTGTGTTGCACGAATTAAAAACTAGGCTTTCCATACTTCCATAAGGCCAATGTTACAATTAACACTAGTGTTATGGGCAGCCTGGATTTCCATTTATATAATCGTAAGAAGACTGAAGACTTCTTGCTTTAAAAGTTGTTTTCTTTACAAAATGTATAATTCCCATCCATATGTGTTGTATTATATTAATTCTGATAGCAGGTACCAGGCTTTTATTGTCCACCCAAAGTTGCAGTCAGGCTATACTGGTACCGCGCACAGTTACCTAACCCGATGCGTACAGTTACACATCAGTCAGGGAACTGGGCGCTTTTTCATAATTTACTTATTAATTTATGTACAAATAATGGTTGAATCGATTAAATTGGAATTTTCCCCTAAGAAACTAGAATAAACGGGGAGCAGTTAGACGTCTTCATTTGAAGTTTAACTTGAAATAAAACAGGTTTACGTACCTTTCCGTCGTTAATCCTTTGGTTTACTAGCAGATGACTAGCTTTGGGACTACTGTCCCATTACCAAATCTGGCGTCGATAAATTTAAATATGAACACATAGGTAGTCACAATACATACAATAACACAAGCCAAGGACAAGTCCAGGGAGTGGGATACGAGCATGCGGAAGTCTACGACGTGACAAGTTAAATTGGTAGGTAGTCATGTAGGCCTAGGTATTGGAGGTAGTCGCATCGCAGCCTTCCGCGTGTTTGTGTCCCACTGTCTGGACTCTTCCTTGGCCGGCCAAACCAAAAAAATGTTTGTCTTAATCGTAACGTCCGTTTGGGTTGTGTTAGTCTATATATTGTGTCTAAGTTATGAGTTCATATTTTAATTTATCGACGCCAGAGTTAATAATGGTTCAGTAGTCCCAAAACTAGTCATCTACTAGTAAACCAGAGGATTGACGATAGAAAGGTATGAAAACCTGTTTTATTTTGAGTCAAACGTCAATTCTAGAGGCAATATGAATAAATTGACCTTTAACTATAGAAATATTTGAATAAGAATGGATTTAACTTAGGTGCGCCCAATTCCTCCACTTTATCCTATATAGGGCCTTAGGTACGGTACATAAAGTAGTAATTTGTTCTTAATGATTATTTTTTAGCGCCGAAAACTTGTGCAAATTTTGAAGAGAATATTGAAGAACACATTGAATTTTATCATTCGGTTAACTGAAGTGTGGTAAATCAACCCTTTATTTTAAGATGCTATAATCTTAATGCTAGATGGAAAGAAAAATCAGCTTCATCGTGTAGTTTAGTTACTAATGAATGAATACAAAGCGTATAACGAACGATTAGGTGAATATATAAAATCTTTAAAAACTTAACCTAAATTGCAATATGAACCTAAACTTACAGTGGGTATGGTACATTAAAAGTAGGCATATAGCGTAACTATGTGCTTCCAGTAAATTTGTAGGCCTAGTTTGTTTGCTAATCAATTAGGTGTTTTAATTAGCATGTGTCTCTGTTTAGGAGCTGGTCAGAATCAGTTTGCTGAGGACAAAATAAAACATATTGGATTAATACATTGACTCAGACCCTAGAGGAATCAACTCCTTATATGAAGAGTAATCGAGGTAAAATTTTAAAAACAATTCTGTATATTAAATAAGGTAGGTTAGAATACTATTATTAGGTAACGTAGGCTACTTCATTCGATTATGCAAGGTCTAAGATAGCCTTGACACCTATCAAAATTATTACAATTTAGTTACTTACACAATCGCCTGAAGGTGCAATAAGTTAAAATCACTAATAAGGGCCTATATATAATATAACCAATATACATTCAAAGTTGACAGGATTGGTTAATTTTTTGTGAGTTACATGGTCAACACTGATTTTGCTACTTTTTACTTATGTCCATTCTGTGTGTGTGCCAATTTCAATCTTTAAACGGATAGAAAATATTTTAACAAAAATACACGATTAATCCATTTAAAAACATGATTTTACTATTCCAATTCAAAGGTTTTTAAAATTACAGGCCAGGAACGGCACCAGTACGTCATTCTAAGCCAATGGGTTAAGAGTTAAGTCTTTATATCTCTATTATGTATGATTGTATATTGATGAAACTTTGTATGTTGCTTAGTTGTGGTCTATTTATATTTACACAAAAAGATGTTTTACTGTCCGCGTAGTCGTAAACTTGCTTACTTAGCCCTAATGTTATTCTAATGAAGAATAAGTCAAGTTTGATACGTAATATCCCTTAATTATGAAATTAAATTAATAAAACTTGGTATTTAGCTTAATCTGATTGAGTTATATTGATGATTGCTTAAAAACACATTTCTTATCTTTATTTTTGCTGCAAAGCTGCGTTCTCAGCCCTAATTTTATTCTTATGGAGAATAAATCACATGCTAGATATCACTGATTTATAAATGTATTTTTATGAAACTTAGTAAGTGGCTTTCTGTGGTAATGTAAAACATATAGGGCTATATGCATTAGAAATTCCCTGATTACGCAGGATTGTTGCAACAGGGGTATTATTCAAATGGAGAATAAGTAAAGTTTGATATCTCCCTTAGTTATAAAACTAAATTAATAAAACTTGGTATGCTTAATAACTTGGTATTATTAATATAACTGTAGCTTTACCTGGTTGAGTTATATTGATTATCGCCAAAAACAAGATATTTCTTATCTTCCTTGTGTAAGCAAATCTGCGTGCTCAGCCCTAATGTTATTCTTACTGAGAATAAATAAAATTCTATATACCGGTATCACTTATTTATGAATGTATTTGTGTGAAACTTGGTATATGCATTGGAAATTCGCTGAGTATGCATGTTTGCTGCGATGGGGGTTTTTTGGATATAATGTTACCCAAGGCTACATGCAGTATCAGCTTAATTTTTTTATTTACGAAAAACGAGGCCATGATAAAGATGAAAACAAAGATGAAATTTGATCAACTACTACTATATACTGTGTGTTTATATACCCTGGTTTATGTAACTTACATTTTGGTTTTATATAAACTTATTTTTACTGCAATTATACTTTCATTTTGCTTGAATTCATTACTGTATTATTGTTAAAAAATCCTTAATTGTTTGTATTACATCACCGAACAATTATAAATTGGAATCCATCCTTCAATTTTTTAAATGTGTATTTATTAATTCAACTTTTGTTCTGAGAAATGTTTAGGCCTACACATGCATATATTCATTTTATTATAAACTTGTTAAAACAACTATTTTTTTTAGATTTGAGTGAATTTTAGTAACAAATTTAAGTTGCGTATATATTTTCAGTGTCAATCCAATTAAGTACCTGTAATCAGGTCATTTGTGATACTTTTACAAATAAATCATGTGATAGTATTGATAAAAATTAGCATTAAATGAGACAAAGGTAAGGTAATGAGATAAAATTGTAAAACATGATTTTCAAGTAACTGTTCTTTTGAACTGTGTTGTGATAGTTTAAAGTTTTGTATGGGTCTGAAGATGACAAAATTACCTTTGACAAAACGTGTCATCCATTAAAATGGTATCCTAGGATTATAAGGGAGATTACAGGTATTTAACTTTTATACACTAGTCATTCTGATTCAAAAAACAACATCAATATGAAGTAAAAACTTGTATTTCTATGTGCAAGCTGGGCATGGGCAATTATAGTATTATTTTACAAAATAATAATTTAAAGTTGTCCTGTAATTTATTTTAGAACTGTCTTCCTATCAGATTGTGTGACCATATTGAAAGGTGTCCCATTATTCTATCAGTATGAATCCCCTAACCCCACAGATTTCCCTGCCTACCGCATGACAATTCTGCAGTCATCCTTAGGAGGCCATATGGCTTCAGGGTACGCACTAGCTATTAATACGAGCCATATGGCGTCCTAAGGATGACCGCAGAATTATCATGGGGAAGGCAGGGATATTTGTGGGGTTAGGGAATTCAGGGGTTAGGGGAAGAGTTTGACTCTTGCAGGTCTCCTGTCACTACCATTTTAAGACTTAATAAAAGTTTTTTTTAAATAATGAGCGTATTAAGGAACTTAAAATATGGCGTGTTTATGACAAAGTCAATAGTCGCCCTTCTGCAGAGCTGCAACCTTACAGACATATATTTACACCCCTTAGAATCTTGGTATATGGTAAAAATAATTAATTTCTTCGATGCTCTGCTCCAGTCATCAGTTATTTACTCCTCAAACAGGCACGTGTCAACCGCAAACCCTATTTGAGAATGGTTAAATAGTAATTGTTTTTACGCATTCTCCTTTTATGACACAACAAAAATTAGAGTTTAAAATCCACATAGTACGGTGACTTTGGAAAATCATTTTTCATGATTTCCTGTGTTTAGCTGAAAGGACTTCGCCAAACAAAAGGTTCGTCAGCTCTGGGGTTTATCGGAGAAATTAATCAGATTGGTTCCAGCTTGAGCGTTAATCATTACCCTGATTAGGAGGATTTATAAGGTGAATCCATTGTTTGAGTTTGAAATATTTGTTTAGAGAGCGTTATACGTGTAGAAAATTTAGGGAAAAATAAAATTAAATAAGTAGGATAAAAGTGTATAATATCATTCACAAAATAAAGATATTGAATTATAGTTTTATTTTAATTTATAATAATACTATTCAACTATCAAAGTAAATTGGAAATCCAAAAAGTTATTATTACAATTTACATGTTAAAATGTATTGCATTTAGTGAACTTTTTTACAGTGATATAAGAACTTAATTCGATATCTAATGAGTGACTTAAAGGCAACTTCCACAAACCTTTATCATGTTAGCTACTTAAAATAGTATAAATCTGACTTTGATAACCTTCCATTGTTCCACTGTTGGTGATTGCTAAGCCCAAAATTCGTTTTTTGAAGTCAATAGTAAAATTTAGTTTATTTTGAATCTAATAACATGGAAATAAACAGCTGATGATTAAGCAATAAACCATAGTTCTGGGAGCTAAATATAAGAACACAAACTACTGGAATAATAAACCAATTGGTATAGCACTAATAATAGCCAAAAGCTAAAGTTTTTCTATTATATACAGTATTATCAAACACATTTAATTGTAACTCTAAGATTTAGAAGAGAATTTACGAAATATATTCAGGTAATTAATATAATGGATAGTAGGAAGTCAGGAGGACAGGGAAGTCTAATCTTATTTCCGGTTGAAAATTAACTTCCGGAAAGGTAAGAATTGTGAATTCAGCTAACACTACTACTAATCAGGATATATGAATTAATTATTTTTGGGTTTAAATAAACCTAATTAATTGAGTCCACAATTTAAATAAATTGTTGTAATCTTATTTAGAATGCTGTAAATATCAATAGTAAATAATCAAGGTATATACACTAGGCTAAGATTGTATTGTACAGCTGATATAAAATACAGGATTTAAAAATCATTCCTCAATATGAATTTTCTAAATCTGTACTATGTTTACATTTTAATTTTTCGATTAATTCAAAGTAATATCATTGACTATAAATACTGAAGTGGACTTCTCATTGACATCGTAAAATCTGTCCCTAGTTTTGTGTATGCCAGGATTGAAAGAAGACGTAGTTCTCACTAATCACCAACAGAGTACACTGCTGTCAACCATTACTTATCCTCTCAAGGAGGGGATATTACAACAGCTGGTATGTCAGGAAATAACCATAAGTTGATTATCACATCCTTCCTAGGGTGGAGATATTTTACAAGTTAACAAAAACAACTAAAATAAATAGTTGACAGCAGCACAATTTGTCGGTAACCTAATTAAACTACGTCCACTTCAAATTATAGCATACACTAAAAGTGGGACAGCTGGGCCATATGAATGGGATGTCTCCTTCTGTATTTATAGTCAATGGTAATATTATGACTTTAAATATTATACCACCGAAAAAATATAAACTAAGCATTGAGTAGTGAGTAAACTCATTTCCAATTATAAATTAATAACATAGGCTACTTTTTCAATCTCGGTACTTCTGAATTGCCTAAAAAGGTCAATAAATAAAAATAGTATGATTTATGTATTATTGTCTGTCATTTATTATTCCTGAAAATTATTTACTTATCACGTCAGAATTAATTATCTATTGCATTGAATTTACAGCAGAATATAATATCAGTTTCACTGGTTCATTCGTAATGTTTTAATATTATAATATATTGAATCGCTTACAAAAGTGTTTTCCATAACATGAATAATATTTTTAAACAATTTAATTCAATCAGTGTAATTCAACGGTTTGGTGAACTCAAAAGGAAACCGAGTTTTTTTAAAATACCGTTATGGTTTTCCTAGACGAAATAGTGTTTAAATCTGTACAATTTGCCTTTACTCTAGTTAATGACCGGGGTTTACTAGTTTTAACTGACTTGTCTATCTTTTATTTACAAATAGCTCCTTTGTGCACCAAAGTATTTAGTTGATTTATGAGAACGTATGATAAGGCTGAACTTGTCAATGACTTCCGAAAAATATCAACTTCATTACAAAATTGCATGTCATTTTAATGTTATACCTCGATACTTGGTTCAGTGGGAATCCTATAGTCAATATACACCATTACTGCCTTAATTTTATCTTTATTAATTATAAAACTTTTATACCGGAATATGTTCCCTACTATCAATAACAACAACAATAACAATATAATTTGTTAATCTGAACCTTCATACCTGTTTTAATTATCAATACATTTTCAATTATTTAACATTCATGCAATTTTGTTAGCTCTTTTTTCAATGGTACTTACACTTTGGTCTTTTTAGACTCCTATAAATTATAAATTGTTGTTTCTATTTATTATTTTAAAGGTACAACAAAAACATTATCAACCATCGTGCCAATCTTACCAAATATTTGTAGATTTTAAATAATGTAGTACAGTATACATTTGTGGACTAAAGTAGGTCCTCATTTCAAGCTTTTAGTCAGTAAATTGTATAAAAAAACATCTTTGACAAGTCCTTATTTTAGAATTTTATCCAAGAATTAGAGAAGTTAATAAAGATGAACATTGAGTACAGTAAACATATATTAAGCTTTGATAAACTTAGGCAACAATCTTGCTTAGTATGATGAACTTAGATTTGATGATGCTGATTTGCACTTGAAATCAGTAATAAGCTAAGTAACGCCCTCGACTAATCCTTTAGTTGGGGCAGTCAGAAACATTAACTGGATAAAGATAGAGGAATGAAGAATTGTGTTTCAATCGTAAATAATGCTCAAAAGACTCAATTAGTAAAGTACTATATTTATAAGTTAGTATAAATGAATTACTATTCTACTTAGAGCGTTTGGTAAGTATACCTAAATATGAACAACGTTACCAATGCAATCATCATACGTAAACATATGTACGAAAATCTGAAACCACCTTTGGGTGACAAACTTCCGATACTGCTGTGACAGCAACTGCAAAATTCTGCATACTGTAGACAGTGCTACCAAATATTCCATACGGATAGGTAATGTAGCGATGGTAATCATTCAGTAAGTTTCAGTCCACGGGTACCCTTAGACATATAAAACTATGATTTTGCAATGACCTACTTATAGCAAAATTAATTAAATGTTACAAATACATTATGTTAAGAGTAAATCATGCCAAAACAAATGTCAAATGGTATGTGTGCTACGTATATTCTCTATCTTGCTAGGATTGAATCCGCCACTCCATCTTCCGTTTTATTTAGGATGCAATGGATGAGTTATGACAGGGGATGACCATTTTGTCTCGGATAGCCTAGATGCAAGAATTAGAAGCCTAAGAACCATATATACATACATTCATATCCCACGTAGTCCTAAGTGACTGCTTGGTTGCAGCTTAGGACCGTTCAAAATGTTAAACATTTTCTCTTCCTTGAAAAGAGATTGACTGTGAGAGATAAACTGGTTTAGTTACCAATGATATTTGATACAGTTACATGGTGTCTAAGCCCCAAACCACTACGTCAGACATGAATGTGGTATCTCTTGGGTCCCAAACTTTACATCCACTAACACATATGTGTTATGCCCTAGGCAATAGGCCCTACATTCTGAATAACGAAGGGAAATGAAAGTGTGTTTCATGCTTACAGGTATCATCTTTATGCGCAAGTTAAAATGTTCACTATAAAGCATAAAGTGACCTAAACAATAATGTCATTTAACAATTCCAACGTTTAGTATTGTTACACATATTGTTTATACTTTCCTACAAACGTAGACACTGGTTTAATGTTATAATCAAGTTATATACATTTTGTATTGCTTCTTTGAGTTGATCCAAACACTACACGACAGTTAAGTCGTTTTCAAGTTTTACCTCCTTTTCCTTATGTTTTTACACCTCCCTCCAAATCAATGGAAAGCATAATAATAGGTAATTTTAGCCGAAAAGACTTGCTTAGCTTATTTCATGTAAAGTACAACCCTCTTATACCTCATACAAAAAACTAAGTATCATTAGTATAGATGTTGCGATAAGAAACTTGAACTGCTGTTGACAAAAAATTCTTCTTTTGATTCTCTCAGATACTTGCTTCAGAAGGAAAACTTTGCTTTGCACAACCCTGAACGTACGTCTAAAAAGGAATATGAGGTTAATACACGAAACGACTCAAAGACGTACTTACTCTTTGCCTATTGCTTGCTTTAGTGTATTTTAATGTATAGGAATGTAGTATAAAATTTAACCATTACTTTTAGCGAATTTCCCCTATTGGGAAGAAGCTATTACCGTAGGTGGCATGGTAAGACTTAAACCCGAGACCATGATAACTTTTTGTTTTGAGGTCCCCTGATGCCAAAACACTATTCCTTCAAATTTATATATATACAGGGTGAGTCAGACCACCCGTCCAGCATGTATAACGGGAGAACGGTTTGGTCTAAAGTCATCAAACAAAATTCTTCTCCACTAAAACGCATATGGGCTATCTATTAGAAATATTTTCATCAAAATCTATGTACAGTATGTTCCAAAACTGAAGGTCACGGGTTCGAATCTCAAAATGTTCTTATGTAAACATAGGGCATATTATACATCATTTTAAAGGTCTCGTTAAAAGAAACATTTAGGTGAAAACAGAGTTCACTTATCTTTATCCGTTTCAAAATGGCGGCCATTTTTTGTAAAATATTGACATTTACGGAATACCCTTTTTTTTCTAAACCACTACTCATATCATTTTTCCGACTTAAATTTCTTACTCGTGATAAAGTCAGCTTTACCCTGATATGTTACAAGATAGGCTTTTTTTAGAAAATCTATATTTCAAAAAAATATTATTTTTCAAAATGCTTATATGCTCAAAATTCAAAAAAGTCAAATGGTAGCGTATGTCAAAAAGCATACCATTGAAAAGGTCTTGTAATTCCTAGCAACTTTCTAATTTACACCAACCTTGTATCTCTTTTCGTTTTTCTACAATCAGCAAAAAAAACATTGTTTTCCTATATGAAATGCATGTTAATTTGCATAAAACTTGCATGTATTCTGTGGTCACATTCGTTTTATGTGTTATGTACAATTAACATGCATTTCATATGGGAAAACAATGTTTTTTGCT
Organism: Allygus modestus; assembly: GCA_963675035.1. Lineage (NCBI taxonomy): Eukaryota > Metazoa > Arthropoda > Insecta > Hemiptera > Cicadellidae > Allygus > Allygus modestus. The sequence continues at coordinate 55,372,312 of OY776112.1, read as the reverse complement.
GATTGCATAAAAACGAAAAAAAGATAAGTGAATTCTGTTTTCGCCTAAATGTTTCTTTTAACGAGACCTTTAAAGTGATGTATAATATGCCCTATGTTTACATAAGAACATTTTGAGATTCGAACCCGTGACCTTCAGTTTTGGAACATCCTGTACATAGATTTTGATGAAAATATTTCTAATAGATAGCTCATATGCGTTTTAGTGGGGAAGAATTTTGTTTGATGACTTTAGACCAAACCGTTCTCCCGTTATACATGCTGGACGGGTGGTCTGACTCATCCTGTATATGTGTGTGTCCGTTACCGCGATAACTTTTGAAAGAAGAGCCCGATTTTGATGAAATTTGGCAAATATGTGGAGAGTAACATTTATGACTTTAAGTTTGAAAACCAGATCGATCGGTTTATGGGAAGGGGGTTTTATGGGGTTTAAATTTTTCCAAAAATCAGTTTTTTGAACTTTTGACCCTACAATTTTAAAAACACTAGATTTTGGTTATAGCCATTTTATAGAGATTAAAAAAAACAATTTAGTATGTTGAATCATTAAGCTAGGTTTAGTGGTTGTGGAGAAAAGTAAAAAAATGTGTCCATAAAATTCCCCATGCTAATCTTATGGGAATACGGCTTTTAGTATTTCCTCAGATAATTTCACTAAAAACTCCACATTTCTTACTACCAATCAGTTTAGCTCTACAAAAAAATCATTTTGGCATTTTAATTGTTGTTTTACGTCCAACCGTTGCAGTGATATTCAAAGTGCTTAACACAGTACATTGTCCAATGTTATCCTTATGGAGAATAAATGAAATGTTATATTTCGATTATTTATGTATGTATATTGATGAAAATTGGTATGTGGCTTCAACTAGTTGTGGTATATTGATATTAGTACAAAAAAAGTTTTTTGTTGATTTTTCCCGGTAGCAGCAAACCTGAATACTCAGCCCCCATGTCATTCATATGGAGAACAAGTAAAGTTTTATATCTCCCTTAGTTATGAACTTAAATTAATAAAACATGGTATGTAGCTTCACCTGGTTGAGTTATATTGATAATTGCAAAAACACATTTCTTATCTTCCTTGTAGCAGCAAACCTGCGTACTCAATTATAAAGTTATTCTTATGGAGAATAAATAAAATGCTATATATCATTTATTAATGAATGTATTTTTGTGAAACTTGGTAAGTGGTTCTAGGTAGTAGTGATCCCCATATATAAGCATTGGAAATTCGCTGAGTACGCAGGTTTGCTCCGACGGGGGTATTTAATTTGTATGGTTTATAATCTACAAGAAAGTTTAACCAAATCCATTTGATTACTAAATATGAATGTAGCACTTCTACTGACTAGGTTCTTTACCACTGATTTGTTTGTGTAGCACGTAAAAGTTGATTTTATATAGTATAGAATATGTATGTACATGTAGTATATACATTGGAGACAACATGGCAAAAATATATTTGCTGTTTTCGATTAAGCTTTGACGCAATTTAATTTATGTAAGAATTTCTACTTTATCCTCATATTTTTACATAATGGTACATCTTTAGTACATATAAATTGGTTAATTTACTATAGCACATGCAAATGGAACGTAGATGCATTACTGTAATCGTTTAATGAAATTATAATTTCCAAGCATTTTTAAAAATTACTATCAATATAAGTCAATTCCATTGTAAGTACCACTTAATGAATGAAAATATAAGAAAATTTGCCCATCATAAAGTAAAATTAACTTTATAGATATATAGTGTCAAGTGTTTAGAAGCAATCCGGTTTCGGTGAAATTAATACGAACATAATAAGTATTATGTAAAATAGGAGTATATTATATTAAAGTCAGATTCTAACTTCTGTTCTAACCATTTTCAAGCAAATCGAATAGTATTTTGACTAGGGAATCAAATCCCGGGATCCCGTGTCCCGGGATCGCGGGATCCCACCCAATTTTAGGCTCTTCCATCCCGGGATTCAAACGCCAAATCCCGTCATTTTCGGGATTGCTGAATTGCCTCAAATTATCAATACAGGTGATGTTTCTAACTGATGTAACCGCAATAAATCACTATAAAACCACTTTAATAGAGTTATAAATCAAAGCTTCTGGATTTGATAATTTTTCTTTCTTATATATTAACTAAAGGTTTATATTTTAATAACATTTCTTATAGTCACTTGAAACAATCAGATTTTACCTGAATAGGGCAAGTGATGTTTGTCAGATAATTATGCCTTTTTTATGATAGTTGTTATTTTTTCATTTTATTAAGAACAAATTTAGTTTGTTTTGATCCCAATAAACAACAACATTAAAATAACAACATTAGAATTTGTTTAAAGTAATATTTACTTGATCAATTTTAGATCGTTTACTAATTGTTACATGATTTTATTTTAAAAGTACTTTGTTTATTGAAAGGACAGTTTTTTACAACTTTTGTTTTATCAAGTAGGATTTATTCATAACTTGTCTTATTAATAAGTTAATAATTCCATTCATCTGCAGCTGCAGCTACATTAAAAACATGTACTTCTAATTCTACTTTTTAGGTGGAAATATTTGTTCATGGATACCTATTGAAAGAGTTTTTTTGTCAATTTAAATACATATCATTGAGTTAAAACACCAATATTGAGTTGCTTTATTAGTTTATTGCATACCCGAAGCCCTACCCAATGTGGGACCAAACGTAATAGTACTAAAAGTGTAATACCGATTTTTATCTTTCACCGTTGATCAATTGTGCTATTTAAATAATTGTTTTGTATTTTTAATAAACAAAACGGTATTCATTTGCTATAATTATCGTCAACATTTACAAAAGTACACTTAATCGCATATTTGTCCAGGCATTTTGTAAATTAGGCCGATCCCGGGATTAGTTCCGGGATCCCGGGATTGTTTTTTCCAATCCCGGGATTGAAAATATCGTCCGGGATTGGATTCCCTAATTTTGACTTTAAAATATCCCTGGGTATTACTAAAGCACTTTCTTGAGTAGTATGTTTGAATATTGTAAGAGATAATTGTGAAATTGTAATCATTCGATGATGGTTGTATCGAAACATCTCTGGATATTTTAAAATAATGGAGGTTCATTTCTAGAATCCATTAAATATGAAGTGAATATATTGCAACATTTCACATACAATTTCAAAGTATTCTCTTGTTCACAAAATAGCTTCCAATATTTAGACTGAACTAGAAAAATATTTTAAAAACTATTTTGTAAAATGTATCCATCAAACCGGACGCGGTAGCTCAGAGGTAAATTGCCTGACTAGCAAGTCAGACGTGGCTGGTTCGATTCCGGTCCCGGCCGACTCCAGTAAGATCATGAGCGGTCACCTCTGGCTTGCCCATGTGACTAATGCCGTAACGGTACCTCGCTGTCTTTAGTTCCCGGCACAGGTCAATAGCCTATGGTGACGGTCAGTTTAAGTTTTAGAAAAAAATAAAAAATTGATTAAGTTACTAAATTTCTGATTCCAATTTGTTTTTATATAAAGGTAGTTTAATTTGTGAATTTAAAATAAATGTGCAAAATTATGTTGAATCTGCTACTGCTTATCTCATCTGTGATTAAACTGCCTGGTCCATCTTTTCAAATATGCTTCATTGCACATGAATCTGGCAGCCTGCATCGTAAATTGCATCGGGTCTAGAAAAATAAAGCAATTAAAAGTTTCACTGGGTAAGTGGAAAATAGTAACATATCAATTTGAATGACTGCAGTGTAACAATTTCGACCGAAAACATTCGTAACTAATGATTATTTCTAAATTCAGAAATGCTATTGTGTCATAAAGAATAAATATAATATCAGAAAAAAATGTTATATTAAAGAATTATTACATCCTTGTAAGTATAACATAACTATAAACTAGGTCATAAAGTCACCGAATAGTGTCTTTATAGTATGCATGAGATGGCACTGGGATAATAGGGCCTATGCCTACAACGAAAAACATCAATATGAGTAAATTTTAAATTAATTTCGTTACTTTTACTAGATTTCTGTGGCTGTCCATAAAACCAAGTATTAACTGCAACTTCAAAATTATTAGATTAATTGTGGTTTATTTTAGATATGAAGAATAATCCATAATTCATTTAGATATAAAAGAAAAATCTGTTAGGTAATTAGCTTACAGTTTGTTATCAGGAAATATAGACTAAATTAGGTCAAATCTAAAACAACATTATTTTGTGAAGCTTTTGCATCTTCGCTCACTGCAACATTTGTATTCAACAGTGGCGCGGATTTGAATAACGACGTTACTCGTGACCCTTACTTCTCTCGACTTGGATTTTCACTGTCTGCACGTGCATTAGTTTTGTTATTGTCGTTCTAAAATATTAAAACATACTGAATGTGTTTTATTTGTAAAAGAATAACTAATGTCTAAACTGATTTATATACAAATAACTAGTTACTAAATACCCAACATATTAGAGCTAATACATTACTGGTACTATAAAACGCAGTTACCACACTCTTTAATGAAACGTATCTAAAAACAATCAACGTGTATCATTAAATAAATAAGCTGGATGTCAGAGGACACTAGGTCTGCATATTTATCTCCTCTAGTACAGACTAAGTTTAATAAACAAAATAAAAGAGGTACTTTCCGAATGCCCGTAAAACAAAATGCAATATGCTAATGTAATGCTCTTAGAATAAGGATAGAATATAGATTAATAGAAATTGGTCAGCGCATAAACGTATAAAGATATATTAGAGAAATTTGTTCACTCGATTTACTGTTGGAATTTGTTTACACATTCTTCCAGATTATGTATGAACGATTGGCAAATGTTTGTCTCTTTATGAGTGATAATGTTATCATTTATAATTACTTTTAACATTCCTTTTTTCATTATTGTTATGAACTTACGTTATAAGTGTAGTAAAATCGTCTTACTTTATTACCGTATAGAAGTATATTTATATAAGTAGCTGATATATTAGTATTTGGTTGTTTTTTGCAAAGTATTCTAAAAGTGTTTATCTAGTTAATGATCTACTAGTTTGGTTTCCTTTTATCAATACTACAAATTCATTAAAGTTATCAAAGCTTTGATTTTCTTGATCACGTGTTGACGATTTCAGAGTAAATAAATTTTATAAAACTCATTTGTATTTGGTTCAGGTACTTAAACTTATCCATAAAGAGCGGTCAGTGTATGAACGTGTAAACTTGTATTAAAGTCATTGATAACACTGATAGAATGCATTTACTGTTAAAATTACATGTCAGCTAACCATGAGTCAGGTGTATGCAACAACAGTTTTATGTCGGTTAAGAATTTTATGCGGTTTTTTTTTATTTCCTGACAGAGGGAAATAAGGCCTACATGTTTCTTTTATGTGCCTTTTATGTTTGCTGTTGGGAGAAGTGTTACATTGTCCTTTTTGGTATGTTCTAGGTTTATTCCTGAACTACTGAAAAATGTGTTATATTTTGTCAATATTTATCAATATAGTTAAGATTCCTTTTTTCGTTATTGCTATGAACTTACGTTAATTTATTTAAATTATCTTACTTTCATTACCACTGCATAAGTAGCTGACTATATTTGGTTGTTTTCAAAATTATTCTAAAAGTGTACATTTGGTTAAGTTCAGTTTACCTTTATAAATTCTTACAAGTCATTAAAGTTATCAAAGCTTTGATTTTCTTTATCACGTGTTGAAAATTTCAGAGTAAATCAATTTTATAAAACTCGTTTTCATTTGGCTCAGGTATTTAATCTTATCCATAAAGAGCGATCAGTGTATGAACGTGTAAACTTGTATTAAAGTCATTGTTAACACTGATGGAATGTACTTACTGTTAAAATTACATGTCAGCTAACCATGAGTCAGGTGTATGCAACAACAGTTTTATGTCGGTTAAAAACTGCGTGCGGTTATTTTCTATTTCCTGACAGAGGGAAATAAGGCCTACATGTTTATTTTATGTTCCTTTTATGTTTGCTGTTGGGAGAAGTGTTACATTGTCCTTTTTGGTATGTTCTAGGTTTATTCCTGAACTACTGAAAATGTGTTTTATTTTGTCTATATTTATCAATATAGTTAACATTCCTTTTTTCGTTATTGCTATGAACTTACGTTAATTTATTTAAATTATCTTACTTTCATTACCACTGCATAAGTAGCTTACTATATTTGGTTGTTATCAAAATTATTCTAAAAGTGTACATTTGGTTAAGTTCAGTTTACTTTTATAAATTCTTACAAGTCATTAAAGTTATCAAAGCTTTGATTTTCTTTATCACGTGTTGAAAATTTCAGAGTAAATCAATTTTATAAAACTCGTTTTCATTTGGTTCAGGTATTTAATCTTATCCATAAAGAGCGATCAATGTATGAACGTGTAAACTTGTATTAAAGTCATTGTTAACACTGATGGAATGTACTTACTGTTAAAATTACATGTCAGCTAACCATGAGTCAGGTGTATGCAACAACAGTTTTATGTCGGTTAAAAATGCGTGCGGTTATTTTATATTTCCTGACAGAGGGAAATAAGGCCTACATGTTTCTTTTATGTTCCTTTTATTTTTGCTGTTGGGAGAAGTGTTACATTGTCCTTTTTGGTATGTTCTAGGTTTATTCCTGAACTACTGAAAAATGTGTTATATTTTGTCAATATTTATCAATATAGTTAAGATTCCTTTTTTCGTTATTGCTATGAACTTACGTTAATTTATTTAAATTATCTTACTTTCATTACCACTGCATAAGTAGCTGACTATATTTGGTTGTTTTCAAAATTATTCTAAAAGTGTACATTTGGTTAAGTTCAGTTTACTTTTATAAATTCTTACAAGTCATTAAAGTTATCAAAGCTTTGATTTTCTTTATCACGTGTTGAAAATTTCAGAGTAAATCAATTTTATAAAACTCGTTTTCATTTGGTTCAGGTATTTAATTTTATCCATAAAGAGCGATCAGTGTATGAACGTGTAAACTTGTATTAAAGTCATTGTTAACACTGATGGAATGTACTTACTGTTAAAATTACATGTCAGCTAACCATGAGTCAGGTGTATGCAACAACAGTTTTATGTCGGTTAAAAACTGCGTGCGGTTATTTTCTATTTCCTGACAGAGGGAAATAAGGCCTACATGTTTCTTTTATGTTCCTTTTATGTTTGCTGTTGGGAGAAGTGTTACATTGTCCTTTTTGGTATGTTCTAGGTTTATTCCTGAACTACTGAAAAATGTGTTTTATTTTGTCTATATTTATCAATATAGTTAACATTCCTTTTTTCGTTATTGCTATGAACTTACGTTAATTTATTTAAATTATCTTACTTTCATTACCACTGCATAAGTAGCTGACTATTTGGTTGTTTTCAAAATTATTATAAAAGTGTACATTTAATTAAGTTCAGTTTACTTTTATAAATTCTTACAAGTCATCAAAGTTATCAAAGCTTTGATTTTCTTGTTTACTTGTTGAAGATTTCAGAGGAAATAAACTTTCTAAAACTCGCCTTGAAACTAAAACAAACTGGAAAGGGGAAGGAGTCTACTTTCATGATTCAATAAAACACCATGTCATTTTATTAAATTTTCGACCGGGAACCAAATTGAGTTATGTATACTTAAAACCAAATAGGTTGCTATATCCCAAAAATACGTTTGGTTTGACATTTATATAAAATTATTTGTATTTATAAATACTTGAAAAAGATTGGTAATCAAATTAGGAACGTTTTCTTTCACTGTTACTCCTTACCTCTTTTGGATTTTTAAAGGTTTTAAATTAAAATATTCGATATAATATCATGTTATATGTGCTTAGCATGCTAAAGGGGAAGCCCACATAAATGAAACTTGTGTGGACAAATAACATGCGTTTCATACAAAAAATTTATGTTTACTTGCAGGTACTTTTGAACGTCAAAATGAAGACTAGGTATGTGTAAATAAAATAGTTGCTAAAACAACTATAGCGTGAAAGTGGACGCTGTGGTCATCTTATAGGGGCGCGTCTGCAGGGTGACAAAAAAATGTGGATTTATATTTCACCATCGAGTTTCAACATTTGATTATAGACCAATCACATTAACACCCGTACTCTCCAAAGTAATGTAAAAGATAATGAAAAATAAACTATTGACATTCCTTAATAAAAATAAGTTTTTCAGTAAAACCCAATTTGGATTGCATAAGGGACAAAATACGGAAGGTACTATTTTAAAACTTATATCTAGAGTCGCCGGAGGAATGAATAATGGAAAATTTGTCAGTGTTTTATTTTTAGATGTCACTAAAGTCTTCGATAGTGTAGATCATAGTGTTATGTTAAATGTTTTATATGATGTAGGTATGAGAGGAGTTGCGCACGATTGGTTTGTTAGCTATTTATCCCAAAGAAAGCAATATGAGTGAATGGGAATATGAGTGGATGCGGCGTTGTTAAGTACGGAATCCCTCAAGGATCTGTACTTGGTGATCTGTTATTTATAATTTTACAATTCACTCTTATTTTTATATAAACTCACTGTGTGAAGGAAAATGTAATGGCTCGATACTGTCTTTTGCTGATCATTTGCTATGTGTGTGATAGTTTAGATGAGCTAAAATATAAACTGTAAAAATACCTTAAAGCAATTAAATGGTAGTTTACGAAGCATAACATGTTAAATAGACCTAGGAAAACCTGCTGTGTTAATTTTTCCCATAAAAAATCGATTGATTTTGATTTTCCAATCAAATATAAATGCTAGGATTGTTTGGAGTCTGATGTTGAATCTAGTGTTAACTGTGTAGTCATTGGCACAAGAAAGACAAGTCAAGTATCTAGGGACATTAATAGATAGGTAATTAAATTGGAAAGCACATATTGAAAAAAATAAACAAAAAACTCAACTGTGTACTGAGAGTCTTCTATTTATTGAGGAAACTTTGTCCAGAGATTAAAAAAAAAATATATTTATTTTGCCCTAGTTCATAGCAGATTACAGTATGGAATTGATTTCTGGGGGCAACTATTCAGACTTTCACAAACCAGATTTTTACCAAGCAAAAATATTTTGTAAGGATAATCAAGGACAAATCAAGGCTAGAACCCTCTATTCCTTTTTTTAAGAACTTCGAATTTTTTCCTTAAAATACCTGTATGTTTTTAAAGTACTAAGAGTGTTTGTTTAAATTAGTGGTGAAGTTATCGTCAACCAGAACAGTCAGAGGCAAAAGCTAAGAAATGTCATTAAGTTGCTGCTCCTTAAGCCCAAAACATCTGCATATAGGAAAACCTTTGATTTTATAGCACCTCGGATGTTCAACAAATAACCAGTATTTATTCAAAACTGCTTAAGCAAAAATAAATTTTTTAAATAATTGTAAGAATTATTCACTAAATACAGCCTTGATTTTCTATTATACATACCATGCTGAATATAAATATTTCTGTTGTTATAGTAGAGCAGAGTAGTTTAAATTCTAAAATATCACTAAATCCAGTTATTAAATTATACATTCAATATTATGTTATATGTTTATGTTTGTTAATAGTGCAAAATGTAGATATTTTTATAACCATCACAGTAAAATGTTTAATTCATGTATAATTTACTTATTATTCTACAATAATGATTTGAGGTTCCTATTATAATTATTTAACTTGCCAGTACCTACCCTCTAAACAGGCAGTGCCTTAGAGGGTTGTGGTTAACCAAAAGTTTATTTCCCTCGTAATAATTATCAGTTAATATTAGTTTGTTGTTGTTGTTGTTATGTCTTGTGTAGTTTATTTTTAAGTACCTATATGTTTTTGTTACTGGATATTCAAAGTCATTTGTAATAATTTATACAGTATAAACTGTGTAACAACACTGTACACTTTTAGTTGAATAAAACGATATTATTATTATTATTATTATACATAAAGTGAATGAATATCGGATAAAATCTTAAAACACTTAATTTCCCGTGCAGCTGCCTTTTTATTCACCAAGTAATTTAAAGTTAGGTTCAATCTAAAAATTGAAAATGATCCTGTTTCTAATCAAGAACTAATGGAATCAAAATAGTACGATTAATGGTATTTGCCTTTCGAGGAAAATAGAATCACTTGACGATAAGGTCATTTAAACCAGTATATATTGATCAGTGATTCAGAGGCATAACTCATTCAAAAATTAAGTTAATGGTAAGATTAAAATATTTCAATAATTTTCAACTATTAAATCAAAATATCTCAAAAACCATAAATGAGTGTAAAAAGCTCCATATATTTTGATTAGACCGTTTAGTTTCTTTTCGAGTGAGTTAATGGATCGAAAAAATTGTATACATTGTCTATTATTGTACAATTAAGTATCAAAAATCGTAAACGGAATTTTATCTGCAGCTCTGCATAACGATTGACGTTGATTTAACTCTTAGTTTTGGCAATTTTATGATTCGGTATAAATTAAAAGAGGCCATACAACATTCTTTAATTTGTATACAAATTTACAGCTATTTTTTTTAGTTTCCAAATTGTCGACGTTTACAAAATTTATCATACCGTTACTAAATTCTTTAAACCTTAATTCTTTAAACACATATATAAGAAGGATGGTATTGGCAACAACCAGAATAAATTTAACATTTCTTATTATTTTTCCTTTATTAAATATTATAATTAGCGTCAATTTTATATAAAAGTTATTTAGTAATAACTAAAAAAGAAAATAACAGAAATAAATCTCCTACAACAGAGCCAAGTCCAGCCCCCTCAACCATTCAAGAGTCGCTCCACTGATCTTATAGTTAATCCTGATTGAACATTTTGGAGCGCATAACAGAGCTAAAATAGATTCTTCCATAGAGATAGGTTACGTGATCAAAGTAAAGTGTAAACTAATCAGTTTGGTTAGTTGTGATTGGCCAAATTACCAAACCGTATGTCTGGTCAAACCCCACTTCTGTATTATTATACCGGCTCAGGTATTCAGCACTTATGTTCGTGAGCAAGAGTATTGCGTTATGAAGTGTATTACTGTCTCTTTTACTGTCTCCAAGCCATAAACTAAAGGTACTTCGTGAATGTATTACTTGTTTATGGCACTCTTGCAGAACCTGTTACAGCTGACATGTCTGCATTACAACAACACAATACGTAACTTTCGTTATTCGAACGGTCTATTACGGTAGAAATACGTTGTATATTTTTAGTAATGGCATGTATTATTTAAAAATATTAACAACAATTTTTAAACTATATATTATTTTTACCCATTGGATTATTAATGGTAAGAACTTGTCTTAAGATTTATTTAGCAATAGCTTTATCATTTGGTTGTCCTTGGATTTCTGTAGTAAAATTGACTGGATATCGCAGTGGTCAAAGGGTCCACCTCATTAACACTGAGGATCATATCGATCCTAAGCATTATTTAATTGTGTAATGGGTTGTACCTGAATTCAGGTGTCATAGGTTATTGAGCTCATTCTTGTTGATACTATATATACGAATTGAGTCGATCACAGACAGCATTCTAGGATACACGAGCCAGCTCACCCGTCATTTATAAGTATTCGCCTTGAAATACTCAATAATTGCGGCGGCGCGGAGTCTTAAACACTGATTTAGTAATTCAGCGATTCGATCAAAGTTATTCTGCTCCACCGATTAAATGAGTAGAGCATCAATTTCCCTAGGTTTTTTATGATTAACAAAGTAAACAAGTCTAAATTAAATAAGTCTCATAATATAGTTTAATCTGAACTGAGCTAAATTCTTGTTATTGTTAAAACTTTGTTTGAATACATGATATTGTAAAAACAAGTTTATATTGAGATTGTTACACTATTCATACTCACACTAGTCTAATTATTGACGTATTACCAACCGCTGCACTGGCAGCTATGCCAGTGTGAGTGTGTTTATGGCTTTGGAATGTTTGGCCAAACTTGTGGTTGTTCATGTGTTTGTCGAACAAACAAATATTGTTTTCATTAGCCAGTTATTTCTGCTTCTAACAAACACAAAACCCTCTACATTACAAAGAGTTGTATTCTTCATTTACTGAGACAACCGTAGTGGGCGAGGCATGACTGGTAAATCTTTATTTTTACTTAAGATGAGTACGAATTTAATATTAACTCGCTTATAACTTTTAATAATACGATGGTTTTATTTACTTTTTGAGCCATGTTGCCCACACTGGTAGCTCATGCTGGTTATCAGTTACAGTTGTATTTGAGCAACTCTTTTACCATTTTTACTTACCACAAACGAACCCCGCCAACAACACATACATATAAACATAGAAATAAACACCAAACTAAATTGATTAGGTGGGATATAACCAAAACAAACGTAGTAGCATACTCTTTATTTGGTTTTATTGTAACAAAATCGGAATAATAGATATAAAAATTGGTTCAGCCATTTTTACAAAATGCACTTTAGGAGTAAATATCTGGGGAAAAAACTTTAAAGGTTAGCAGTTATAGGCTATACTAAAATCATTGTATAAAAACAGTTGTTCAAGGTTATCGATTTTAATCAGTTACAGTGGATTATTTTCTAAGTGGGCCTGATTATGGAGTTAGTGACAGATCGAAAGCGATTGTCTTGTCGCATATTTTATTTTATTATTGCAAGTGTAACAGAGACGAAATAATTAAACTACGAGTTTATTTTAAAATTTTGTATATTGACCACTCAACATAAAACTAACGATATTAAGCCCAAACCACCCTTCGTATTCGGTCACTCCAATTAAACATTTGCATTAAACTTTAGTAAACATTTAATTAAAGACATCTCTGACCCGATCACTCACATTTTTACTGTCAACACCTTTATATGGATTCAGGGAATTTTTCTGTGTTATTGTGATTTTCCAGTAAAGTAAAATTGAACAGTTAACCATCTTTTAACATTTTTAAGCCAGACAAATACATAAATATTTAAATAATTATATAAATAACATTGTCTCATTGAATCTTTGATTAATTTATTCTAATTACGTCTGTAAAGTCCAATTTCTAGTTTATATACGAAATATTTTGCCATTTTTTTTTAAATAAATTAGGTAGCATTGTCCTGCCAATACGAACAACTTAGAGCACGGTATGTCTCTGAAGACTTTCTTTCCGATGTGTTGATGTTTATAATTATAGTTTCTCTGGTATCAGAAGTATACGAGCAAACCAAACCGTAGTAGTTATTTTACCAAGTTGAAGAATTTTTACATCGGTCTAAGCTGAAATCACAGACAACCTGCAAACGGCTAAGAGTGCAAGCCATTACTCACTGGCGAAACAGCTCAAAATACTAAACACGTGTGACAAGACCGGCCTCTTTGTGTTTGGATGCGATAATGTCTGGTAGATTGGACCTTCATAGGTTGTATAGTACATAATATTTGGTTGTAATTTGAGGTATTTGGGTTTGTTCGTATCAGCACCCATTATAATAAATTAAAACACATCACTTTACTTGAATCAAACAGTAAAGACGATTTAAATGTGTTTCAATTATACAAGTGAAACAACCGGTATTAAAATTATCCAAAGTAAAATAATTGGTTTCATTAATATAAAACTCAACCTCCAGTTTGGTAATCACCCTTATAAAAAAGTTTGATTTATCATATCGAAGATTGTTATTTGAAACTATTCATTTATTTTAATTATTGTTTTAGAATTTACGTGTTACAAAATGTTATCATGTAGCCTACATGAATCTAGTACTTTTCTTCATTACACCCTTCCGTCTTTCATTCATCATATTATGACCTGTTAATTGTTCCTTTTTTAACATAAATTTTAATAAGAGACTGTCGAAAGCACTAAGTATCAGAGAAAATAATTATTTATGAATAAGAAGGAAATATTTTTTCAGTTGTAAGTGATACTAAGTAATTACGATATGCAAATATTTTTATGTTTTGTATATTGTTTTCATAATAAAAATAATCTGCTCATAAACGTATATATTCTACTTGAATTGTCCACGTATACCTGTCTGAAATGTTATGACAGACATTTCTAATAAACTGTTGCACATATTAACTAAGGTATTTACAAAAACTTATTTTTATAATTTCGTTTATTTTAGGTATATTTCTTTTTGGGACCGTATAAAACAAGTATTTACCAGAATTGGCGCAATGTTACTATAATAGTTACCACCGTTACTTGACTTATGATCCCGGAAACAGGAGCCGGTGAAAAGGAAAGACAACATAATTATCAGGAAAACCCACCAAAACCGTATTTTATTATTATGATAGATGAAGAATTCGTGTGTAAACCTTATTAACTTATATTACTTGCACATATTTGACAAATAAATATTTAGAACGAACTGTTGTATATTATCTTTTATGTGGCCGTTATAGCTATTTTTTAATGTCTGGTTGTACAACTTAATTTGTTTATATTTAGCCCAAAGCTATTATTAGTAGTATAATGTATGCTCTCGCTGCGTTTAAAGAGAATAATAGATGACTCAAGTTTTGCCTTTATGGACCTAACATTAGAGCTGGTTTTGCTCGAAACCTCTAATGTTATAACGTTTAATAATTTGAAGCTTGTTGAAGCCTCTGCTTCCACGAAGCATATTTCGAAAATGTTGTTACCCTGCTGGACTGATTGAAAACAACGTAATTATTGTTTTGAATTTATAAAATATAGCTACTAAATGATAACAATAATATGTTTGAAAACAAATACACTATTGGTTTTATTCCTTCGAGCTTATTCTCTAATTTTATTCAAACTAGGCTTTACTCATCGAAGTTACAATTCCAGCAGCTCTTCCCAAATATTTGATTACATATTTTCAAAGATTGTGTGAAAAATAAAAAAAGTGAGTGTAAACTGAACCATATCAGGAGACCATGCTTTATTGGACCTTTTTTTATGTGGAAAATGTTTTACAAGAATTTATCACTATGTTACTCTGAATGATGAGCGAATTTCTTCTGTCTAAGCGGGGCATTTTCTTGGTTCATTCAATCTTTTTCATTGTGATTTGAACTGCTCATTCACTAATATTGACCTTGGTAGCGATATAATTTCGCGAATATTCATTGCTTTCATCTCCGCTTATTCAAAAAATAAACTCTTCACTGGGTTGGTTATGAGTATTATTTGCTGTCTCAATAGTATTATACTAGTTTTTTAACATACAAAACAGGTATTTTCATACAAATATACTGATATTGTGCAAACTGAAGAGGAAACCAGTGGTTTGTAGCATCCACTTTGGTACTATTTACATTTTAAACTGTGTGGACGTTAATGTATATTATGTGATAATTTTTTTAATTTTAAGATTTTTGTCTTTTTCAAGGACTTCAAAGCAAGTAGAATAATTAAAAGAAATATTCTGCATCGTATGATGTAATGCCATAAGCACTTTGACAACATATTGCTTGTTAATCACAATGCCATAGAGTCAGTTATGATTCTTTTACGGCTCGCAAACAACAATTCGGTGAAGCGTGTTTATTGCACACGGAGTAATATTCAATGTACCTAGAAATTATCTGTAAATAAATCTAGTATGTCATCGTTTTTTCCTGTAAAACTGTCTTTAGGGCAAATTTATCTAATAACATTACTTAATCCACCATTATTGAACAGTTAATTGATTCGTAAAGTAACTAAAGTTGTATTTTCTTATGTTTTAAAGTCATTATATATGATTTACATCAGAAATTGGTTAAAGGCTTTTTCAATAATCATAATCTGGGAAGCCTGGAAATCGTTATTTTATTTTAGGGGACTCGCTGGTGTAGTGGTCATGGCGACGGATTTAGTAACCTTGGCAGCGTCCTAGTCGCGGGTTCAAATCCCAATTAAAACTAGAATTGATACGTATTATTTTGTGAAGATAAAATAAAGAAAATATGATAATAACATAGCATGGGAATACGTAACCTTATAATATAGTAAATAGTGCACTGAGTAGTAAATTATAAGCTAAACTGTGTTTTATCAAAACAAACTTTATTTAATTTCAGTAAACATTACATTTATACTATAACATGTGTTGCTGGGAAACGAGTAAAGGGAAACATATTGTTTAGCTTATAGCCATAAACACACATTTAAATCCTGTCCCCCTAACATAATACCTCCCTCCAACAACACTCAACCACTTTTATAATAATTTCTTCTAGTGAAGTTGCCATAAACCCTTATTCTCAGAAATCAGGAATTCAAAATATATACAAATTTTAAAATGGCCCATTTTTAAACTTTTATGTATATGGGTTATCATGAGAGATAATCGGAGGACCAAGAGATAAATACAAAATAAAACTTTCATCTTGAGATGAACAACAAACACGGTATATTTATTTTAGGACAAAGAATGTAAACAAAAGAAAATAAACATTAAATTGACACTCAGCTGGTAATCATAAAATATTAAATAAAAGTTGATTTTAAGACAGTAAAAAAAATAAAATTGATATATTTAAAATAAGAGTTTAGCAAAACACCTGAGTTCTCTGAACACCTTATTTAGAGGAAAAGCCTGACCATAATCAGTCCTTCTTCAATCAAAGTCAACATTTTAAAACTTTTCAATCATATATACAGCCTTTTTCACTCCATCTATCATCCAGCTCTTTGTATAATTTCGTCTGCCAACAACAATACATCCGTTTATGCCCTATATTCTGACGAGCCTCGTTCCAGCCCGTTTCCTATAATCAGCATAATCTTTGTTGTCCTGCTCTCACATGTTCAACTCTACGAGTTACATTAGGTGATGACAACCGTTCACTCGCCCTCAGAACATAACATTAAACGAATTTCAGTAAATGAAGTTTTAAAAACAAGATTGTTCACTTTCGGGTTAACTGTGGCAATTAATGTGGTTGCTGTGTTTGTTTTTAAGAGGTTTTTTGCCACTGTGTCTGTGTTTTTCTTGGTTTGTGGAGTTTGGGTTTAGTTAAGATTAATTTTGGTGGGTAGACAACGGTATTCAACCCCAATAATCTGCATGAAGTAGCTGTTAGGGCAGTACGAGCTGTATGAGTGTGTTTATTGATGCGGAGTGTTTGGTGGCCAAACACGTGGTTGTTGATGTGTTTGTTGAACAAACTTGTGGTATTTGACACCGCCACTGATACCTACCTTTAAAACACAATCACTTTTATTTTAACATTACTTCAATAGTTACCTGACATTAGAGCTATTCATATGTTGAACATATATTTTATTACATTCATTTTGACAAGTAGTACGAAAAAAACGTATGGTGTTTTTTATAAAATCTCAGATGAAATTAGAATTTGTTATTGTATTTTAAATACTTTAAATTTACTTAAATAAAATAAATTATTCATGACTGTCAAGTTAAAACCATTCCAAAGTTCAAATCGTCAAAAGCTCACAGTAGTGGTGAAATGCGGGGGAGGGGCCACAATCGGCGCTTTTTTCCCATGTTATTCTTATGGGGAGCCGTTTTTGCACCGACGCCAGCTCCCGCCTTACACAAGTTTCCTTGTTAGCCTATACTAATGTCCAACCCTTGCCTATATTAAATATATTTTCCCAATCCCCATCCCTCCTCTATATTTTTTAAAATTAATTTTCAAATTCAGGCTAAAAAACTATCTTTAGTGTTTATAGTCCGATTTGTCTGCAATTTGGATATGTTACTGTCCTAGGCAAGTGTTTTAATAAATTCCACTTACATTTCCCAAATTCACTATAACGGTCAAATTAAAAAATATTTTTGAAAAATACTATAGTGCCAATTGCCACCTTCTTTATTAACTGTCCGATTTGTCTTCAATTTGGATATGTTATTGTCGTAGGCAAGTGTTTTAATAAATTACACTTACATTTCCCAAATTCACTATTACAGTCAAATTAAAAATTATTTTTGAAAAATACTGCCAATTGCCAACTTCTTTATTAAATGTCCGATTTGTCTGCAATTTGGATATGTTATTGACCTAGGCAAGTGTTTTAATAAATTTCACTTACATATCCCAAATTCACTATTACGGTCAAATTAAAAAATATTTTTGAAAAATACTGCCAATTGCCAACTTCTTTATTTACTGTCTGATTTATTTAAAATTTGGATATGTTATTGTCCTAGGCAAGTCTTTTAATAAATTCCACTTACATATCCCAAAATTCACTATTACGGTCAAATTAAAAAATATTTTTGAAAAATACTGCCAATTGCCAACTTCTTTATTTACTGTCCGATTTGTTTAAAACTTGGATATGTTATTGTCGTAGGCAAGTGTTTTAATAAATTACACTTACATTTCCCAAATTCACTATTACAGTCAAATTAAAAATTATTTTTGAAAAATACTGCCAATTGCCAACTTCTTTATTTACTGTCCGATTTGTTTAAAATTTGGATATGTTATTGTTGTAGGCTAGTGTATATGCACCATCCACATTTTACAAATATTGCGGTTAAATTTTAAAAAAATTTGGAAAAATACTGCCAATTGGTAACTTCTTTATTTATGGTCTGATTTGTTTAAAATTTATATATGTCATTATTCTAGGCTAGTGTATATGTACCATCCACATTTGACAAATTAACTATAATGGTTAAATTTAAAAAATATTTTGAAAAATATACTAACAATTTCAAACTTCTTTATTTACTGTCTGATTTATTTTCGGATATGTTATACCTCTTATATAGGTAACAAGACCACACTACCACACGTTCCACTACCCCCTATAATACAGTATTTTGTCTTTTTTGTTTATTTTGCTGTAATCCCAAAACTGACTTTGCTGTTTATTGTCCGATTTGCCTACACTTTGGATATTGTCCTAAGCATTTATTGTCTGATTTATTTTTGGATATGTTATAGCCCCCATTCTAATATACCCCATTTCCAAATTCACTATTACGGTTGGATTAAAAAAATAAATACAAGCTTATTATATACATCCAGCTGATAAGTAATATATATCTACAAAGTATTTATGGTCAGAACTGCCTAAATTTTGGATATGTTTTAAGCCAATGCGATAAAAAAAAATAAATTTTTAAAACCCAAAACAACTAAACACAAAACACTAATCTTTCTTTGTGCTTGTTTGGAGTAGTCTTTATTTTATCCAACTTAATTTTAATTTTGTAGTTAAAATCAAACTTCCCACATTCTAGCTCCCTTTCCAGCCAGTGGTTGGAGACATAAAGGTTACGAATATTTTCAAACTGTACAATATATCTTTTTCTACCCCTATGTTGGACTTGTTTAATAGCGCTTATTAATAATTCCGCACCATATTCCAAATCCTCCAGTCTACTACATTCTTTAAATTTAACATTGCCTTTAATATCTTGCATCTCTATGTCTTCTTGTCCAACATCATCCCACTCATTGTTACGGAAACTTAGGTTTTCTATTTTTGGAAAGGAATTGCCATAAAATGTTGCGGTTCCGTTAGTGTTAAAGCTTGCAAGTGGCTCGTTGGTAGGTAGATAAATAATGTCCAAATCACCACTGTATGGCAACACGCTATAACCTTGCCTATTCTTATTTATCTCTATAAATACAGTTTTACAGACACTTTTAACATAGTATACACCCCTCCGCCCATCCTTTTCTGCCAACACTCCCACAAACTTGTTGTTTACTACAAACGCATACACTATATAATGTCCATAATGCTCTAGATCCTCCCAACCTCGCAGGAAGTAATCTTTTAATTTATCCTCTCTTTCCCTTCTTTCTTGTTCTTTAGCCAACTGTGCTTTGTATTCCTCTGCAACAGTATTTTCCACATATTCCAATTTACGCTTATTACTGTCGATGTCTTCTAATTCCAATTTCCTCTTTTTGGAACAACTCTCTAAGAAAGGCTTGGAAAGTGGCTCTATTTCTTTAATAGTGTATGGGTACAGTTTATTGGTCCGGCTTCTTAAAACGTAGGGAGTAAGGTTAGGACTTTCCACTAAGCCTAATTCTTCTAAATTGATGTGTTTAGGTATAGTGGAGAAAGGTGTATTTGATTTTGTAAAACATGTGCCCCCAGATTTGATGTAACACTTATGCTTTACACTTATGGCATCAGGAAACTCCTCTATTACCTCTACATAGTTAGTTGGTAAACAGTTAAAGCTAAATGCAGATAGAGCATACTTTATTAACTTTTCCCTTTGTGTACTATCTTTTGGCAGTTTTAGTTATACTCCAGTTATTTTCTTCGTATTACTATTACCCCAATATGCGTATTGTAATAAATCGTTAAACACTAAACAACAACTGTTTTGTAATTGATTGGCAACTTTCACCCACATCTTATGCAGAGGTACAGCATAGAATGGAGCATTTTGAAAGTACCGTTTGTTGTCTTCTATTAGAATTAAACAATCTCTTAAAGGTTCAAACCCTTTACCAAAACCTCTACAATAGTTATAGATTGTTGCCTCTAACCTTGTTATTCCATTCTCTCTAGCTAGTTTAGACGAGAACGTTTCTTTTAGTCTCGCATCTGGACAGTTTACAAAGTTTATTATATGGTTTCCTATACTTTTAATTACTCCAGGGCTTGTAATCTGGCATATCAATTTATTATATATTTTTACCCTGCTATTTACATTAAACCATGTTAAACAGTCTTTACTAACATTATCTACAATAACATTATATCCATTCTTGTACGCCCCTTGGTAGCAAAAGTTAAAGTTTTCTGTAAGATATTGGCACATTTCCTCTTTATTAAATATTCCAGCCAAATCTAGTGTTATATCGAAATCCATAAGATAGTACATTTCTTTTTCCAGATCTTGCAGTATCTTTGGAAGATCTTCCAACAAATCCTTAATTTTAACATTTGCAACCTCTATTTTATAGGGAATTGCTATAGGATCATCATACTTTTGTTTAATTTGGTCAATATCTTTCTTTATTATTTGTAACACACCCTCGCTTTGGACCCCAGAGGACCTCTCCAAGGAGAATGGTAGTTTGGCCACAACACCATGTCGAGCTAAAGAGAACTTTTTAAATATTCCTCGTAAGTAGCTATTAAACGAGCCACATATTTCCTTCTTAACTTTAAATTTATTCCGAACGTCCCCATCACAATCCGTAACATTGGTTATCTTAACTAACATTATGTTATCACAAAACGCATCCGTTATAGATGTTAAGTTATTTAATTTTGGTTCGCCCTCGCAATAGTTTATATTACCTATGTCTGTAAGAAAGTTATTATTACGTAGATTTTCTAATAAAAACCATATACCGAATCTTTCGTTAGTAGGTTTAATACAATTTCCCAATAAATGGCTAACAGAGTACATTTCTTTTATACAAAAAAAGTAGCGGAAACATGTAAACAGGACAGATTACACTATAGGTATATATGAGTAGGAGTGGCTATGATCCAGCGCTAACATGGTTTTCTTATGAGAAAACGTGTAGCCAACCTAAATGAATTGCAAAACAAAAAATATGACCTACATACCAGTGGTACCAACCGTAGTTATATATATAAAGATGTATAATAAGGTAGTTATATATATAATGATGTATAATAAGGTTATATATATATATAACAAGGTAGTTATGTCACGCTTGTAATGTAAGACACAAAATACCTGCAGTATTATAATGTAAGAGAGAATATATATATATATATATATATATATATATATATATATATATATATATATATATATATATATATATATATATATAATATCATACTACGTAGTTTTAAATATATATATATATATATATATATAAAGATGTATATCACCGTAAACCCGCCACCGTCTATCCATACCTTTGTCAGCCACTGCCTCCTCCTCCCGACCTGTCCCCAGCCGCGCTGCCACTGCCCTGTCGCTACCTCCTGTAACAAATAAACATATTGCATCAGCCACCTCCCCACCACTTTCTATTATCCCGCGCGCTTTCTCTCTCTCTCTTTGCTCCCTGCTCCCGTTGCGATCGGACGTGTTTTTGCGCTGTTCCGTTCGTTGCGTTTTGCAAAGATTAAACTTGAGCGTTTGCTCCCCATAGCGGCTTCACTTTTCCTAACCTCACTTTTCGCTTTGTATTTTACATAACCTCACTTTTAATTTGTATTATTCTGCGTAACATAACCTCACTTTTATTTGAAAAAATGGCTGTAAATCCTGTCGAGGTTCTCAGTTCGGACGAAACCTATGTTAGACATTTTAGAATTTATGGAACACGAACAATTTTTAAATTTACTAATCCTCCTCCTGAAACTACTGAAATTGATTGGCTAAGACAAGGGTTTGCCATAATTGTAAATGAAATGAAAGAGCGGGCCCATGAAAATGATTACCTTGGTTTCACCTTGCACAGCTTAAACCTAAAAAGTAAAGAACCCGGTTTTGTAGCTTTCCGGCCCGTTGGTGAAATTGATGAGGACATCCTTTGGCAAATTTTCGGGGGTATTGTTCAATCCAATTCTGAATCAATTAAATCTACCGACACATTTAAAGTTGAATGTACCCGAGTTAATCTCCCTGTGGGTTCCGGCCGTCCTGGGAGAGTAAGACCTGGCTTTTATAATACCTTTGATGAAGAATGTAAAGCCAGGTCGGGAATAGTAGTAATTAACAACAAAGACAACTTGTGTCTCCCCCGGGCTTTGGTGGTGGCCATAGCAAACGTGACTAAAGACCCCCAGTACAAAGCAATCCGAGAAGACAAGGGTAAAAGGCAAGCGTTTAGGGCCAAGGAACTTATTCGGCGGGCTAGGGTAGAGATCTCTGAGGAAGGTGCCGGTATCCCCGAATTGGAAAAGTTTCAAGACTTGCTAAAAGACTACAAAATCACAGTCTACAACTATGACAGAAAAGGGCGGGATGTTTACTTTGAAGGGGCTGTTGAAAATCCTAAATTCAAAATTAACTTACTCTTTCACAACGGTCATTATAATGTAATCAACAGTTTGACCGCTGCTTTTGCCTGTGCTTACTTCTGCGAAGCATGCCACGTCCCTTACGAACACAAAGCAAAGCACAGATGCTCAAACATTTGTCCTCAATGTCAAACCATCTCGCCTCCCTGTAAAGAAGAGCATGGGGGAATAGTTTGCACAGACTGTAACATGACTATGAGGAACCAGCTCTGTTTTATCGCCCATAAGGTTGACAAATGCAAGACAGTAAAAAAGTGTCTAGACTGCGGGAAACTGATTAATTTAAAAGAGAGATCCGGACCTCACAAGTGCGGGGAAGTTTTCTGTAAACCCTGCAAATCATTCAAAGATCCAAATCACAAATGCTACATGCAACCCAATGATGGAAAACCTAAAACTAAAGACTATCTTTTCATTTTCTTTGACTTGGAAACAAGGCAAGACGAGTCTCTCCCCTCTGACCCTGATAAAAAAGTACATCAAGTCAACTTGTGCGTCTCGCAACAGTTTTGCTTTAATTGTATCGAGTCTAGATTTTGCACGGCATGTAGAAACAGAACTAAAGTTTTTAAGGAAGAACCGGTAAAACACTTCATGGAGTATGTGATGCAAGCTCGTAAACAGTTCAAAAATGTCTGTGTAATTGCCCACAACGGGCAAGGCTTTGACTTCCAGTTTTTGTTAAAGTATGTGTTGGAAGAAACTAAATTCACTCCGGAACTGGTTATGAGGGGGACCAAAATTATTTTAATGGAAATGGACAATGTGAGATTCATTGACTCACTGAGCTATTTCCCCATGGCTCTCGCTGCGCTCCCTAACGCCTTTGAACTGCCTCCCGAGAAAAAGAAGGGCTACTTTCCCCATCTCTTCAACACCTTGGCGAACCAAAATTATGTAGGCCCTATGCCTGACAAAAAATACTACTGCCCGGAATCAATGTTTGAAAAGAAACACGAAGCCTTTGAAGAATGGTACGAGGAACAGGTGGCGAGTAACTATGTCTTTAACTTTCAAAAGGAAATCTTGGAGTATTGCATCTCTGACGTAGAGATTTTAGCTCAGGCCTCATTAAAGTTTAGACGCATTTTCTTGAAAGAATGTAACGTAGATCCTTTCCTCGAGTCCGTAACTATTGCTAGCGCTTGTAACCTGGCCTACCGCCGTAACTTCTTGAAACCAAACACAATCGGCCTAATCCCTAAAAACGGGTACAGACTGATTGACAATCAATCAGCCGTTGCTTTACAGTGGTTAACGTGGGAAGAGGAGGAACGAGGGTTGAGGATTGAGCACGCTGGCCGGGGTAAAGAAGTTAAAATTAACGGGCTAAAAGTTGACGGGTTTGACGGGGAACGAATTTACGAGTTCCACGGGTGTTACTGGCACGGGTGCCCGAAATGTTTTCCTTACGACAGAGAGGCTCCTCTGAAGGAGGATCCCTCAGATTCACTTAATTTAAGATATGAAAGGACTCTGAAGAAAATGTCTAAAATCAGTGACTACGAAGTTGTAGTAGTGTGGGAGTGTGAATTTAGAGCTTTGAAAAAGGACAATAAACTAAATCACTTGAACAACCTGCCGATCCTTAATAATCTTCCCCTCGACCCACGGCAAGCGTTCTTTGGAGGCAGAACGGGCAATTCAAAAACATACCACAAATGCGTAGAGGGAGAAACGATACAGTATGTCGATGTTTGCTCCCTCTACCCCTATGTAAACAAATATGGGAAATATCCTTTGGGCCACCCTACCATTTATGTGGGAGATAGGGAGTGCAGACAGCGAGGATTAAATGTAGATGGTTTGCTAAAATGTAAAATCCTACCGCCTCGAGATCTCTACCACCCCGTACTCCCTGTTAAAATGAATAATAAATTAATGTTTGTGTTGTGTATGACTTGCGGGGAAACTCAAAACCAGCGAGACTGTGAACATGAGAGTGATAAAAGAGCGTTAGTCGGGACTTGGACTATGGATGAAATTAGGAAGTCGATTGAGAAGGGTTACGCTGTACTGGACATGTACGAGTTGTGGGAGTACGAGGTAGCCACATACGAGAAAGGGGGACTTTTTACCGATTTTATTAATAAGTTTTTGAAAATGAAGCAGGAAGCCTCAGGCTATCCTAGCTGGTGTAATACCGAAGAGGACAAAGACAAGTACATCGCAGACTATTTCCAACATGAGGGAATTAAATTGGACAAGGCAAAAATTTGTAAGAACGGGGGACTTAGATCATTGGCTAAATTAATGCTTAACAGTTTCTGGGGAAAGTTGCAGTGAAACAAGGTAGGACTTTAAACTGCATCAGGACTTTAAAAAAATACATTGAAAAAAAAACCTTAATACAATATTATACAGTGAAACAATGCAGGACTTAGAACAATAATTTTAAAATACATATCAAACACTTTGGGACTTATTAAATTTATTTTATGCTTTTGAACGACTTACTTTAATTTATTAATGCAGTGAAACAATAATTTACAAATTTACAATAATTAAAAAAAAATACAACACTAAAAAAACCTAATAATTAAAAAACAACCTTGTTCGGCTATTAACGACAGTCCTGCAAAAGGGGCAGCAGGTGACCCGGCGGCTACAAGCCGGGCACAATGCATGCCCACAGGGGTGGAGGGCTACAGTTGGGAGGGCACTTATACAGATCTGACAAACTATATACCTCGGCTGTTCTGTAGGAGGAGGCGTGCCACGGATAATAAGATTATCCATCCGCCGGTCGTTGTAGCTGAGGATCCGTTCCATGGTGGCACGGAGCTCCTCCCACACAGCCGGAGCGATCTCGCGGATTTGGTCCTCCTCCGCGTCCTCCAAGGCGTTCCGTGACAAGGTCAGAGCCTCACCCAGCTCTGTCCGGACGGCCGCGATCCGGTTGACGATGCCCGGAACATCCTCGGAGGTGTTTGTCCCACGCTCCTGAAAACCACATCAGGTAAGAATCTATTCGTAAAGTTAATTATTACCCTATATCTTACAAACGAATGACTTGGAACCTTACCATTTCAAAAAGCCGCATCCTCAGCCGTAACAGGCCTTCCTCAAAGCGACAGACGGCGCAATCGGCAGGGGGGTCGACCGCGGGCATTCGTTCCTCACACCTTAAATTCTGAAACATTACAAATTAAATATAACACAAGTTTACAAAACAAAACAAAAAAAACAAACCCTAACCCCCCCCGATCAAGATACTTACAATAGGTTCAACCCGTCTTGACGGTCCCGCTACCTCCCTTGCACCGGTGCTCGGCCTGTTTACCCTCTCCTCCAAGGCAGCAATGTGGACTTCCGGTATTGACTTTAAAAAACAAAACGATCAATTATCACAAGGTACACACACACACACAGTAAAAAAAACAAAAAAAAATACAACAGTATAACAAAATAAAAATTACCGAAAGTCTGGGAGCTCTCGAGCCCGAGGGAAAGGCGAATACATCCCCCTCCACCCTTGCACCAACCTCGTCCCGATCAGCAAACGGAATTGCAGGCACCGCCCTAATCCCAGTTACGTTCTGCCCCTGTAAATAATGTTTATATTATTATTATTACTATAACTAAAACCTAAAATGTATATCAAACATACGCAACTGTTAAACCTTATTACTTACAAGACTATGTAGTGAAGGTCTGCTATGCCAGGAGGAAAGTACCCTTGAGGGTGTAGGGCTGTTTGGTCGAGCCCTGTCCCGCCGACGCACATCCTCTTCCTCCATCCTTGCACCTGTTACGTTCTGCCCCTGAAAAAACAGAGACCGTTAACACCATTATTAAAACCTATGACTAAAAAATACTTTAAACAATACGACGATACTAACCGTATAGTGTAGATGGCTGATTAGCGTCCTCGCACTCGTTTCCTCTGAGTGAATAGAAACCGGCCCACCCGATGTTATCCGTAGAGGGGGTTCGGCCAGGTGAGTCCGTCTTACCGGTTCACCACCCCTCTGTAAATAAAAAAAACAAAGGTATCAGATACCCATACCATACAATACAATATCAACACCATACCATACTCATACCATACCAAAACATACCATTAAGCGTGTGAGGCACCAGCCGTCCCCAGCGATAACGGCCCTCTCTCCAAACGAGTACAACCCCGTCTCGTCGGTGTTCCTAATTTCCGCCCATAGCTCAAGTCTCCGCTGGGTAAAAGTTGATTCTGTCACCTGGCGGTACCGTGGCGGAAATCTGACGCTTCTGGGGTTGTTCTGAAAACAAAATACAATTAGTGTAATAAAATACCCGTACTTAAAACTATATACTCCCCCATAAACCAAAATACTTACTGCACGTATAGAGAGCAGGTATCCATCCTCGCTTATAAAATACTGGGATTCGCCATCACTACCGACGAGCTGAGAAAGAAAATATAAAATCAATTATACAATTCTAAAAATAAGCAAGTGGAAAAAAAAACAAGTACCTATATAATAATTAATTAATCACCTCAGTGTTAGCCAGATGAACCGCATATGACGTAATTGGGGTATCGGGCCGGGGGTGTGGAGACCGGTCCCTTACCTGAAAAGCAAACAGTATATTGTAACTAATTTTATTATTTTATTGTTTACTACATTATTAACGCTAAAAATCACATAGCAATGATATGTCCTTACCGAGGTGCCGCGTCTAATAATATTAGGCATCGTCCGCCTGACAGGAGATGCTGGCCTCTGCCACTGAAAAAAAAAACATTAGAGTTAGAGAAAACCACAAACAACCCCTAACCTCTACGTGCAAGTATTGCTAAATAAGCTAAATAAAAAAATATAAAACTTACAGTTCCTAACTCTCGCATGCTAGTCTCTACAAGCTCAGGACTTACACCAAGATCATACTGCAACAGACAAATAAAAATAAAATTTAGACTTACATTTTCTAAACCTTGAAAGATCGCCTCCCGGGCCTCAGGGCTTAGACCGGCAATATCGTCCTGTAACAAAAAAAAACACAAACCAAATAATACTATTAAATAAATAAAAAACTATAAACGTTGAAAAAAACACGGAATAAAACCCATACTAACCGTAAACCTATTTCTCGTCAACAAACTGCCGTCATCAAGGAAGGTCCGCGAGGTCTCGATATATACCCCAGACTCGCCAGACAATCTTAACATCTGCCTAATCCTGCCGTTATATTCTTCCTAAACACATAAAAACATGTATAAACAAACGCTGTTATAAAGGCTAATATAATCATACCGAATATAAAAACTAAATAAATTAACCCACCTGAGATATGGATTGTAAACCGCTAACCGTAGAAGACCCACTCTGAAAAAATAAAAAATTATAATTAACCTCATTTCAATGTAAAACCTAAACTCTTGTATTTAAAAAAAAATATTTGTAAGTACGTTTTTACCTGTTGTGACAGGCGCTGGGATAAACTGCTCAGTCCCGAACCGCTCTGAAAACAAAAAAATAAACTGTCTAAGTATACACATTCTATTAATACTAACCCTACCATAAAGTTTAAAAAAGAGAAAACAAATTACTTACTGCACGTATAGAGAGCACGTCAAGATCATCAGCAAAAAACATGTCCTGACTTAGAGGTTGGGGTGTTTGGTCACCATCCTGAGGAGTCGTCGATGACAGATCCTGAAAAAATTTATTAACTAAGTAAACTACTAAATGTATAGTGGGTAAATCTATAGTGTAATTGTTTGAAACTTTGATTACCTGATTATTGGGCGGGATGTTTTCATCTTGGTCGAAACCAATCACCAAGCGAAGGCACACGAGAGCTAAAACTTGGAACAACATGATAACTAAAACAACCACTGCAGAGTGCATAGTACCATAACACCGGGTCAGAGACCCGTATTTATACGCAATATCCCTTCCAACACCGGTGTAAACAGCCGACCAATCACAGCCCGCAGATTCCGTTAGCCGCGCCCCCCACACTGTGCTCCTCTCTCAGTTAGCCGTGATGAACCCTCCGAGCTTAACCCAACTTTGCCTTCAGCACTATTGTTCAAAATTTAAATTCCTCCAAGAGATTTGTGATTTAAACCTTCCGTTTTTATTGAAAAAATTATTAATTGAAGAGCACAAAAGTAAATGTTATAAAGCAAGTTACTTTATCTGTGGGCGGAGTTATTGTAGTAACTGTTACTCGGTGGGTACAATTATTAATAAGGTTAACTTTTGTTTTGTTCTATGTGTGACTGTGTATAATGTTTTGTTTTGTTTGTTTTGCAGATCTACGAACTAGCGCCGCACAGTTTCGAGCCTTACGCCTACATTGACGGCTGGTGGCTGGGGACCGAAAACCTAGGCTACTGCCTGCACCGGCCATACATCCGGTCCCAAAACTGCTTCGAGTGCAGGATGTTTCAAGAAATCTCGGCGTCCCGAGAATGTTCCTGTTCCTGTTAATGTGAGTACAATATATCTAACTGTAGGTTTGTCCGTTAAAATGTCCTGTAGAAAAGCACTTAGCCGGTCGTTATGCGGGCGGTATGACGGTTAGGGCGCGCCCCTTGAGTCAGTCACCGGACCGCATCGCCGAGTCACGCTTGGCTCGGCCGCCCACAGTATTTGTTTAGCGTCGTCTCAGTCTGCACCATGGATCCGCCGTGTACAGAGTCCACGGTGTTTTGTGGTAGTTTTGAGCCATTTTTAGATTCGGGTTTTGTAGTGACGGGCACTGTGTTGAAATTACCCCACATTTTAGACTAACGTACCACTATTGTAATAATATTATATCGTGCGCTACTTTAGTCTACTCGTGGAAGCTTGACTACAAGTGCCTCGCGTGTGAGTACGAGTTCTCCACAGACTGGGTAATTTACACGTTATAAAGGTATGTTTTTTTTTTTTCTTTAAACTATAATTTTGAACGCTCGCGTTTCCACACCACGGTAAGCCTTTAGGCTAGGCCGTAGGAGCGTCGGCGCGTTCTTTTTGGTTACCCAGAGCTTCCCCTGGAGGCCTAACCTCTGGGGTGAGAGGCCCCAACCATCGCCTCTCACTGTGGTAGCCACTCCATAACAAAATGCTACCTCCTTTTTTATATTTTTGTTCTCTGTTTACCCCAATAGGCTATTTACTAAGACTGTGTCCTTTCATTTTAGCCTAGAAAATAGACAGAGAATTTTTTTACTTTATATATTTTTTTTTGTCGCGCTTTTCAATCCGCTTTTCCCTGACAGTCGGAGGATTACAACAAACGGTTTCACAGTTTTTTAGGCCAACCTCCCCACACCCATGGACTTACAAAGGGTTTAACCCTGCCTGATGGTGAGCGACTGCCGGGCCTTATTTTTATTAGGCCCCACTCGAAAATATTTTTCGAGCGTAGTACTTTGCGGACTTCAAAGCACAGTTTTCATTTTTATTTCCATGTACAATAATACAATCTACAAGTTCATAACTATCGCTACTATTTACAATATTTATTTCTTTAACATTAGGGTGAAATTCCCGAAGGAATTGAGCCTTTTCCAAACCTTTTGTGTAAATAGTTTCAAAAGGTTTACAGAGTGAGCTTAAAAGCTCCTCACTATACTCTACTTCGCCATCGTCCCACTTAATGTGGTGATAATGACGAGTCAGCCAGCGAGCTGTCCTTTGCATTTTACTATTCAACAAATTAAAACAGTATGGAGGTCGGAACACAATCTGTGTTCTATACGACCTCCTAACTATAGCAAGTTCTTTAATAATAAATCTATTACCGTTACTCCGGAAAGCTTGAAACTCCACTATAGCTTCCATAATAAAATTTCCTGATATAAACGGTCGGCTACGTGAGGCGGTAATTGATCTGTACAGGTTTCAGCACCGGTTAAAACCTGATTAATATAAACTTGTATAATATCCTCAATATAAAATAATTGCAATACCTCGCGACCAATTAAAGGAATATTTTTTACAAGTTGATCCCACTCGTGACGGTTAAGAGCCAAGGAGTGTTCTCCATCAGAGACACAAACGTACTGATGCCCAAAAATATTGTTAACCTTTATGCTAGGCCCCGCGTCTATAGTTATGAAACACTGATAATTCCCCAATAAAGCCAAAGTTACTTCGTTAAACCTGTCAATTAGTTGACAGAAAGAATCGTAAGACCAAAACACAACACCTTTTCTCCCTTTAATCAATACACCCAGACTATTGTCTCGACTTTTAAAAATACCCGTCACAATACTTTTAGTTAATTCGGGGTCCAAGAAATGGACTGACTTTAAAAATACTCCAGTCATCAAATCTATTGGCTCTTTACATTTAGGAATGATTATAAATTCTTGCAAAGCCATATTTAATATTCGTCTTCTGAAGTCTCACTATTATCAAAATCTGTACACCAATTAACAATAATGCTATCAGCCCCCGAGGGTAGTTGAAACTTTGCACTAGCGGTATTAAATACACAACAGTCTAAGTAATCCGTTTTGATTAAAAGCCCGTCTTTAAAGTATTCAATCTTAACACAACCGTTGTAACCCATGTTTACCCAACGAGTTCAAGAAAGAGACTGATTAATTATCTCTTTTGGACATATAAATGTATCTTTTACCCCCACCCCTTTGATTAAAATATGAGTCACGTGACCCTCAGGGTCCACTGTTTAAAAATTACTCGGGAAATCTTTTCTTCTGTTAATTTGATACGTCTCAAAAACCTGGCTCGGTCCCGAGCCATGAGTTCCCAATCTGATTTCCTGTCTTCTTCTGGCAAACTGTATATTTCTGTAACTACCGGGTTGGAAAAACTAACTCGAGATTTTCCTGACATCTCCCGTTATAGGCTTATAGGAATAATGTATATCATGTAGTAAAAGGCAGTATGCCCAAGTATTACCTGGAAAGGCCCTTTTTGTTGTAATTTCGAGCCTTACGTCTACAGGCCCTGTTTTAATAGTATCGTCCTGTTTTGAACAGTCAATTACATACAGAGGACACTTTGCTTTAAAATCGTCAAAATTTAATATAGGCGAACCGATTCTTCCATAATACGAGTTTTGGAAGGCAGCAAACATATCATACATTAAAGTAATATTTCCTCGAAGTTTATCGTACGGGTAAAAGTTTGAGTTTAAATAAAGTTTTACATCAGTTAGGTTGCAGGCATCAAATTGTGACATGTCCTTTGTTAAGTCGTTTTTTCTGTCTGTTTGAAAGGCGAGTACGATATACCTGGGCTTTTCTGTCTGAGTAGACGTTTTCAGTGTCCAGGAGAATGTCTCCGTACTCGGCAGGTTCGGGTATTCAATCATGTCCCACTGGCGGAAGGGAACATGTATTGCAGGGTCTTTCTCTATATATTTGTACAGTTTTAATTTTTGAGCGTCATTGATTGTTATGTGAGGTATACGCCAATAAATTTTTTCTAATGTTAAATCTAAAGTACCGGCGTTCGCTAACTTTACAGCGTTAATATCCGAAGCCGAGCGTAAAAGTATCAATTCTTGTTTTACGTTCACTAGCACCTTTTTGTAATCTTCGGCAGACCCTAACAGATGTTTTAATGGGATCGAATATACAAAATCTGTTACTTTTTCAGAATTACCTGGGCCTAGCCAGCAGGCGTTTTTAAAAGTATTTTTTTCTTCCTCGCGAATGGACAGGATATTCTTTAAAGTTGTAGTAATACCAACATTTCTCGTTCTGTCAATCTCCTTGCCACAAATCTCGTACCGGATTTCTTCAAACATAAAGGCCACTGCGTTATTTACAAAGGAAACATCCTGAGGAGTCCCGTCCGTCTTTTTAGCGCTGACTATACCGTGAATTACAATAAAGCTTTCAAAAGGCGCAGTTATTATATCTTGCTGTAATATTGGTATTCTTATTTCATCATTATTATTGAAAGTAGAATTTGCATAGGGTAAGTGCGTGTGAAATTCCATCCCTGTTATCAAATCATCGTATACAGCCGGGCTGTCTATCGCCAATAGCGCCATTTTTTATTACTTTAAAACCGATAGAACGAAGAAACGATATGTTTTTACACGTTAACACCTTGGCTTTCTGAACACTACTGACCGACTGCCCCGTAGGCATTCCCCTAAATAGTAGCCCCATTACTCTGCCTTAAATGTAGTCTAATCGAGATTCTTTCTCCGCGAAAGTTAACAAGATTACCGTCCTGGTCTTTTATGGACACTGTTAAGGTATTGATCCTTTGACTGATTACCGGTAAGTAAATCACGTTTCTCGGGAGCTCAACTATTTTATACCCCGGTGGTTCGGCCGGGTAAAACTCGTGTATCACATGACCCTCGACTCCGTTTAGGTACGACCCGCGTGTGACATTACATTCGACCTGTATTGAATTAACTTTAATTATATCCACAGGCAGTTCAGAAACATGATGTTTATTAGCCTCGTATATTTGTTTTTTGTAGCCCAAGAGTGTTCCCAATGAATGTTCTTTAGTAAAGTCAACTTTTTCAGAGCAAAATATTGTAACTTTTAAAGTGTTATTATTTGGCTTTAACGTAAATGTTACTTTTTTCTTCGGCAGTTGAGACTGTATGTATTTTTCAATGTCCTCGATCTCGTAAGAGCCCTCAGGAATTGTAATACTTTTATCATCACCGTAGTAAAACTTATCATTAATGTCTTTCTCAATGTTTGGTATAGAATTATAAGTGGTCAGTTCAATTAAACCAAGTTCCCATTCACCCTTGCTAACATCTATGGGAAATGCTAGCTCGTGGGATAGAACACTAGTTGATCCCGTGAGACAAAACATTATAATTACAGAGAAACTTTAAACAAAGATGTCCGCAAACAACTGAGTCAAAAGTCTGTTGTCTTTCGTAATTATAGTAAAGTTCACAGCCCGCCAAGTATCGTGAGATTTCTGGTGGTGGTCTTAGGTTTCCAAAACTGTCATAATAATAGGCTTTCTTATTAATCTTTTTATAACAAACCCAGTGGGTACCTTGATTAGCTGTACTGTCCAGGTTAACTATAGCAGATTCACATTTTTTGGGGCGTTTCGGTAAACTGTCTCTCATGTAAACCCCTCTAAAGTTAGGAATCTTTAATAACCTCACGTATTTGATTAAATCGTAATTTGTTAGCGGTTTTACAGGTATCGAGATGCTTTTTTTTTCGTTCGCCTTTTTCTCCCCTTACCTGCACCTCTCTTACTACCCGCACCATCCTTCCTATAAGGCCTAAGATACAACCCTCTGCCCCGAGGACGTTTAACGGGGCGTTTCTTTTTACGGCCTCCCCCCAATTTTGATTTTGCTTTCATGGCCGTGGTGACTGCCCAAGCAGCGGCTTTCTCACCAACACTGGCGTTACTAGACTTGAATCTTTGCCAAGCGCGTTCCGCCAACTCTTTGTCAGCTTGCCTTCGCCGCTCGCTGTCGGAATACCGCGAGTATGCTATGTCGTGGACC
Source organism: Allygus modestus (assembly GCA_963675035.1). NCBI lineage: Eukaryota > Metazoa > Arthropoda > Insecta > Hemiptera > Cicadellidae > Allygus > Allygus modestus. The sequence continues at coordinate 55,338,022 of OY776112.1, read as the reverse complement.
TTACAGGCCTCGTCCAAACCGTTTATTCCTTTGTCTCCTCTTGCCAATCTCTCTTTTAATCTCGTGCCAGGACCGCAAAATTGATATCCTCCAGGCAAATGTAATTCAACAGGTAGGAGGTCTATGGCCTTATTAAGAACGGATGAAACAATACCTCCACCTCGTACGACCGCTAGCTTACGTCTGAGAGGTTTCCTTCTGTTTTTTGCCATTTATTGTAAATATCTAATAACCTCGTAGAGTTTATTTAGTAGTGACTCACGTATACACGGGATATTTAAAACTTCAAAAATGTCAGGCACCGTACGAGACACAGCGTTTGTGTACTCACTGTATTCTAACGAGCCACTGGATGTGGTAAAGTAAATCATCCCGTTTATATATCTAAAGGCACCGCTACAGTGGGCTGGGATACCGTAAAGCGTAGACGAGACCATACCCATAAAAACACCCGTATAATTACACTCGTTTATTTCAATCAGATACCAATCGTCAATAATCATGTAGCTCTTCCCCGTGTTAGTTGCAAAGGCCGCGTTAACTTTATGTACCATTCTACCGGCTATGTTATTGACATTATACATTGTAATCAAGGACAGTGAAGGGTATCTAAATAAAAACACCTCACTGTCAGTAAATAACGCGATTTCACCGTTAGGCCGTTGGTAAATGGCCGATATTTCAGTAAAATTTCGTGGTAAGAATTTGAGCCAGTGTGATATTCTTCTTGGTCGTGTTAAATCCTCAGGAATCCTATCTGCAGGGTTTAGACTAATAATCCATACATAATCCCTAAAGAAAGCAAATATCCTTTTGTTCACAATAACGTACGTATCAATTTGACCTTTAAATTCACAAATATCGCGTTTTTCAAATATTTCGGGTGGTGTTACGGCTGTAGTTGTTGTTGTTGTTGTTGTTGTTGTACTGGGCGTTGTAACGGTAGTGGATGTGGCTGCTGTTGTATTTATTTTTGGGATGGTTGCAAATGTTTTAGTGGGCTTGCCGTAAAGATACTCCATAGCGAGTCTGTCATCGTTGCTTAGCTCGTATTCGTTCAAGTCAACAATCCCTAGAGGATCCCTGTTAAAAGGAAACATTACTGATTTATCATCACCTGAATGATCCAAACCAAGGGTATGTCCAATCTCATGAACCAAAGTTAAAAAGAACGAAATGTTTCCATATCGTGGTAAATTCATAGTAAAATCCCAATTTTCTTCCGAATCGAAGTGTATGTCTGTAGAAGTATACCCCGTATTGGGGAGATAGCCGTGGGCGAGAACTAACCCAGGACCGTCAAAGTCATAGGGGCAAGTATCGTGTCTAGAATAAAACACATGTTGTCTACCCGTAGAAAATGATATAATTATTGTTGGATTATTTATATCCTTTTTAAATGTTAAATTCGCGTGTTTGGCCCATACATCAAAAGCTTTCTGTATCAGGTGGGGGTGCTGTGGTGTTCCGTATTGGTACCACGTTATTACTGATGTATTCCACTTTCTATTGGGTAAAGCCGAGAACGGTAGTATATTGTCTCGGTGACCGCACCGAGGCGTGGACATGAGGGCCAAAGTATCGTTATCAAACACCCCCGTTGGTTCAAGACGAAAGTACTCTTGAAATTGTCTTACTGCAGAAGTAATGTTTTGTGTCAAAGCGTTTTTTTCCAAATACCCGTAATAAGTCAAAAAATCTATCGACTTGTTGCACGAGGCAAGAGGCAGAAAAAACAATAAAACAACCCGCATGTTGAATGGCTCGGCGAAGACTAATTAGTGTTTGCCAGTTAATGTGTTTTTAAACCGGATCCCGTCCTGAGGAAACTGGGGAAAGGGTCCGTGTCTATAATTTCCTCTTCATCATCATCTTTATTACGGAATTGTCGTGTATTTTCATCTAAAAAGTATTTATTTACAACATTTAATTTGACCCAGGTGTCCTTGTCTGTCTGTATTGGAGCTCCTAAGGTATTGTAAATATCAAATAGAACTTTACCCAATAGTCTTACAATATAATTTAAGTTAAGTACGTCTTGAAAATCTGTCGGATCCGACAGATTTTTTATTTGCTTTGACTGACAATCATAAAAAGTGTTATCTACGAGCTTTAAGGCTGATTTTGATGATTCTTTTAACATCCGCAAGTTTACAGCATCATACTCTTGTTCGGCATCCCGTACGTCTCTTAGTATTTTGTTTCCTATAATATAATGTTCTCCTGTAAAAGGAATACATTTGTAGTCTACGTAATATTTTGTAGCGGCGTCGTCGGAATTTTGTGGTACTTTTACATGTCGAATAACACATTTATTAGCGTCAAAATACTCTTTTTTTCATCTAAAATCAAGGTATTGTCAGACATAAACTTTTTTGTCACCGCGTCGTTATCGTCTGCAGGTCTTTTTAGATTACATAACCGTTTATTTTGAATATCGTAGTCACCGTCGGGCGTTAAATTAAAACCCTTGGGGCCCTTGACGGCCTCACCTCGGGATTTTCGGCTACTACGTCCGAATTTGTCAATGGTCATTTTAGTAATGCTTTAAATCTACTGTTGCCAGCTCCTTTTATAAAGCCGGCCTCTCTCAGTTCCTCCACGATACTTAGTATTTCATTGCTATGTGCTCTGTTTCCACTCTCTGTTGACATAGCAATGTGTCGCAACCGATCCACTAATTCATTGGCGTCATCCCAATGTATTATATCACGAGATCTTGCATTCTTCCACGCTAGACCCTTACCCGCTTTGGCCGGGAATAGGTCTTTAATAATTCTTCTGTACTTTAGGTTGTTGTCCCTTCTAATTGCATTGTGGAATCTGTAACCTTTCTTGTGAGCGTTGGTGGCGATAATAATACTCTTATAGGTATTAAGATCGTCTTTATTGTATATATCCTCGTCAGGGGTTCTCTTAAATATGAGCTCATACAAGCCTTCAGTAGGACTATATCTTGTGTTGTTTATTAGAATAGTTCCATCGTTGTCAAAGTCTAACACCTTATCTCCCATCATTAAAGTACTGCCTTCGTATCTAGGGCCATAATCATGGTCAATTACTCGGACCTTACCGCTAGCATCCTTTAAAAGCATTGTCATATATCTCACTGTCATGGGGTTACTAAACTGGTTTTCGATATATTGGGATGCTGTTTCCAGTCCCGTAGGGGTTGATACAATTTGCTTTAACCCGCTGGTTTCAGGTGTAGAGACACTCGCTGGGATAAATTCAGTTATTTCTCCTTCGTCGTCTGTGGTATCGTATTCCATTGGCTCTTCTTTAAAGGTTTCAGGTTCAGTTTTTATGTCTGCTGTGTTTGTTGTCGTTTTTCTAAGTTCTTGAATAATCGGTTTATACTGCTTCTCAAGCAAAATATCACTTTCCGCAGCACCCTCCTTAAAAAGTTTATATTTGCGTTTAATAGCATTACGCAACTCTATGAGTCGGCTAGTCAGTTGTTTACTGTTTCGCTCCATAGTCATAAATGATAGATTTTAGCAATCACATTTAGATTTAAGGTAGTTCAACCTGTCTAAAAAACAGGGCACGCTTCTTGCATCTTTTCATGTAACGTATTACATCTTTCAAAGAAACACCAGCACTAAAGTCTAATCCTTTATAATATCTACTTTCCTCTCTTACAAGACTGTGTCTCGGTATTACATAACGGTTTGTTAAACTTTTAAAAACAAAGGCTCGCTTTACATTGTCTCTCCATTGGGATATATGTGTTACTATATACTTGTCGTTCTCAACGGTTTTTTCCATATACTTGCTCAACATTCTCAATGGTTTATCATGATGTCTGTTGTACATTAAATACGAGTTGAGAAGCCAAAATTCACACGGGTTGGTCCCTGTAAATGTTTTCCACTGTTCAAATAATGTTTGATTTGTCACTCTATATACACCGTTTTTTAAACTAATACCAAATCTCTCACACTGTGAGGCCACTGTGGGCAGGGCTGCTCTTAAAAACTCTGTAGTATATAACCCCTGGCAGTAGTTATTTACGGCAGCAAAAGGTTTACCCCTAGGCCCTTTGGGAGTATCGTCAGGAATCGGCCCCCAGGCAGTGTTGTAACTAATGTCAATATAACATTTGAGATATACGCATGTGTTATAAATACCTATAGGCGACCTGATGGGAATAGTCCTTTCTGTCAAAACTATACAACCGATCGCGTGAGGTATTTTGCAACCGTACTCCAACATTCTCAAAACAATCTGAGCAAAATTAATACTACCATGAAGGTTACGTAAAGGCAATACTTTACCAAATATATCCGGAAAGGGTCTAAATCTAGAGATCAAGTTTTGAGGGTCCCTGACGGTATAGTTGTTCATGTCCTCATGATAAATTACCAACTCTAAGGGTACACTCTGTTCCTCACACTTTTGTAAAAAGTTTAACCAAGTATCTCTATTATATGTTCTCTCACTCGCAGATATCATTAATAAAACTACGGGTGGTAGTATCGCGGTGCTTGGAGGTTTTTTATGTCTCCAACACCTTTTATTGAACGGATGACCGTGTTTACCCTTCCTACTGCAATAGTTTCCACAAAATTTCTTTTTATCCTTGTAATAATATGTACAGAGGTTAGACCTTACGTTATGAAGTTTTTTATCAAATCCCCTTATATCGTTATAATAGTAGAAGCGACCCATTAGAAAGCTTCTATAAAACTGTCCATTCCCACTCTGTACCTTCCCTTATAAGGGTCCAAAGTTTTGTCAATAACTAGGAATCCAAAATTATCAAGCCACGCTCGAGCGCATATTTCTTTAAATTTGTCAAATGACATGTCCGTAGTGACATGATCGTTGTAAGCATGTCGTAAGTTCTTATCGTCTTGTTTAAATAGAATAATAAGGTTGCAATTGTCTCTCACCAGTTGTTTGGGAATAGCGCTGTATGTCTGACCGAGATAAAATGTATCTAAATTGTTGTGTCTTCCCATAGTAAAGTAGTTTCTAATGTTATTGTGTTTTTCGGCGGATATATCGTCAAAAATCATTATAGAGTTTGGTTTAGCTTTGTTTGGGTGTAAAACTAAACTATTATCATCATACGCGAAATAACCAATCTCCTTAGGTATAACTTTTTGTAATAGTTTGTATTTTGGTTGATAGAGGGATTTCGAAAATATATAAATGTTTTTTAAATCTCAGACCGTTTGGATCAAATAATAGATTAAATAAGACATTAGTTTTTCCACATGAACTGGGCCCCACTATAATGCAACGTATCGAATCTGGCAATAAAACACCGTGCTTATTCTTTTTTACCATACCGGAGCCTGTGAAATATTCGTCAAAGTTTTGAACAGAGATTTCGACTTCCTGCTTTACAAGCCGCATCGTGACTGGTTACATACAAATAATTGCTTTGGTTTTAAGTAATCACTTCACGTGCAAGCTTTTAAGTCACGGTAGAGTGACTTTAGACACGGTTGAGCGCTTTTGCATGTCACGCTGCCTCGTTACCGCAGGCTGTCAACATCAATCTAAGATAATATCCTACGTGGTTGCATGTCATTTCTTTTCGCTAACAGAGGCCAGCCAGATGGTCAGCCAGATGGTCGGGCTCCGGTCATCGACATTAAGCCAGATGGTCGGGCTCCGGTCATCGGCATTAAGGCAGATGGCCGGCCTGCAGGTCATTGGCATTAGCATGTCATTGTCCCTCACTAACGGAGGTCGTTAGCATCTATCCAACTGTCATGGCTGCTATCATACCCCCTCCATCGTACAAAGAGTCTGTCTCCTTTCCTTTTTAATACTCTTTCAACTAAATAAACGTCACCGGTTTTGGACTTGCTAATTTCTTCGGCATAAAACCCACCTTTGAGTATCTCTCCTCTACTGTCTTGCAGTATGTATGTTACCGGTCTTGTTGGTTTAATTGCGTATACTGTAAACGTCTCGTTTGTCCAATTTGGTAAATACCCTTTTTTGAAAACTTTTTTCACTTTACTGATTCTAACGCTGTCGCCTACTTTTAATTTTTGTTTAAGGATTTTGTGTTTTGGTTTCTTAACTTTATTTATTCTCTTTAAAATATCTTTGACGTGTTTTTGTTTAAAATCTTTGGGTTTCATACCTATAGTCTTGTGCTTTGTATTGTTGTAAGACTTTACAATTTCTGGCAATATACTTAACCGTTCGTAACTTCCACGGGCTGTAAATAGTTTGTACATTTTTGACTTGAGAGTCCTGTTTAATCTTTCTACTATACTGGCTTTAAGTTCAGAAAATGTAAAATAGTGATTGATTTTATATTTTTTCATTAGAGCGTTTACATGTTTATTAAAAAAGTCGGTTCCTTGGTCTGTTTGAAAGTTTTTCATTTTATACTTGGCTAAAATAGGTTCTAAAGCTTTAGCGACTTGTGGTCCTGACTTGTCTTTTAATGGTACAGCAAACGCCACTTTGGACAAACAGTTAATCATCGTCAATATGTACTTGTACCCTTTATTAACTTGGGAATAAGGCTTCATTTCAACGAGATCAGCCTGATAAAGGTCTGTTAGCCCCTTAAGGGTGACTTTACGCCTGGTATAATTTATCCTGGCGGGTCGGTGTAGTTCATTAGCTATAGCTGTTTTACCGTCCATTTTGATAATGATTAAAATTATCCAAATCTTCTATTTATATATTTTTTTTTTTAGTAAAGTCATGGCCCCTCCACCGCCATGACTCGTGGAGACCTTCCAAAACAAACTAGTTGTCTCCTCCGTTTATTTTTTTTTGTATTTTACTTTTTATACTTTTTTTTTTACCCACCGGACCGTTCCAAGGAGTAGCCTAGGTGTTGGCCAGGCTCCTCAATGTACAAAGTCCTTCTTTCACCCGAGGTCTTTTCGATGGAGTAGCCGAGGTGTTAGCCCGGCGCCTAAATCTACTGGACCCCTCATTCACACATGGGTCTTTCGATGGAGTAGCCGGGGTGTTAGCCCGACGCCTCGATCTACTAGACCCCCTTTCAGGTTTACGGGGCTTTTCGTCACCCGCGCCATAGACCTCCATTCGTTCATGTACATTCATACAGTGGGGATTATAGCATTTACATTTATATTTTATATACAAGGGTTTTTTTACATAGTCTGGTACTCTAAGAGGTACCAACTCATCAAAGTCAATGTTGTTTTTAGAGCATAATGTAACATAAGGACATTGACTATGGATAATTTCTATAAAATAATTAAGTGATCTACGTAAGAATGTATCCCAATATAAACAATTCCAGTATGCTGAGCGACCTACATAGAATTTTTTAATATACTCTTGACTTATGGCGTAATGGTTACGCCAATGGGTTTCTACAAACTTTTCGAAAATTACTGGGGGCATGTTTAGGTAAATTAGTTCGTTAATACATCGGGTGCGATCCCAGATTTGTTTTTCGCAAAGTTGAAAAAGTGATTTTGGTTGATTCATAGTAAAGAGCAGGGACACGTCAGATCGCTATGGCGGCAGGGAGCAGAGAGAGAGAGAGAAAGCGCGCGAGATAATAGAAAACGGGGGAGGGGGAAGAGTGACGCAACCTGTCGGGGTTACTCGAGTCTTTGAACCTTTTGATAGCCAAATGGCAAGGTGTCGTACTCACCCTCGAGCCTCCTTTTAGGTCCTGTGATTTTAAACTTTTTAATTTCACTTACTGTTACAATATCTCTGTCTATAGTCCTCCTGATTCTGTTTTCTTCAATTTCTAAAATTTCAGCGGTTTCACTAAGGACCATCTTTTTTAACTGTTCAAAATTTAATTTTTCGGATGTTTTCATGTTTAATGTTAGACCCTTGATTTTACACACAGTTTGTAGCTTTTGCTTTTTGGTTGACCAGACAAGGTATGCGTAGGTCTTTGGTCCCCCAGAAACAAACTCTAAGATATAAGAGCCAGGCCCGTACTCACTTGCCAATTCGTCCGTCATTTCCCCGAGGTAATCTCCCGTAGAGACCTTGTACAATCCTCCCCTGTATAGATAAATACACGAGTCCGTGTCATAGTAAAGGACTTGACCTCCAAGGGCATCTAGATGTTCATACAGTTTAAACCTCGCCTGGGCTGTGGTGTAGGCCGCAATAACAACATTTACATTTGTCAAAGGTTCCCCCACTTCCTCAATATATTCCCAGTTGACAACAACAACTTCCTCGTTAACAGTTTGAATCCTATTGACTTGTACTTCTGGACTGATTAACATTTTAAACAAGACTTTAGATTCCCTTACAATTGTTGCTTTAGTTTGGTTCTCCCTCTGTCCGAACTTTCCCCAGAAACTGTTAAGCATTAATTTAGCCAATGATCTAAGTCCCCCGTTCTTACAAATTTTTGCCTTGTCCAATTTAATTCCCTCATGTTGGAAATAGTCTGCGATGTACTTGTCTTTGTCCTCTTCGGTATTACACCAGCTAGGATAGCCTGAGGCTTCCTGCTTCATTTTCAAAAACTTATTAATAAAATCGGTAAAAAGTCCCCCTTTCTCGTATGTGGCTACCTCGTACTCCCACAACTCGTACATGTCCAGTACAGCGTAACCCTTCTCAATCGCCTTCCTAATTTCATCCATAGTCCAAGTCCCGACTAACGCTCTTTTATCACTCTCATGTTCACAGTCTCGCTGGTTTTGAGTTTCCCCGCAAGTCATACACAACACAAACATTAATTTATTATTCATTTTAACAGGGAGTACGGGGTGGTAGAGATCTCGAGGCGGTAGGATTTTACATTTTAGCAAACCATCTACATTTAATCCTCGCTGTCTGCACTCCCTATCTCCCACATAAATGGTAGGGTGGCCCAAAGGATATTTCCCATATTTGTTTACATAGGGGTAGAGGGAGCAAACATCGACATACTGTATCGTTTCTCCCTCTACGCATTTGTGGTATGTTTTTGAATTGCCCGTTCTGCCTCCAAAGAACGCTTGCCGTGGGTCGAGGGGAAGATTATTAAGGATCGGCAGGTTGTTCAAGTGATTTAGTTTATTGTCCTTTTTCAAAGCTCTAAATTCACACTCCCACACTACTACAACTTCGTAGTCACTGATTTTAGACATTTTCTTCAGAGTCCTTTCATATCTTAAATTAAGTGAATCTGAGGGATCCTCCTTCAGAGGAGCCTCTCTGTCGTAAGGAAAACATTTCGGGCACCCGTGCCAGTAACACCCGTGGAACTCGTAAATTCGTTCCCCGTCAAACCCGTCAACTTTTAGCCCGTTAATTTTAACTTCTTTACCCCGGCCAGCGTGCTCAATCCTCAACCCTCGTTCCTCCTCTTCCCACGTTAACCACTGTAAAGCAACGGCTGATTGATTGTCAGTCAGTCTGTACCCGTTTTTAGGGATTAGGCCGATTGTGTTTGGTTTCAAGAAGTTACGGCGGTAGGCCAGGTTACAAGCGCTAGCAATAGTTACGGACTCGAGGAAAGGATCTACGTTACATTCTTTCAAGAAAATGCGTCTAAACTTTAATGAGGCCTGAGCTAAAATCTCTACGTCAGAGATGCAATACTCCAAGATTTCCTTTTGAAAGTCAAAGACATAGTTACTCGCCACCTGTTCCTCGTACCATTCTTCAAAGGCTTCGTGTTTCTTTTCAAACATTGATTCCGGGCAGTAGTATTTTTTGTCAGGCATAGGGCCTACATAATTTTGGTTCGCCAAGGTGTTGAAGAGATGGGGAAAGTAGCCCTTCTTTTTCTCGGGAGGCAGTTCAAAGGCGTTAGGGAGCGCAGCGAGAGCCATGGGGAAATAGCTCAGTGAGTCAATGAATCTCACATTGTCCATTTCCATTAAAATAATTTTGGTCCCCCTCATAACCAGTTCCGGAGTGAATTTAGTTTCTTCCAACACATACTTTAACAAAAACTGGAAGTCAAAGCCTTGCCCGTTGTGGGAAATTACACAGACATTTTTGAACTGTTTACGAGCTTGCATCACATACTCCATGAAGTGTTTTACCGGTTCTTCCTTAAAAACTTTAGTTCTGTTTCTACATGCCGTGCAAAATCTAGACTCGATACAATTAAAGCAAAACTGTTGCGAGACGCACAAGTTGACTTGATGTACTTTTTTATCAGGGTCAGAGGGGAGAGACTCGTCTTGCCTTGTTTCCAAGTCAAAGAAAATGAAAAGATAGTCTTTAGTTTTAGGTTTTCCATCATTGGGTTGCATGTAGCATTTGTGATTTGGATCTTTGAATGATTTGCAGGGTTTACAGAAAACTTCCCCGCACTTGTGAGGTCCGGATCTCTCTTTTAAATTAATCAGTTTCCCGCAGTCTAGACACTTTTTTACTGTCTTGCATTTGTCAACCTTATGGGCGATAAAACAGAGCTGGTTCCTCATAGTCATGTTACAGTCTGTGCAAACTATTCCCCCATGCTCTTCTTTACAGGGAGGCGAGATGGTTTGACATTGAGGACAAATGTTTGAGCATCTGTGCTTTGCTTTGTGTTCGTAAGGGACGTGGCATGCTTCGCAGAAGTAAGCACAGGCAAAAGCAGCGGTCAAACTGTTGATTACATTATAATGACCGTTGTGAAAGAGTAAGTTAATTTTGAATTTAGGATTTTCAACAGCCCCTTCAAAGTAAACATCCCGCCCTTTTCTGTCATAGTTGTAGACTGTGATTTTGTAGTCTTTTAGCAAGTCTTGAAACTTTTCCAATTCGGGGATACCGGCACCTTCCTCAGAGATCTCTACCCTAGCCCGCCGAATAAGTTCCTTGGCCCTAAACGCTTGCCTTTTACCCTTGTCTTCTCGGATTGCTTTGTACTGGGGGTCTTTAGTCACGTTTGCTATGGCCACCACCAAAGCCCGGGGGAGACACAAGTTGTCTTTGTTGTTAATTACTACTATTCCCGACCTGGCTTTACATTCTTCATCAAAGGTATTATAAAAGCCAGGTCTTACTCTCCCAGGACGGCCGGAACCCACAGGGAGATTAACTCGGGTACATTCAACTTTAAATGTGTCGGTAGATTTAATTGATTCAGAATTGGATTGAACAATACCCCCGAAAATTTGCCAAAGGATGTCCTCATCAATTTCACCAACGGGCCGGAAAGCTACAAAACCGGGTTCTTTACTTTTTAGGTTTAAGCTGTGCAAGGTGAAACCAAGGTAATCATTTTCATGGGCCCGCTCTTTCATTTCATTTACAATTATGGCAAACCCTTGTCTTAGCCAATCAATTTCAGTAGTTTCAGGAGGAGGATTAGTAAATTTAAAAATTGTTCGTGTTCCATAAATTCTAAAATGTCTAACATAGGTTTCGTCCGAACTGAGAACCTCGACAGGATTTACAGCCATTTTTTCAAATAAAAGTGAGGTTATGTTACGCAGAATAATACAAATTAAAAGTGAGGTTATGTAAAATACAAAGCGAAAAGTGAGGTTAGGAAAAGTGAAGCCGCTATGGGGAGCAAACGCTCAAGTTTAATCTTTGCAAAACGCAACGAACGGAACAGCGCAAAAACACGTCCGATCGCAACGGGAGCAGGGAGCAAAGAGAGAGAGAGAAAGCGCGCGGGATAATAGAAAGTGGTGGGGAGGTGGCTGATGCAATATGTTTATTTGTTACAGGAGGTAGCGACAGGGCAGTGGCAGCGCGGCTGGGGACAGGTCGGGAGGAGGAGGCAGTGGCTGACAAAGGTATGGATAGACGGTGGCGGGTTTACGGTGATATACATCTATATATATATATATATATATATATTTAAAACTACGTAGTATGATATTATATATATATTCTCTCTTACATTATAATACTGCAGGTAGTTTGTGTCTTACATTACAAGCGTGACATAACTACCTTGTTATATATATATATATAACCTTATTATACATCATTATATATATAACTACCTTATTATACATCTTTATATATATAACTACGGTTGGTACCACTGGTATGTAGGTCATATTTTTTGTTTTGCAATTCATTTAGGTTGGCTACACGTTTTCTCATAAGAAAACCATGTTAGCGCTGGATCATAGCCACTCCTACTCATATATACCTATAGTGTAATCTGTCCTGTTTACATGTTTCCGCTACTTTTTTTGTATAAAAGAAATGTACTCTGTTAGCCATTTATTGGGAAATTGTATTAAACCTACTAACGAAAGATTCGGTATATGGTTTTTATTAGAAAATCTACGTAATAATAACTTTCTTACAGACATAGGTAATATAAACTATTGCGAGGGCGAACCAAAATTAAATAACTTAACATCTATAACGGATGCGTTTTGTGATAACATAATGTTAGTTAAGATAACCAATGTTACGGATTGTGATGGGGACGTTCGGAATAAATTTAAAGTTAAGAAGGAAATATGTGGCTCGTTTAATAGCTACTTACGAGGAATATTTAAAAAGTTCTCTTTAGCTCGACATGGTGTTGTGGCCAAACTACCATTCTCCTTGGAGAGGTCCTCTGGGGTCCAAAGCGAGGGTGTGTTACAAATAATAAAGAAAGATATTGACCAAATTAAACAAAAGTATGATGATCCTATAGCAATTCCCTATAAAATAGAGCTTGCAAATGTTAAAATTAAGGATTTGTTGGAAGATCTTCCAAAGATACTGCAAGATCTGGAAAAAGAAATGTACTATCTCATGGATTTCGATATAACACTAGATTTGGCTGGAATATTTAATAAAGAGGAAATGTGCCAATATCTTACAGAAAACTTTAACTTTTGCTACCAAGGGGCGTACAAGAATGGATATAATGTTATTGTAGATAATGTTAGTAAAGACTGTTTAACATGGTTTAATGTAAATAGCAGGGTAAAAATATATAATAAATTTATATGCCAGATTACAAGCCCTGGAGTAATTAAAAGTATAGGAAACCATATAATAAACTTTGTAAACTGTCCAGATGCGAGACTAAAAGAAACGTTCTCGTCTAAACTAGCTAGAGAGAATGGAATAACAAGGTTAGAGGCAACAATCTATAACTATTGTAGAGGTTTTGGTAAAGGGTTTGAACCTTTAAGAGATTGTTTAAGTCTAATAGAAGACAACAAACGGTACTTTCAAAATGCTCCATTCTATGCTGTACCTCTGCATAAGATGTGGGTGAAAGTTGCCAATCAATTACAAAACAGTTGTTGTTTAGTGTTTAATGATTTATTACAATACGCATATTGGGGTAATAGTAATACGAAGAAGATAACTGGAGTACAACTAAAACTGCCAAAAGATAGTACACAAAGGGAAAAGTTAATAAAGTATGCTCTATCTGCATTTAGCTTTAACTGTTTACCAACTAACTATGTAGAGGTAATAGAGGAGTTTCCTGATGCCATAAGTGTAAAGCATAAGTGTTACATCAAATCTGGGGGCACATGTTTTACAAAATCAAATACACCTTTCTCCACTATACCTAAACACATCAATTTAGAAGAATTAGGCTTAGTGGAAAGTCCTAACCTTACTCCCTACGTTTTAAGAAGCCGGACCAATAAACTGTACCCATACACTATTAAAGAAATAGAGCCACTTTCCAAGCCTTTCTTAGAGAGTTGTTCCAAAAAGAGGAAATTGGAATTAGAAGACATCGACAGTAATAAGCGTAAATTGGAATATGTGGAAAATACTGTTGCAGAGGAATACAAAGCACAGTTGGCTAAAGAACAAGAAAGAAGGGAAAGAGAGGATAAATTAAAAGATTACTTCCTGCGACATTGGGAGGATCTAGAGCATTATGGACATTATATAGTGTATGCGTTTGTAGTAAACAACAAGTTTGTGGGAGTGTTGGCAGAAAAGGATGGGCGGAGGGGTGTATACTATGTTAAAGGTGTCTGTAAAACTGTATTTATAGAGATAAATAAGAATAGGCAAGGTTATAGCGTGTTGCCATACAGTGGTGATTTGGACATTATTTATCTACCTACCAACGAGCCACTTGCAAGCTTTAACACTAACGGAACCGCAACATTTTATGGCAATTCCTTTCCAAAAATAGAAAACCTAAGTTTCCGTAACAATGAGTGGGATGATGTTGGACAAGAAGACATAGAGATGCAAGATATTAAAGGCAATGTTAAATTTAAAGAATGTAGTAGACTGGAGGATTTGGAATATGGTGCGGAATTATTAATAAGCGCTATTAAACAAGTCCAACATAGGGGTAGAAAAAGATATATTGTACAGTTTGAAAATATTCGTAACCTTTATGTCTCCAACCACTGGCTGGAAAGGGAGCTAGAATGTGGGAAGTTTGATTTTAACTACAAAATTAAAATTAAGTTGGATAAAATAAAGACTACTCCAAACAAACACAAAGAAAGATTAGTGTTTTGTGTTTAGTTGTTTTGGGTTTTAAAAATTTATTTTTTTTTATCGCATTGGCTTAAAACATATCCAAAATTTAGGCAGTTCTGACCATAAATACTTTGTAGATATATATTACTTATCAGCTGGATGTATATAATAAGCTTGTATTTATTTGTTTTAATCCAACCGTAATAGTGAATTTGGAAATGGGGTATTTACTTATGCAATGGCCAGTAATATATTGCAGTCATATCCAAAGTTTGGTTACGACAAAACAGCACTAAAAGGGACAAAATATACGGTAAATTTAGATATAAGGGGATATAACAAGTCGAAAAGTAAATAAAGGAGTTATTGGTAGTAATTTACAAAATATAGTTTTGTAAAAACACAAATACCAATGTTAGTTTTTAGGTTGCGGCAAAACAAACAACACATCAACTGTATTATAGGTGGAAATAATATTGTAATTTTAAATATAATAGTTGGGGGCTATAACATATCCAAAAATAAATCAGACAATAAATGCTTAGGACAATATCCAAAGTGTAGGCAAATCGGACAATAAACAGCAAAGTCAGTTTTGGGAATAAACAAACAAAAAAGACAAAATACTGTATTGTAGGGGGTAATGGAACGTGTGGTAGTGTGGTCTTGTTACCTATATAAGAGCTATAACATATCCGAAAATAAATCAGACAGTAAATAAAGAAGTTTGAAATTGTTAGTATATTTTTCAAAATATTTTTTTAAATTTGACCATTATAGTTAATTTGTCAAATGTGGATGGTACATATACACTAGCCTAGAATAATGACATATATAAATTTTAAACAAATCAGACCATAAATAAAGAAGTTGCCAATTGGCAGTATTTTTCCAAATTTTTTAAAATTTAACCACAATATTTGTAAAATGTGGATGGTGCATATACACTAGCCTACAACAATAACATATCCAAATTTTAAACAAATCGGACAGTAAATAAAGAAGTTGGCAATTGGCAGTATTTTTCCAAATTTTTTAAAATTTAACCGCAATATTTGTAAAATGTGGATGGTGCATATACACTAGCCTATAACAATAACATATCCAAATTTTAAACAAATCGGACAGTAAATAAAGAAGTTGGCAATTGGCAGTATTTTTCAAAAATATTTTTTAATTTGACCGTAATAGTGAATTTGGGAAATGTAAGTGGAATTTATTAAAACACTTGCCTAGGACAATAACATATCTAAATTTTTAACAAATCGGACAGTAAAAAAAGAAGTTGGCAATTGGCAGTATTTTTCAAAAATATTTTTTAATTTGACCGTAATAGTGAATTTGGGATATGTAAGTGGAATTTATTAAAACACTTGCCTAGGTCAATAGCATATCCAAATTTTAAATAAATCGGACAGTAAATAAAGAAGTTGGCAATTGGCAGTATTTTTCAAAAATATTTTTTAATTTGACCGTAATAGTGAATTTGGGATATGTAAGTGGAATTTATTAAAACACTTGCCTAGGACAATAACATATCTAAATTTTAAATAAATCGGGCAGTAAATAAAGAAGTTGGCAATTGGCAGTATTTTTCAAAAATATTTTTTAATTTGACCGTAATAATGAATTTGGGAAATGTAAGTGTAATTTATTAAAACACTTGCCTACGACAATAACATATCCAAATTGAAGACAAATCGGACAGTTAATAAAGAAGGTGGCAATTGGCACTATAGTATTGTTCAAAAAATATTTTTTAATTTGACCGTTATAGTGAATTTGGGAAATGTAAGTGGAATTTATTAAAACACTTGCCTAGGACAATAACATATCTAAATTTTAAACAAATCGGACAGTAAATAAAGAAGTTGGCAATTGGCAGTATTTTTCAAAAATATTTTTTAATTTGACCGTAATAGTGAATTTGGGATATGTAAGTGGAATTTATTAAAACACTTGCCTAGGTCAATAGCATATCCAAATTTTAAATAAATCGGACAGTAAATAAAGAAGTTGGCAATTGGCAGTATTTTTCAAAAATATTTTTTAATTTGACCGTTATAGTGAATTTGGGAAATGTAAGTGGAATTTATTAAAACACTTGCCTAGGACAATAACATATCCAAATTGCAGACAAATCGGACCATAAACACTAAAGATAGTTTTTTAGCCTGAATTTGAAACTTAATTTTAAAAAATATAGAGGAGGGATGGGGATTGGGAAAATATATTTAATATAGGCAAGGGTTGGACATTAGTACAGGCCAACAAGGAAACTTGTGTAAGGCGGGAGCTGGCGTCGGTGCAAAAACGGCTCCCCATAAGAATAACATGGGAAAAAAGCGCCGATTGTGGCCCCTCCCCCGCATTTCACCACTACTGCTCACAGACGGAAATGTTCCAGTAAATAAAGGTTTTGCAACTGTTTTCCTTCATTCACAACCAGATAATTTGATTAGGTAATTTATCTATTTCACTTATTATGATGTGAAGTTTTCATTTAAGCTTTGTGTGACGTTTCATTTTTACAATATTTCATAGTACGTCTAAAGAGAAGTTTTGGAAAGTCTTATAATACTGAAAACAAGGCAATTTTGATTTACCTCGGATAATAAAACAAATGTTTACTGCCTGTGAAATACTCGGCAGGATGATATAGTGAGGTTTGAGCTGTGAGGTTTGAGGTTTTGCCACCTTGTGGCAATAATCACATGCATTTGATTACTATTTTACCATTGTCTCCTAATATTTCACTGACCAATAATTAATAATTGCTACTGTTGAATAATTCATATTAGTTTCTCCGTTTAGTAAGTAACAATCGGTTGTGTTACAATATCAATTACACCGACCAATAATAATACCAAGAGAGATTGTCAACCACAGGGCTGTTATGCCTATTATTTCCCATTCGTTAGTTATGCAAATAATTTGCAACAGAAAGACCAATTGAATGAAAAATATAAATGGCGTTGACCACCGTTGGTAATTATATTCATGGCTACGACAATTCTCGTCGTATATTGAAAAAAAAAATAGAAAGAGAGAGGGGAATCGTGAATGAGGACTAACGTGGGAGGTCAGATAAGATAGTACCTAACTGTTAGTTAGCACAATAATCATCAATCATCTGAGTTTCAAAGAAAGAAAATCAGGGTTGGCTGAATTATCTAATCAAATTCAAACCAGTATTAATTAACTGATATAAAATTAACATCAGTACGTTTACCCTTTTTTGAGCAGCAAACTTATCATTCTTCTTCCTAATTTGGCACACACAAAAAATAGTCAATAAATATACAACAAAATGTAAGTTGTGGATTATTGAGCAAAAAGATTTCATAAACTGATGTAACATTTATTTGTATTTATTATTTATTTGTGTGAAGCAGTAACTTTAAAACTCTACAAAATATCGGACCGTTTGCATATTTATAATCTCAGTATAACAAAAACCCACTGTTTGCTATCGATACCTTTGTCAAGAGCTGTAACGCTCTGAGTATGATAACTGCAATGTCAATCATGTATTGTCTGCAACTGGCAATGACAAATATATCTCTTATAACTTGCTCTGAATCACAATATACGGACAACGTATTCTATTGCAGTGATATTAAATAACTGCATTTAGATCTCCCGGTAACGTTACATTTATAAATTTAATTCTTTAGTTCAGGGTGACCGTGTGTTCATAGAATGTAGAACAATATCACTTGAATCCGTTCCAACTCTAACATCCAAGATGAGAGTATAAATAAAAGTTAAACTACTTCTATACTTCTGAAAACTGTGTTTCCCCTATATGGAATAAGCTATTACCGTAGTCGGCATGGTAAGACCTAGGCCCGGGACCATGATAACTTTTTGTTTTGATGTCCCCAGATGCCGAAAAAACCGTCCGTTCGAAACTGCGTATATAATATATATATATATATATATAATAATAATATTAACATTTTAAAAAACAAACACCCTTTTTTTAAGATCTTATTATTTTATTATTTTTTGACTGACATGTTTCGGCAATGATGCCATTTTCAAAGTCAATATAACCTCACAAAATGTTGTATAAGTAAAAAAACATCTGTATAAAATAAATTAATCTAATCATATGGTCCTAAATCAAAATTAATTTGTTTTATATAAATGTATATATACTATATTAAATATATCTATTTCTTTTGTCCTCTTATTTGTTTGATTTTATCATATAAGGAATGCTGCTGTTTTATTTGCATACTATTTAGCATGTTTGGTGCATCTTTTTTGTAGTTAAAATAGATATGCATTTCTTCTTTAACGTTTAGTTTTTCCGATCTCCTTTCATATTCAAGAATGTTTAAATTTTCTTCTAAATTTTTGTAGTTATGACCTGAATTTAGTAGATGATCAGCAAAATTAGATTTCATTGTTGTTGCATTCTTTGATCTCAGTGCTTGAATATGTTCTTTGAAACGAATTTTAAAATTTCTCTTAGTTTGCCCGATGTAGTAGCTGTTGCAATCACTGCAATTTATTTTGTATACTCCAGGTTGGTTGTAGTCTTGAGCTTGAATTTGTGGACGATTTGAAATTTTATTGTTTATCATTTTAAATATATTGTTTTTAGTTTTATAGCTAATTTTGAAGTTTGAGTTTTTAAATGTTTTTCTAATGGCTTTGTTCATATATGCATTGTAGGGCACGCATATAAATTTAGAATTCTCGTTTGATGTTGTATCTTTTCTGATCGTTCGTTTCTCAATTTTTCTTTTGATCAATTTATTTATCATATTAGGGTTATATCCATTAGTTTTAGCTAAATACATTATTACTTCTTTTTCTTTTATGAAATTTTCTTTACTTAGTGGTATATTAATAAGCCGATGAGTTAATGAATGAAATGTGGCTATTTTATGCTGCCAAGGATGATTTGATTGTGAAGGAATTATGACGTCTGTTGTTGTAGGTTTTCTATAAATGTTAAATGAATGAACATTATCTTTAATTTCTATTTTTACATCTAGAAAATTGATATGGTTGCTCTGTATTTCTTCTGTAAATTTGACAGTTCTTGATAAACTATTAAGATATGTTAAAAGGTCTTAAGTTTGTTTTTATAAAGGGTGTTTGTTTTTTAAAATGTTAATATTATTATTATTATCAGCAGCCCTAATCAATCAGAAATATTCAATATATATATATAATATTTTTAAAATCCAATTACCAGATTTTATTCATTTTTTTATTCACTGACACATATTTCGAGGTTTACCTCATGATCACAGTGCAGCTAATAACCTTAAATATAAAATTAAATAATCTGTAAATAAACGAAACAGTCTGATAATTTTGTTAACATATGTTAAACTATCTATCTAAATATGATTAATTAATTTTGGTTTTTTATGGTTTCAAAGATTGGATTTTTTTGTTGCGCCTGCATTATATTTAGCATGTTAGTTTTGTCTTCTGAATAATTCATGTAAGTGTGTAGCTTTTCTTTGACATCCATTTTGTCACCTTTCTTTTCAATAGATACAACTTCTAAACTTTCTTGAAGTGTACCAAAACTGTGATCTCTAATTAAAATATGTTCGGCAAATTTTGACTTTTGTTTAGTTTGGTCCCTTGATTTTATAGCTTGAATATGCTCGTTATATCTAGATTTAAAATGTAGTCCAGTTTGCCCAACGTAATATGATGGGCATTCCTTACATGTATTTGTTTATTCCAGATCGGTTAAAAATGTCGGCGTTTTGATTATCTGTGCCTTTTGAAAATTTTGTTATCTGATGAAATGATATTATTCCTGGTTTTATAGCTGACCTTAAATTTGATATTACGTGTCAGGGAACAAAAAAATCATTTTGAAGGGTACTCTGTTAATTTTATTTTAAAAATAATAATAATAATTTTAGTAACCCTATGCTAGTGAACTAAAGAATATAATATATATATATATATATATGTGTGTATATATATATATGTATATGTGTGTGTGTGTGTGTGTGTGTGTGTGTGTGTGTGTGTGTGTGTGTGTCCGTGGGTGTGATAACTCTCGTAAAAATGGTCTGATTTTGATGAAATTTAGAATAAACATGTAAAGCAGCATTTATGGCTTTAAGTTCGAATACCAGCAAGATCGCTCCATCCAAAGGGTTTTTTTTGGGGGGTTTTGTACCCCAAAAATGTTTTTTTTTTTAGTTTTTTACATAATATTTTAGTACAGCAAATTTGATTTTTCACCTTTGAATTCAGGTTGAAAAAATTTTGTTTTTGATCATTTCTCTACGTTAATTGGTTACAGAGATATTGAAAGTGTTAACACAGTACGTTGTGCAATGTTATTCTTATGGAGAATAAGACAATTTTTATATCTCGCTTATTTATCAACTTATCCTGCGAAACTTGGTTTATTGCTTCATATTGTTGTGGTCTATTGATATCTGCACACAAACAATTTAATTGCCGGTAGTTCCCGTAGCAGCAAACCTTCGTACTCAGTCTCATGTTATTCTCATAGAGGATATGTAAAATGTTATCCCCAATAACTATGAAAATCAATTAATAAAACTTGATATGTGGCTATAAAAATCCATTTTTTGTGTTCCTTGTTTCAGCAAACCTGCATACTCAGCCGCCATGTTATTCTTATGGAGAATAATTAAAATGTCATAAATCGTTTATTTATAAATATATATTGATCAAAATTGGTATGGGGCTTTGTGTGGTACTAAGATACATATATATGCTTTGGAAATTTGCTGAGTACGCAGGTTTGCTGATTTGGGGGTATTATCTCAATACAACTGTTTTAGCGAATATTCCCGATAGGGAAGAAGCTATTATCTTGGGTGGCATGGTAAGACCTAGGCCCGGGACCATGATAACTTTTCATTTTGAGGCCCCCAAATGCCAAAAACACCATTCGTTCAAATTCATATATATGTGTCCATAGGCACGATAACTTTCGTAAAAATGGTCCGATGTTGATGAAATTTGGTATAAACGTGTAAGGCAGCATCTATTTTCATGAGTTCGAGAACCAGACACGTTGATCTATTTTAAGGGTGGTTTTGGGGGGGTTTTGTACCCAAATTTTGTTTACATTTTACATATAATTCTGTATGAACCCAAATTTTGGTTTACACCATTAAATTCAGCTTAAAATCAAACAATTCGGTATTTTGATCATCGCTCTACATAAATTGTCTACCGAGATATTGAATATGCTACATACAGTTCGTTGTCCACTGTTAATCTTATGGAGAATAAGTAACATTTTATATATTTCTTATTAATTAACATATATTAATGAAACTTTGTATGTGGCTTTATATGGTTGAGGCTTACTGATATTTTCATACGAAACATTTTTTGTGGTCCCGTTGGCATCAAACCTGCGTATTCAACAGCTATAATGTTATTCTTATTGAGAATAAGAAACATGTGATATCTTGATTGTTTATGAATATAACTTGGTACAACTTTGAATGTTGCTTAATCTAGTGGGGATCCATTGCTATTTAAAGAAAACCCCGATTTTTGTGGTCCTTGATGCAGCAAACCTGCATACTCCTTCTCGTTTATTTATGAATATGCTTTGATGCAAGTTGGTAAGTGGCTTCATGACTTAGTGAAGTACCATTTGAAATTCGCTGAGTGTGCAGGTTTGCTGCAACAGGGGTATTTAACCTTTTCTTTTACCGTAACAAAATTCATTCCATTTAGCTTCCTCACGAGTTGGTAATCATAATTTAAAGATAGTTCGGCACAATATACAAAATTACCTCGTCTTAGTAGGTTAAGCTCAATTTATTGATTATGAAAACTATTTTCTACTGTTAATTTAAGTCTAGTATTTTATGGGTGAGCTAAACATGATAGAAACATTTTAATTTGATTAAATAACCCATCAGACGCTATAACAAGGTACTTGGTGTAGTATGTCCTGTTAATTAACTTGAGTAACTAAATAATAAAGTAATTTAGTATATTTTTCCTGAATTACTCTTTATTTTATGTGGGACGAATCAAAGTTTGTGAGTTTTAGGCGTGCAATTTGTTACTTTCTTCCATAAACATAGTATATTGAGAAAGTATTAATTTTTTTAACTTTCGAATTTGAGTTATCGGTGGAAATATTCTTGTTGGTGCTCCCATGCACCCACACTCCCACATGACCATGACCCACACTCCCACTTGCCCGTGCTCCCACACTCCCACATGCCCATGATCCACACTCCCACATGCCCGTGCTCCCACACTCCCACATGCCCGTGCTCCCACACTCCCACATGCCCATGAAAACATAGCCATGATAAGCTGCAACATGTCCTATATACATTGTTCGCTGCAGAATTGCAGCCCAATAATGGACCTTAAAAGATTAAATGAGCTTGATTGTTGGGCAAAACCATTATCAATGGCAAAACGTATGGAATTTAAAAAAATGTATTACGTAACCATTCATTTATTTTATAACATTACTGTAAATTATCACAACAAGTTTTCTAAATCGTCTCGAGTCTTTTATACTGTATTTAGGATGATATTTTTACAAATTTTAACTAAAATTAACAATCAACCGTGTAACCGTACTGTTAGGTTGTGGACACAATTATAAACTGACAAAAGAGCTTGATGCATCAGCGCTGTCGTACTTTGTCAAGGTACTCTGTGTAAACCACGTGTTCACGTGTTGGATGAGTTGACTTACTAGTGCCAAAATTGTGTTTCAGTATAATATTATTTATTTATGAAATGCCCCAAAAATCTGATTTTTTTAGAATATTCTTCGGATAACCTCTGTTGAACTCCAAGGCGCACTATTTTATAGATTTGTTTACGATAACGACGATGATTAAATCATTAATTTAAAACTCAAATTAAGATCACAATGTAAATATAGTGAGTGAGATGGGCTCAGTGTATAAGCCTTCCATGAATGCATACCTTTCATGCATATATTAGTCTTACTTACAAATCCCTACTTATAATATTGTTTATATTTCAATATAGAAGTCGGAAAATTATTTGCTAACTTTTCTTTAGATTACAACAACCAAGGAACACTGACAATAAACTATATGCATTTTTTAAAGAACCATTTTCCATATGTAACCTATTCCTGATTTTAACTATGACAATTAGCGGTTTTAAATGAACCAACTTACTTAATCGTATGGCCAAAGTAGTATACGAGTTTAAATGTACTAGTATTGTTTGTCGGTAAGATTTTAATAAACATTTATAAACTTTTGCTATATAAACATGTTGATCCTCATTATTTATGGGGGTATTTTAATAATATTTTGCAATTGATCTTTGAAGTCTTTGGAAACACGATTAGTTTGCATAACTAATGCATAACTAATTAATAATAATTTGCATAACTAATGTGAGACTCGAATTACATATACAGTACAACTTTACAAGGTCGCTGAAATAGCTTCAAGCTTCTGTGTAAAAGGTTTAGGAGGATTGGAGTGTAATGGAATGCTTTTAAACAATATAAGGCATAAGTACTATTTATACAATCCAATAAATGTTGAACCTAGTTTAAGCTTTGATGCATTATCATACTTCAGGAATTAAGTATAGAGTTTTGCTGAACCCCTGCACAACCTTTTTTATTAACACTTTAAATGTTTACATTGATGTTACTTTAACATGATAAAATATATAACAAAAACTAAAACCAAAATTCAAAAAAATTGCAAAATGACGCTAGAGTACTAAAGGAGTTTAATTTACTAAAGGAAAATGTTATGTAAATTATATATAAACGCTTAGGTAAAGATGTTTTTCTTTATATGATCACTACTGAGCCTTGTCGTATACCCACTAAGAAGACACGAGATCAAAGTAAACACTTCCTTAAATTAACTTAACTTTTCTGGAACCCTTTCAAAGGCAGGACATTTTGGCAATCAGTCATATTGATTTTGAATATACGTTCTTATTTCAATCAAAACTTCATGCAGTTGGCGACTGTGAATTTTATATTTACATAATAATAAAAATAATATTTATTTTCTCAAACAAACAAATACTTTACAGGATAGAATATAATTACAATAATACACATTAGTATTATACATTTATTTTGTATATGGCAGTACTGAATGAAAACTAGATAAATAAGTGAATATATAGCCTACACTTAATTAAAAAAATATATATACTAAAAACATGTTATATAACAACAATTCATAAATCTAAATTACTTATATGGCTTATGATTCATTTTTAGAGAAAATTTAGGGTCTCTAAGACTATGCCTAATTAGACGTTCCTTTTTAATAAACATTAAAATTAAAGATATTAGCATTCAGAAAGTGTTCATAATAAATAAATAACAAGTTGTATCCCACTGTGATAAATATAACCATTTATGTAAAAAACTAAAAAGTAAACCTTCTTCAAACTTTGCATAAATTGCAGTTCTGTGAAATTGTAATTGTATAACATGTTGTAATAAACTAGAATAAAACTAGCTCATACATACGAATAAATATATAATTCATAAATACAAACACATGTACCTGACAAAAATCTACCAATCAACTAATATTATATACGAGGTGAATCATCCTTAGACAATATAAATTAACTCACGTTATTTACTAAAAAGTCTACATTTTCTAAACTTATATACAAATATAATAAAACGGTAATAAGGTATTGAGCAAATTAAAATAAACCTATTTATTAGGTATTGAGTGTAAATGTAAATTATGCTAAGGTGTTAGTTTACTAGGATACTATTCATTCAGGATTATCAGGGCAAATTACAAAATTAAGTTGTTACAAGGTGTTTCAAATTAAAATAATGAATAAAGATTAGTGTATTTTATTTGTGTTGTACAACAATGAGAGAGAGGACCAACATTACTCTTACAAGTTCGTTCACTGGTGATAGGTTTTTGTGTTGTAATTACATTTTAAGTCTGACATTTTAAGGCCAAACGATTACAAAATTAAAATAAGTAATAGTGAAACGTACCCATGGATTGAATATCTGTTCTAATTGCACTGCTATGTAAATGCGTGAAAATTTTGAAGGGTTATGTTTATTTAAACTTAAAATTACTTTATTAAAAGTAAATACATTTAAATATAGTGAAAAAATATCGGTAAAGGTATACTCATAAGAACATTGGTAATACCAATTTACTTGCATTAAAGTACTTATTACGAATAAATTCAAAACTTTATTATTTAAACATGACCCAGAGATCTGCTTTAAGCAAGGGTAGTACACGTGACATTTCGATTCAGCGCTTTAAGAGGTTGCTTTGAATAATTCAGCAAGTGTGACAAATAAAGTCACTGTGTGACCGCAATGTTGTGGCGTGAATATGAAATGAGAAACCCTCTCTGACTTTATGAGTCGCACTACTCACTGAAGAAAAAATATCATTATTCAATTTATGCATTGGAATAGTACAACTTGAAGAAGTTATCACTTATGCAAACTAATTTACGCAAAAAAACAACAAACGTAGGTTACAACAGTATCATGTTATTTTTTGTGTGTAATTATATAATCATATAAATATATAAGATTTAAGTTCGGTTCAAACGTGTGCGCTTACTTTGTAACCCACATCAATGATTACAAACCCACTATGGTCAACTACCATAGTACAACTAACTGCACCGGGCATTTCCACCGAGAAAATACAAGAAGAATGGGGATAGCAAAAGAAATTAAGTAATTTTGGTGTATATACATGTAGTACACGTTTTGAAAGATTATCTTTTAAAATATAGGATCAATTCTGTAATTGCACTACTTATTCAAAAATAAATTTTATTGTAAATAAATTGTTGTATACTGACTGTCTTAAAAAGGTTAAAGTATTAAAATGTTTCTATATTCCATAAAATGTAAGCGTTATAGGAGATTCATCTTGTGTCTATATAAATGCAGTTTAATACACTGATCCTATGTAATATAATGGGTCTCTTATGTGGTTAGAGGAACGTGAATATATAATTGAAATTAAATATGATAAGTTTAGTTTACTCCAAGTGATTACTCTTTGCGCCTTCAAAGGCGAGCCATGTCATATTCCTTTCTTTGACGAGAGTAAAGTAAACACATGTTTAAATTAGCTAAGCATTTATAAAAACCTAGAAAATATAAAAATATATTAACTTTAAAAATATATGACTTAATTCAACAATACATGACAATAGAGACTTACCCTATTAATATATATACTTACATTTTTATACTTTACCACATGGAAGGTAAAGTTGCATGACTATTAAACTATATATAAAAATGTATGAAATGTAATAGTTTGACCGTTGTATATTTGCAAAATTATGATTGAAGGATAATTCTGACCGTTATCAACCTTTGTATATTATTTTAAGATAAACATTCAATATTATTTAGTTCTTTTACAATGATATGATTTCCATTAAAGGTGGCAGAAATATATTTTTCTCAAGACTAAAAGTCTGTGCATGAGGAAGAGTCTACAAACACATGTAAATTGTCGAATTAATTTGCCAGTGTGTGCCTATATCTGATCTTTATTTGCTAGCGAAACGTTTCTTAGTGTCAGTGTTAATTCTAGAGTATTATTTTTCTTTCGTTATTGGCTGTTAACCTCTCCTTAAATACTGACAAATATAAGCTCATCAATTTCACATTAAGGAATCAGAATAGTATTCCGGACGATTCACGTATTATTATTAGATATAGTAAAATCGACTCACGCCAACTTTTTAGGATTAGCTCTTCATTCTTAACCAGTCAAAACATATTGATAAGGTTTAAAGTAAAATGAATATTGTTATATGGATACTCTGGAGCTTGCTCAGTTTACTGACATGAAAGTTCTTCATGTTACTATATACTTTGCTTGTTTGTAACCACATACGTGGTGTGGAGTTCTATACTGTGGCATTGAATCCATCAGAACGAGGAATGTATTCCTTTTACAAAAGAAAGTGGTAAGACATTTGAGATGAGGGGACTTGAATCATGCAGAGGTGCATTTTACGGTAATTTATTGACTTTATTACTCGCCGCAATACTGCCTGAAAATCAGACGTTCTATGTAGTTATTAATTTGTTTAATGCACTGACATCCTATCTAAAAATAGCTATAGATATACACGTTTAGGCCAGAATTGAGAAACCTTTACGTTTTAAAAGAGTACTACAAGGTTTATAAATAAACCAAATGTATTGTTTGTTGTTAGACTGATTTTAACTTATTTTTGTTTTTTCTTGTTTTATTTTTACTCATGTTACTGTGTAACAGTTTGGACGTTTGTCAATGTTATATGCTAATCGAATTAAGATAATGAACCGAATTATGATTTCTTCACTCACTGCAACATCACCCCTAAGTCCTTGAAAACAATTAGAAATTAAGATCATCGAATTGTATGCATTAAAACATAATACAAATAAAATAAAACTAATTGAAACAATTCTAACCAGGATAAAAGGTAAAATATTTAAATGGCAATGACATATATATATATGTATATATATATATATATAAATATACAGAATAATGTAATACATAATTAGTCTCGTGTTTTATTTATGTCACGCAAAAATAGAAGATCAACCGCAATCTTCTTTAGTGCCATTCGTAAATTTAAGGTGCGATTTGTTTATTTAAAATGAAGATGTTGTGGTATTTTTTGGAAAGGTATATTTACAATGTTTATAAACTTTAAATATGCCCGTTACTAGTTTCACTGTTATTAAAACATGTTAAATATCCGAATGTATATATTTAATTTACACTTTGAATTACGTTTTTAAAAGTTGCACATATTAAAGATAAGAAAGAAAGAAAGAAAAATTGTTAAAACTAAAATGTGTCGTAATCATATTGATTATTATACCCCCGTTGCAGCAAACCTGCATACTCAGCGAATTTCAAATGGTACTTCACTAATTCATAAAGCCACTTACCAACTTTAATTCAGGCATAATAAATAAACGAGATATGACATTTTATTTATTCCCCATGAGAAAAAGATTAGGACTGAGTATGCAGGTTTGCTGCATCAAGGACCACAAAATCTGCTTTTTATGCAAATACCAATGGATCAACTCCAGATGAAGCAATATACCAAGTTTTATCAATTTATGTTCATAAACAAGCAAGATATCACATGTTTATTATTCTCCTTAAGAATAACATTATAGCTGCTGAGTACGCAGGTTTGCTGCCGTGTGGTCCACAATAATTAGTTTTGTATGCAAATAGCATTAAAGCCCAACCATATAAATCCACATACAAAGTTTCATTAATATATGTTCATTAATAAGCTAGATATAACATTTTACTTATTCTCCATAAGATTAACATTGGACAACGTACTGTTTATAGCACTCTCAATATCTCGGTAACCAGTTGACGTAGAGCGATAATCAAAATACAAAATTGTTTGTTTTTTTAAAGTTAAATTTAATGGTGTACTAAAATTTTGGTTTAAAAAGAATTATACGTAAAAAGTTCAAAAAACCCATTTTTGGGGTACAAAAACCCCCAAACCCCCCTTAGAGTAGAGCGACCTGTCTGGTTCGTGAACTCATGAAATTAGATACTGTCTTACACGATTACACCAAATTTAATCAACATCTGACCTTTTTACTAACGTTATCGTGCCTACGGACATATATATACCTTTATATGTATTTTTAATATTTCTGATTGATTAGGGCTGCTGATAATAATAATAATACTAACATTTTAAAAAACAAACACACTTTTTAAGTTCTTTAATATTTTATTATTTTTGATTAATAATAAAATATTAAAGATCTTAAAAAGGGAAATTGTTTTTTAAAATGTTACTATTACTATATACATATATATATATATATATATGAATTTGAACGAATGGTGTTTTTGGCATCTGGAGGCCTCAAAACGATAAGTTATCATGGTCCTGGGCCTAGGTCTTACCAGGGAAAATTCGCTAATAGTATTAATCGCCAATACAACTACAATTTATGTTTATCGTCGGCCCTGCTCAAAGCAGTTAAGTAAATGTAAAATTTTAATTCGACACTAAGAAGTTTCTTTGAATAATTCAGCAAGTGTGACAGATGAAGTCACTGTGTGACCAAAATGGTGGTGTGAATGTGAAATGAGAAAACCTCTCTGACTTTACATCTTGCACTGCATGTTCTATAAATATGTCTATAGAAATTTAGAATTTAATCATTGGTTTGTGATATGGTCAAACAATACCTTGAATAAGAGTTATAACTATTTTAATATTATATGTTTTTCAATATAATGCTAAACATGTTTTTCATTTACCCATAACAAAATTTCAAATGTGTCACGTTATCCTTGAATTATTTTTGTTTACTTTGTGACAGTCGATAATGATCTAAAAATGATTTAATTAGATTAATGTTATCTATTTAACCAATATAAACGAATACTCAATTAACTTCCTTGGACCACTTAACATACTTACTTAAGTTCGATACTTAAAATTTTTTTTAATAATCCCGAGAGAGGAGAACCCACAGAGGTAAACCATATGTTTGTAAATAGAAAGATGAATTAAATTAATGTGTGGTTTAGTGATGTTTTTTTCAACTCAATCACATCTTCCATTTAATTGTTTATTTAATGATTTACCTTAAAAGAAATTTGATTTAAGGATGTTTATTGTTTCTAGTATCGGTATGTTTTTATACATATTAGAGGTGTCAACATAAAAATAATTAATTACTTGGTTTTATTGCCACTGGCCAGTACAATAGTCAAAGACAGGTTGAATTTAATTGATACTAATTTGTTATTTTATTTTCAAATTTAACAAGTTAAATACTCCTAGCGCAATAAAATTATAATTAAGAAAGCGCAAGCAAAGCGAATTAAAGTAAGCAAAGAGAAGTGTTCATATAATAATCCGAAAACCGAAAAACTGGGCAAAGTGGCCGTTAAGGGTAAAATATTTAAGGAAGCACTTTAAACATGAAATGGTAAAAGTCACATGCTGATATTCGTTACAGTAGTCTATGATAAAATGTAAAACTTATTTACCTTAGGACTAAACTACCCGTTTGAAATTACATCGAAATCGTACGCTAAAGCGGTAGTGTAAACTCTTGTACAATTAGTAATTTAGTAAAGTACTTTATAGCTGATTTAGTTTCATACTAATGCTAATCCTGTTTTAAGTTGACATAAACCTTAACCCAAAGCTTATGTTTGATTCAATTTGTGCACATTATCCTACACTCTCGTTTACTCTAACCCAACATTTGTATTCAACTTTAGTGTACATTTGAATAAAGACGTTACCGCTGACCCGTTCTCGACTTCTCTCATATTTCTACTGTCAACACGTCTCCTTTTTTGGCAAAGTTTGAGCTGTATAAGAAAGGTTCAGGCTCCAAATCTGGTCAAAATAATAGACTCCCATTAAAAATTGAAAAGCTGATAAAAACCGTGATTAATGATTGTCAATATTTTGTTTATATCCATTTAAGTAATATTTTCTTTTCACGAATTTTACGTACACTATATTTTACCAACCCATACTCAGTCCCATTTATTATTATGACCCGCATGCTCGTTTCAAGTTCTGTATGAAAGTGTATTTAAAACCATAAAAAGAAATAATTCTGAATTAATGGTAAAATTTAAAATAATAATTGTTAGCTGCAAATTCAATGATCTTTTAGACAGAACAAGTGTGTTATTTAAGTAATTCTTGCGGACCCTTTCCATCACCGATTATTAAAAACAAATTACTAACTTTATTACATTTTATGTTGTTTATATTAACCATTGATAGAAAATGTCCGCAATAATTTCTCAAATAGCATGAACTCATCTTCGCCAACATTAAATGTTAAACGGAGCAGAAGTGTGTTTTACTCACCAACGGAACAATTCACAGTACAAAAAAACATTTAGAGAAGCACGAATATTCGTGTATTCGTTTTCTGCTGGGTTTGACGAAATTCCCATGCCCTTGATTAAATATGCTGAATATTATTTAATTAAACGGTTGTTACACGTTATTAGAATTTTTTTTATCACGGGAATTTTCACCAAAAATTAAAAAATTCTAAAATAAAACGTTATTTGAAAAAGGCTATAAAACTGACCCATCTAAGTATCAGCCATTGTCAACTATACTTTCAGAATCAAAAACATTAGAAGAGAACTGGACATAAAAATGAACAACACAAAACTAAATAAAATAAAAAATACAAAGTTTTGGGAATGTTTTAAGATCAAAAATTGCCCTGGGATAGTCATATTAATTTCTTTATTAAACGTATATCTTCGGTATTATACATTCTAAAGACAATGTCTCGTTTTGGACCAATCGAAACATTAAAAGTATATATTTTGCTCACGAACATAATCAAATTGCTTTTGGTATATGGATATATGAAATGACTAGTACCAAAAACTTAACACAAATTCTAGTTCTTAAAAAATAGGCATAACGAATCAGATTTCATTTCATTTATGATAAGTCCATCAGATATATTTTCTCCAAACTGGGTATTTTAACAGTCAATAGTTTATACGTTTTGGTATAAACGTTAATAATAATGGCAACAAATTTCCAAAATGATTTACCAAAATTAGATGATGAATATGGCTATCAAACACGTGGGCCTAATATAAATATGTTTGCCATTCAAAATTGCAGATTACAGCTTTTTACAAAAAAAACAACTATTGCTGGTATTAAATATTTTTACAGGATTCCAGACGAAATACGTTTACCATCAGATAATTATAAATTAAAAGTAATTAAGTTTATTAATATGAAACCCGCTATTAATATTTTAAAAAAGGCATTAAAATAAGTATAAATATATATGATAAATATTTTCCCAAATCAATCAGAGAGATCTGAGTACTAAATTTTAGAACGATAACAATAGTTTTATTCAAATGGTGTAAGTCTATTTATTACAAATTCAAGAGCATTTGTTATTTGATATCTAATTAAAATATCACAAATCCAAAATTATCATATCTTAATTCCTGTACCACATTTCAACATATTACCATGCTATTATTTCAATATTAAAATACACAGATATCACGTTAAGCTAATATACTTCTGGGTAAAAGTTAGTAAGCAACCTTTAAAATTGTATTTTTTAATAATATTTCGCCGAAAGCAAAATCCCACTAATGCATGTTTTCGTAGAGTTTAAAGAGAATATTATATGACCCAGTCCCTCCCTTAGGATCATTACATTAGATTAAGTAGCTGGTTTAGCTCGAAGCCTCTAATGATGTTGAGATAATGTTATCTTTTAGCTTAGTAAAGCCTATAAGCCACGCAACATAATTCGAAGACGTGGATACACTCTATGGAAGATGAATTAGTAAATTATATATGCGATCTTTGCTTTAGTGAAGAATATCAGTACATTTTAAAAATACAATAACCTAATCTATAGTTTAATACGACTCCTTAAAAGTTTAATATCAAAAATTCTGATTAATAACTTTTACTGCGGTTATATTATTCATTAATTATTTATATGTTTAAATACGCTCAAATTAGAAACTCCATGGATTTGTTGTTACAGTTTATTTAATATTAATCTATTTACTGAATTATTATATTCATTTTTATTTAATTGTTACACTTATATATACTACAGTGGTTCAAAATATTACGTGGGTTATGTGGTGAGTTGCTAATTCGGTTTGAAAAATAGTCTTTAAGCGATTAAATATTTGATGTGACAGAAAAAAATATAAGGTTTGTGTTCTTTTAAATATATGTATTGACTAATGGACTGATGGAGGAAATCAGATTATATCGTGTATATATCTGTAGGTATACTGGAAATAAACCTCAGAGTTATTTAATGTATAGGCTGGAAATTTTCTTCAAACATAACTGCCTTTTCTTCCAATATTCGATTCCCTCCATCGGTATGTCATTAAATCTCTTTAAAACACACACATACATAAAATGTGATTGCTGTCACTTTGCATATTTATTGGGTTAAAAACTACTATCAAAAAATCACCAACATAGAGGAAACCTACGTGTTGTTTTGAACCACTGCAACACACAATACTCAATTAAATCAAATATAACGAAAAGTTCATGAGGTTTATACTTTAACTATTATATGGAAATACTTTTTAAAGAATAATTAAAACGTTCAGTTGCGTAATGTGGAATATAATCTTAATTTCAATCATTAATAAGGATTGTTAATGCATACTTTTAAATAGTCATAGCAGATTATTGTTTGAGAAACGCTCACTAGGGTGTCGCTCGTAACAGGAAGCTATGGCGGTATGAGCGTGTTTATTGCTGTGGAGTGTTTGGTGGCCAAACACGAGGTTGTTGATGTGTTTGTTGAACAAACCCGCGGTGTTTGAGGTCGCCACTGATACCAACATTTGCAAACACAATACACTTTTCCGGTACAGAAGTACTGGTTTATCCTGGCATTTTCTGTCAACCATCATTCAAGATTAATTAGCTAAATCTTTAATAAAAACATATTTCTCAGATAATATTTGTATTCAATGCTTTTTTATGTAGAAGAATACCTAAATAGGTTGTGTTTTTAACAGTAATATATAATGATTTTACATACCAACTACTATCAACCTTAGTTATAGATTATCAAATTAATCTAAAACACTTTTCCAATTATCTAATTTGTTCCAGAATACAACCTGGCTTAAAATTATCAATTTAACAAGCGATTCCCCTGATTGATTGTAATGTTATTCAATACAGGACACAGGGTACATTTATTAACCAAGCTCTAATCCCTTAAAGGAGAATACATGTGTGTCTCATTACAACTTTAAGCTTGACAACTATATTAGACCGAGTTTTGATACAGGACTCAAAACAAACAGCATTACAAAGTGTGACTTTAAAAATTAAATATTTCTTGGTTTGCTATAAATCATCTGACTATTTCGTTCGATTCAAAATTCATTGTCATATGTTTTACCTATTTTTTAACCGTACATATAGAGTACGTTAATATAAAACTAGCTGTTACTAGCCCATCAAAAATGACGGGCTTAAGCAAACTAAAGAACTATTGTTCACTAGTTATAAAAAAAATTTAATGGTTTAACAATTACTATTTAATTTTGAATTGCATGTAAAAAAATGGCAATCCGCCGTGCAAAATTTTAATGCGTTATTGTAATAAAGCCCCAACATAATGCATATTCAAATAATAATTAGAACGTATCTAAATTCAAAAAGTGTCTTTTTACGAAACACATTTTTCGCCTGCTTGCAAGAGCCCAAAAGGGTTCAGTTTAAACTTTGTTGTTAGTTTACTTTTTGATGTTGAATCAAAACCCATATTGGTCACTTCAAGCCAAATTTTGTTTCGTAAAACTGAAGTTAAATGTTATTAAGTGTATAAAGGTTTGTTCATTGGGTTCAGATTTGTAGTACAAATTAACCTAACTACTTTCACTGCATTTATAACTAAAAGATAAC
This sequence comes from Allygus modestus, assembly GCA_963675035.1. NCBI lineage: Eukaryota > Metazoa > Arthropoda > Insecta > Hemiptera > Cicadellidae > Allygus > Allygus modestus. The sequence continues at coordinate 55,303,252 of OY776112.1, read as the reverse complement.
AAATACACTCTACATATTTACCAACATTTAAATGTATTTCATCTGTTAACATACATACTATCGAAGGACAGACCAACAAAAAGGCATAATTTATCTATCTATATTATTAATACATACAAACTTTGTAAACAATAAAGCCTTTTTTACACCCCACATGTTATACACTACACTAAAACGTGCGTCTAGGTGTGCAGATGTGCAAACATGCTTTAGATTTTCGACTTAGGCCTCAGGGCTCTGCCCCATGGGACTTCCAATTTCCCATGTTATTCATTTGGATGAGAGTTTCATTTGGTTGATGACACATGTGTTTTTTCCTAATTCAATTAAAAACAATAAAGCCTTTTTTACACCCCACATGTTATACACTACACTAAAACGTGCGTCTAGGTGTGCAGATGTGCAAACATGCTTTAGATTTTCGACTTAGGCCTCAGGGCTCTGCCCCATGGGACTTCCAATTTCCCATGTTATTCATTTGGATGAGAGTTTCATTTGGTTGATGACACATGTGTTTTTTCCTAATTCAATTAAATTAAATAAACAGCTATTATAAGGATCTACATCTATAAAAGGCAAAGCCCTCACTCACTCACTCATCACGAATTCTCCTACTTCTCATTTACCTAGAGAGTTGAAATCTTGTACACTGATTCTTTAGGAATAAAATAGGAAAACGAAATGGTTTTCATCCTGATCTGACCTTAGCGCTCCGCCAGAGACCCCGACTAAGCTCCCATATATTCCTTATGGACATTCATGTTTTGTTTGAGCTGATGAAAATACAAACAGCTGAACTTGATTCGTATTAGTTCCAGGGGCTAACCACAGAATGCAGCACACTACAGTTTTTGTAATTTGAGGGATTTTTATTCCTTTCTAGGGATTTTTGAGGCGTAATAGGAATGAAAGAGTTAGAGGGATTAAGAGGGATTTTTAAGGTACTATTAGTATATTTGTTTTAAATTTAATGTTTGGTTTAACGAAATTACATTCTACAAAAACAACTTAATGAAATAGTGGTAATTGTTTTAAAATAGTTGTGATATATGATAAAAACATTTCTTTATTCACATTTATTTCTTTACAATCACGGTCGTAGTTACTTATTATTACTCTCTGAAAATCTGCCATAGAGCCATGTATGGGATGGGACTGTCAATTTCATTTAATGTTTATTATTTTAATCCTTTAAACTGCAAAATATTACAGTTTGTATTGTTTTCATCTAAACAATTATATTTCCTTTTTTATGAGAATTTTTAAATATAAAATTGTGTAATAATAAATCAATGCCAAAACGAGATGCGCAAGCTGCGCACAGGAAATTCTAGTTAGCTATAAAATGTATGGGAAAAAAATTCACATTGTATTAAATGCTAATAGGATAGGTCAATAGTCCTTAATTTTCTTATCTGTTGCATTACATTTTTTACCAGATTTTAATCCAGTTTCACCCAATTTCATCCAATACAGCACATGAAATCGAAATCGAACTAAATGTTTAGATGAAAAAAGGAATTGGAATTTTAAACTTAAAACAAGTAACTGAAATATGGTATATATCAATCTGGGTAACCTTTACAAACCTTTTGCAGTTAATTTTACCTTCTCATTTTTATCTCCCATTCTCAACTGTATTTCTGTCTTAGTCATGATTTTTTATATTCTCATACACATATCGCTGTATTACTTTAGGGAGTATAATGGCTATCATCGATGTTTAGAAAAAAAGCTTTAGATTCAGTTTTACACAAAACTTTAAAACTACCTGAAAAACTACAATTCCAGCAGTGAAACGCTGATTTTTTACAAAAACAACCTTAACTTTACTCAGCTGTTGTATTGCATTTGGATGCAAAGTAGGGAACGCATGGCTCGGTAAACAAAAAGATTGCAAATAAAATATGGCCAAAAAACTGTGTTTTTTGCCAATTGCAATCTTATAACTATTTAAATTTAGGATATCGTATTTTTTATCATCCTGGCCTGACAGAAATCTATTGACACCAACTTGGCATCTCTACGTTCAGTAATTTACTCGGAGTAGGTGGTTAGACGTCACCACTACACGCTATTATTATATATAGGATCTGCAAAATACAGTGCATAAAGTCAAATTCGTGCAATTGAGATATGTACAACTAAGGATTACCTTCGTCTAATATTATGACCATAGCAGGTTAAAGTGGTGGAAGCAACGCTTGCCGTTTGTCACTTTGTCTCCTCATGTTCAACTTCATGTGAATTTGATTACTTGGCTGTTAAAATTTCTCTAACCAATAATTGTTATCACGGTTGAATAAATGATATTTAACTCCTGTTTAATGGGGTTGGTATAACAAGCTCACTATGAATTCTGTGCGAATAACAAAGATCTGCTCTGATAACTTATGAATTCCTTGTTAATGTAGGGATCTCATTCAAACTTTATCTATTGACGTTGTCTTATTCCTTGTTTAAATCTTATTATTACGTTTTTTTTTTCCTCTAAGAATAAATATATCAATATTTATGTTGTTCATTCATTACAATATTTAACTTACAATAAATAAAAAATATCACTATGGTAGTTTTCTTTTTGCATAATTGCAAGTATTTTCGGTAATGGTCATTAAATAAATCAAATACTGTTTCAATCCTCCATTCACTAGTAAAATATTCAGCTTGCTTAAATAACTCTACCATGAGAGGGTAATGAAGATCATCTTCAAGGTAGAGTGGTAGGCCAAGTATATGTACTAGGTAGGTGGGTAAATTGGGAGTGCAGTACGGTGAGCATCCACCTGATCTTTTATGATCGATATATTGCATTTCACTAATGTTTGATAACAAAGAGTAGTAAAGAATAATATAGACATGAACTATAAAAGATTATTCAACCTCAAAAGATTGGATTGGAAAATAATTATAAGTTTAATGAAACACTGAGAAAACTAGTAAAGATATGAAAATATGATTGCTTTTTATCTGTATCTTTTGGTTGGAGAAACTTTATGTCAGGAAAGATTATTCAAGAAAAATTCCTGCGACATGCAAACGTAGATTACATTAATAATTAAATATATATTTGGATATCCAAACAACATTTTATATAAGTTATATTTGAAAAGTTTAGGTTACTTCTACGGATTTATCTTTTAAAGTTGAGAACTGGGTTATGTCGTATTTCGTTCTTCTTTAACATTACAAGTGGAAAGTCGACCCTTTTTTTAACTTACCTTTTTTGAAAATTCATGTAATGAAAGAAAATTATGGCAACCATCCCTATTAACTCACTGTGTGTTCCTCTATCCTACCATCAAATTATAAAAATGATAAATTAATGAAAAATAGTGTAGAACAAATTTATGTAAGTATACATTTTACGTACCATTGAAAAATTATGGAGAATGTGGGAAGATAATCACATCTTTTTCACATTGGTGTCTTATTACATCATTTAATTTGAAATTGTATAGATGAAAAGAGTTTTATTTAGTTTAATGTTTGATTTAATTAACAATTGTAATTAATCAGTGATACAAAAACTGCCTAACGACTTTCAACACCACATATACATACTTTAGTTTCACAAATGTTATGTCATTTATTTGTTATGAGCAGTTAGAAAAAACACTTCCGTAGTGTCTGACATATATACAAAGTTTAAATATGGGTGTTACTATTTCAATTTGTTAAATAGTTCCTCAATTTGTATTCTTACTGTGATATAACATGTTATGAGTTTAAATGGTATTAATTTATAACTGTTATAGTGGCAGTCGTATTGAAGATCTGTAAGTGCCTAATAAGTACATTTCATTTGTATTTTATGTGTCGTGAACAGAGTTTAACTAATTAAGGATAACAGAAATGTCACTAAAACTACCAATCGTTGCAATATGTAGTATGTTACTGGACACAATCACTAGTTTACTTATTTAAATATATAAAATTTTAATACAGCTAAGAGTCTTTTAAAGTTAAAATTGAGGTTGTGGGAACCTTCCTCAAAACCAGTGTACATGTGACATTTCGATTCAGCACTAAGAGGTTGTTTTGAATAATTCAGCAAGTGTGACAAATAAAGTCACTGTGTGACCGAAATGCTGTGGTGTGAATGTGAAATGAGAAACCTTCTCTGACTTTACATCCTGTACTATATGATTTGCAAACATGTTCTAAGAAAGATGTAGTCTAAATACTAGGAACGTGATAGCTTAAAGTCTGAGTTAGTTCACCTTAACTGATATGTTGCAACGTTATCACGTTCCAGTTATTATTGTGTACATTTTTCGTACACATAAAATATTATAATTCCACTGTTGCTTTAATTCAATATGTTACGTTCAAAGAGTAACCTTTAACTGTTTGACACCAATAAACCATATTATATATTTATTTTAGTTTTTTACAAATTCGGTAAGTTCAAGTGGTAGGTCCATGGTACAGAGCACATTTTTCGAGTTATTGTTCTTTTTTTTAAATCTTTGGAGTTTTTAAACACATGTATCTAATTAACAGTTCACTGTAAAAATTGTAAGTAAATTAAATTGTTAAGTTAAAGTTTAGCGCCCCAGATAAACTTTTTAAGTTCAATTTGTTTCTAAATTAGGAGCAAAGGTTCAATATACATAAAATGTTATAATTAATTGTATCAAGTGGTTCCTATACATCGATGGCATTGTTTTATAATCTACTTAAATTAATACATCAAAAATGACTAAAAGATATTTCCTGATTAAATTTTCTGTCACAAATACATTTTAATGACATTTTGCTGGCACATTTCTTTATAATTTGTCTTTATATAATGTTTGCTGTATATTAATTTTTCAAATATGTTGTGTTTTATATGTTTTATTTAGTTAATGATTATTTTATTTAGGTTTATTTTGCAGCATTATACAAATTTGTTTATTATAATTGTCTAGGTCAATTGTTTCCTTGTTACAAAGGTGGATTAATTGTTTACATAAAGAAATCTTTATTGGTTTACTTTTAAAATAGACACAAATAAGTTTCCAGTAACATCTACAGTTTCATACCCAACTGAATTGCAAACAATTCCCAAATCCTGTTATGCCTCCTATGTATCCCAGGTATAGTTTGCAGCATCATATTTAGAGCAGTTGTCAGGAAAATGTAAAATATGGGAATGGCGTGACATAAAACACTAGAAAAAAAACAATATCGCATAAACCTCTTTGTAGAACAAAGCCTCAGGGATACGTCAATTTTTTATTTTTGAGTTCTAATATTTATTTAGCATTCACCTCCTTAACGTAAAAGTAATAACTTTTTATCAAATAGTTTTTTATTGGTACTAGTAAACCTAAATAATTTCTTTAATAATGTGGTATTTTCTAATTTAAGTTAAAAACATCGCACAGTAATGTAATTTGCATTGTTACAAAAGTTAAGAGTCCCAAAATTGAGGTTTTATAACTGTATATGTATATCAGTAATAAGAGAGCCTTAAAGAAATGAATGGTATATTCTACCTTGTATTTAAATGTAAATATATAAAATGTATGTTGATGACACAGATTATTAAACATAAACATGTTTTATAACTCTAACTTTTTCTCGTGCTTTATTACAAAAAAAAACCCCAACGTCAAAATGAAACTTCATTCGTGCCTCAGACAACGATTAAAAGATTACTCGATCCCCCTAGTGACATTTGCATTAGTATCTGAATAGAGTGACATTTTAAATGTTTATGTTTTCACCACACTGACATTTTGCTGTTGTCAACACATAACCGCTCAATGGTGTTACATTTGTAAACAAATTTAATGTTTATCATCAAACCCATATTATCAAGTAGGAAACAATTTTGCTATCGTATCTTGTGCTTAACATCCTTCATAGAGATCTCAGGAACGACAAGATAAAAAAAATATTGAAAATGGTTTTTTTTTAATTTTCCAATGTGGTGTTTAACTGTAAAATGTATTACAGAACACCCTCTGTTTTCACAGAGTGATCTTTGTTATTTTAAGACAAAAAAATTCTGATAACAACTTTTAAAACTTACTTTCATTGGGAAAAACTAAAAAAATAATATGTTCTGCCTATATTAAATTACCATTGTGTAAGTAGATTTAAATGTAATCAAAAATATAAATACCCCCGTTACAGCAAACCTGCATCCTCAGTGAATTTCAAATGATACTTCACTAAGTCATGAAGCCACTTGCCAACTTTACTCAAAGCATATTAATAAATAAGCGAGATATGACATTTTATTTATTCCCCATAAGAAAAACATTAGGACTGAGTATACAGGTTTGCTGCATCAAGGACCACAAAATCTGGTTTTTATGTAAATACCAATGAATCACGTCCAGATGAAGCTACATACCAAGTTTTACCTATTTATGTTCATAAACAAGCAAGCTATCACATTTTTATTATTCTCCATAAGAATAACATTATAGCTGCTGAGTACGCAGGTTTGCTGTCATGGGGACCACAAAAAATTAGTTCTGTATACAAATATCATTAAGGCCCAACTATATCCTATCTTTTTTCCACCTTCTCTCTCATGCAATATTTAAGTCACTATTGTTTTGTGTTCAGAGAATGTAGATTCATAGGTAAATTTACAATTTACAAAGTTTCATTAATAAATGTGCATTAATAAGCGAGATATGCAATTTTACTTAATCTCCATAAGATTAACATTGGATAACGTACTGTGTTTAGCACTCTCAATATCTCGGTAACCAATTGACGTAGAGCGATGATTAAAACACCAAATTGTTTTAAGCTGAATTTAATGGTGTAAACCAAAATTTGGGTTTAAAAATAATTATATGTAAAAAAAAACATTTTCGGGGTACAAAACCCCGCCTTAAAGTAGGGCGACCTGTCTGGTTCTCGAACTCATCAAAATAGATGCTGCCTTCCACGTTTATACCATTCTTACGAACCACTTTACGAAAGTTATCGTACCTACGGACACACACACACACACACACACACACACACACACACACACATATATATATATATATACTTATATATAATTCTAAATAGATTTAAAATACCTGAGTACCCTTTTAACATTTAAGTTAAAAGGGTACTCAGGTATTTTAAATCTATTTAGAATTATAATTATAGTAGCCCTATTAAATGAACTGAAAATCTCAATTACCTATATATATATATATATATATATATGTGTATATATATATATATATATATATATATGAATTTGAACGAATAGTTTTTGGCATCTGGGGGCCATAAAATGAAAAGTTATTATGGTCCCGGGCCTAGGTCTTACCATGCCACCTACGGTAATAGCTTCTTCCCTATAGGGGAAATTCACTAAAAATTGAATGGCGTAATTATTAAGTGAACTTTACTGCCTGATTACCTTAGAAAAAATAAGACCTTTACATGAATATGATTTATATTGAATTCTGCTTTTAATACATTATGATTACACAATGGTGCTTAAGCATAGACAAAACATGGTCATTTTAAGATTTAGCATACCATAACTCCTAAACGATTAAGTTTAAAAATATTTTGTTAATAATAATCTTAAAATGTTGTGTTCTATTGATAAATTATATTAAAAACACAGGGTCACAATTAATTTTAAAGTTGTTAATCATATTAGAAAATGGTGGTTAACTTACAAAACTCCAAAATCATATTTGAAATGATCACTGAAGAGTAGATGAATTCCCCCATTTAAAGTTTCCTGAAAATCTTGTAATTTGTGAGGTTCCAATAGCGGCTTAGTTAAAATGGACACTCTGTATAATATTTACATTATCTTTTATTCTTAAATGGTATAATATGCGATCATACAAAACTATACACTGAAAAAACCATAACATTAATTAAAGAGTAAGCAATGCAAATAGATCTTATAACATTTAGAACGACTGTTAGTAAAAATAAAACAATCAGTAATTATAAGTAAATAAAACTGGAACTAACACTTAACTTAGTATCTCAAACGAAACCTACGCTCTATTTAACTAAATCGATAATTGCTGTTGTAATTATGCGATTTCACAGTTTATTCGATTAACACTTACTGATTGGCTCTTGATTGTTTAATGTGAATAATTCTGAGGCTTGATTAGTTATTAGTTATTATTATTATTGATATTTGTTCTTTATAGTACACAGAGTAACTAATTTTTTGTCATTAAGTTTTTTTACTCCTTTAAACTAATTTAATGTTTTACTTATTCTTGTGATGACATTCTCCTAACGAGTGGATACAACTTCTTATTTATAGGTTTGATTGTGTCTTAGTATAATAGGAGCTGATCGGTAACTGATTCGACATTTCAACAGTCAACAACGTATTTATAGTTCAACTAAAATATTTTTGAATTCACGATTTATCAATTTTTGGATAAATATTCGTTTGGGTTGAAGAGGAGGCAGTAAATAAAAAGAACAGTTGGCATTCTCTCGCTCAAGTATTTTCGTCACGGTGTGGCTTATTACATCAATTAAAAGAATAATAAAGAGTCTATTTTCTTAATTTTTCGTTTACATTTGTTTTTTATAATTGTAAATATAGTATAAGAAAAGGTTTATTATTTATCAAATAATTTTTACATTTTATTGTGATGAAAATTTACGTAACTTCAAATGTTGTTCGGTTTCTGGTGTCTAATGTTTTCATTTATAAATCTTTAACTGTTGTTTACAATAGAACTCTTATTTTTTAAACCATTAAAGACATTTTTATCAAAAATTTACATTTACTTTCGGTTTAAAATACAAAATTTTGTTAGGTAACCAAAATTTGCATACTACCTAACAATGCACTGTAATTTATTGAGTTCACTTCAATTTCACAAAAAATGTATTGTTAAACTTATTTATTGTAAAAATTACTAAGCACTTTCTTTCATTTTCCAAGGTTTGAGATTGTATAACATTTAATTTATTAAAATAGTTTTCTAAACTAAATATCTTCACTGATCTTTGTTTGTCATCTTTAAAATCTTTAACATATTCAAATGTTATTAGGTAAAAAGATAAAAAGAATGACTTGACACGGGAAAATTATCTTGATATAATATTACTTATCATAATCCCTGCAAAACAAAAACATATTTTTCTTCGGGATTTAGTTGAAAAAATAAAAATAATATTTGTGTTGTTGAAGCAATCCCATTATCTGGAATATCATGGCCAATACAACAAAACATCCCAAGATTAGATTCTCGATATACTGAGCAATATCGGGCTCCAATATAATGCCGCTCTTCAAATCACCTTCTGATATTACAGAAACATCATCTTTTGTATTCCCTCATACTATACTTATCATGCATAACTTTTCATTGACATTAAACAAATTTATTATGTTAGGTTTTAGTTTTGTACTTCAAAATTACCGTAAAGTGGTTACAATTTGAACTATAGTACAGTAGTACTATTTTTAGTTCTGTGCAATATATTAAATGCAGATGTCATTACATTTCAAGACATGTAACTAGTAAACAAATATATACAAATTACAAAACACCCCAAGTTTTCAGACTAAATCTTTTAATATAACTTCGGTTCTGAAATACTGATGATGGTACTTTGGTATTATACGGATGCCACCCTTATACAGCGCGCTGCGGCAGTTATGTTAGGATGGGTTATCATAAAAATGATTGTAGGACTTTCCTTGTTTTGTTACGAATCGAATGATACCTGATGAGTCATACTTCCAGCCGGCAAACCCCCTCCAAATAGGCTAAGGTCAGGTCGTTGACCGGAGCGCGCGCATCACCTGTCACCGCCTGTATCTAGGTCAGTGTCATGAGTGATTTATTGCCGTGCACTACGTTACATTTGTTTTCATAATGAGTGACGTTCTTTTGGTGTGGGATTTACCTCGAAATGAAGAGGAAACTGTACGTATTTTTATGATAACCCATGCTAACATAACTGCCGCAGCGCGCTGTATATTTGGCCGAGTAGATGTGGCGATCGGGTGTGGCTGCTAGCGGCGGCGACGCATTCAACACGATCCTAGCGGACATCGCTGCCTTTTGGGAGGCACAACACAAAGACCGCTCATCAGAATGATGTAAAATTTGTACAGTAAGTCAATAAAAGTACGTTTTTTCGAATTATGTAGTTATCCTTTGTATCCGGTAAAAATTTAACCTCCAAAAATAGTGGCATCCGTATAATACCAAAGTACCCTGATGATTTCTAAGCTTATAACTTTAAAAATTTATATGATTCAGAAATGTTTTACACCTTGGAATAGTTTTTACACTGCTAAGTTTCTTTTTTACTTTGTTTTCTGGGAGTGATCCTACCTGGTCCTTCCTTGTCTTCAAATATTTTTTTAAATTTCCTTTGTCAAATCCAAAGAAAGCTTGATACTATTATGCTCCTTATCTCTGTCTCCAGCAGCAGATTGTTTCCGGGTATCATAGCCTTAGCCTTAAATGCAAAGTTTATCTCTCAACGTCAAACTCCCTTCGAGGAAGAGAACATTCTTTTGACCGGCCCAATTCTGCACTTCAAGCAGTCACTTAGAACTACGTAGGATATATAGGTATGTAGTAGAGACCAATATATGGTCGACACTCGACCAAATATTATTTTACGAATATTTGAGGGAAAAATAATTTAATATCTAGTAGGTTCTGTTGAATTCATCTCTCTCTCTTCCCTTCCTCCCTCTCACCTCTCACTCACCCTCACCCTCACCCATACTTACCCCCAGGTATTTTTTTTAAGATTTAAACTATAACAGAAGAGCGTTACCATTTCAATAATCGGTTGCCTTCTTATTTATGCCTAAAAGTCTCCACCTCATCCTCTCCTTGTCTCTTATCCTCCCCCCTCACATACAGATTTATTTTTTATTTAATGTGGTGTTCAAACAGAGAAGGGTGTTACCATTTCAGTAGTTAGTAATATTTTGTATTTACATTAGTCCTAAATTGTCTGTTCTTGCTATTGTGGAGTTAAAACAGATAAGAGAATGGTGTTACCATTCCAGTAGTCAGTAGTGTATTTTATCTATGCATCATCTGTTCTTGCCGTTGTGCTACATATTTGTTTGAATAAGGTCCATTCTACACGAGCGTGAATCCCGCGACAGGATTCTCGCGTGACCGCGCCGATATGTTTTGCAAACTACACGTGACTCCCCGTTGCGTGGAGTCCGCGAAAGTATTTTTTCGTCAAAATTTTCGAACTTGAGTTATTAATGGAAATATTCATTTGAATGGTCCCTGATTCTAAAAAGATGGCTTTCAGAGTGATGCCTGTTTGGCTGTCTGTCTGTTTGCCAGTCTCTCTGTCTGGATGTGTACAGAGCTGGAGACCGCACCCGTGGTCCTATTTTGATGAAATTTGGTATGTAGGTACTAATTCACGATATATCCAGGTTTTTTCATTGTTTTGAATTTTTATTTTCAAGAGTAATTATTTCCCAAAACCCGCTAAAAACTAGACAAAATCCAAATTTCTAAAAAACAGCTCTAAAGATTTTTATTACAATTTAGTGGTTTGTAGAGCTTTAGGTTTCCAAACAAATTACACAACCTGTATGTCTGTAAAAATTCGGGTTAAGAAATTATAGGGCTTAAAATGTACAAAATTCAGTTTTTAATTTTTTTATAAAAAATTGTAAGTGCTAAATAAGATTTACGTGTAACAATTAGAAACCTCAAAACATAAACAATCTAGTATTTTGAATTATCATCCTACGATTACTGGTTGCGGAGAAAATTGAAACTTTCATTTAGCGATAAACACAGTACGTTGTCCAATGTTATTCTTATGGAGAATACAACAATTAAAACTTCTGTCTTATATAATGATCATTTTAATTGAAATTTGATATGCAGATCATGTTAGCATTAGCCAAGAGAGGATATTCAAAATATGAATTCCCCTAATTCGAGGGGTGATAAGGGGGCGATTCCCCTCTTAAAACCACCGTGTGTAGCAAAGGATTTTGTCGTAACTCCAGAAATGGAATTTGGGTGAACATTTCTGAAAAAGGCTTTGTAGAAGATTTTCTGTGCATTATACCGTACTTTATATTCTATAGTTAGTAAATAAAAAATAAATTAGTCATTAAAGTTGGGTTAAAAGGGAAAAAGTATGTGTCAGTTTCCTAATACCGTTTATTTTACATGTAATAATTTTTACTAAATAAGCCTATACAACTTTATTTATTCTAAAACTAAACTTAATTTAGAATAACATTGCTATCGTGGAATGTACAATTTTTACCTATGACATTGTTCCCTTAAACTATTGATTCTAAAGGGTAATTATTCCCCCAAAAACCGCTAAAAACAAAACTAATCCAAATTTATAAAAAACTGCTCTAACGATTTTGATTAACATTTAGAGGTTTGTAAAGCTTTAGGTCTCCAACAAAATGACACTACCTGCATGTCTGTACAAATTTAGGTTCAGAAATTACAGGGCTTATAATTTCCAAAATTCAGTTTTTTGGATTTTTCATAAAAATGTTTTGCTAAATTGAATTAATCTACCACCAATGGAATTAATGAAAGCTCAAAACACTCAATAATTTAGTATTTTGACATTATCTTACGATTACTGGTTGCGGGGAAAATTGAAACTTTCATTTAACAGTAAACAATGCAATACACGGTGCTGAGCTAGGGTAAATAATAAAGATCTTTATGACCTTCCAAGTGGCAGCTAGAATTGCCTTAAGTGTCAGGCTGTTTCTAGGTGATTTGCAGACATGTTTTGTTAAATTCCAAAAATATTGTTATTTATTATAATTCTACTTTTATTTAGTATTGTTATGTTCACAATAAATCAATGTATGCTGTAGAATAACATTCCTTTCAACAGATTTTTGTGGTGGGTTGAAGTTTTATAATTTGTGTTAAGTTCGAAAAGGGTTGGGACCACCCCTAGATTAAATCAAAAATAATACCTGGAAATATCGTGAATTAGTACCTGCATACCAAATTACATCAAATTGGGCACGGGTGTTGTCTCCAGCTCTATACACATCCATACAGACACACAGACAGACAGACAGACAGACAGACAGACAAACAAACAGACAGACAAACATTCATCACTCCGACATCTTTTTAGAATCAGAGACCATTAAAATTAATATTTCCACTAATAAATCAAATTCAAAAACTTTGACGAACAAAATACTTTCTCCATATACCTACTATGTATAAGGAGGAGAAAGTGAAAATGCAAAAACTACCAGAACAAATTTGTTTTCCACGTACATAATATTTTACATAACATTCGAAATGTGTACAGGGGAATACAAATCATAGTAAATCATGTTACTGAAGCGTCTGAACCGCTTCGTGTAGAATGGCCTGACGGGTTTCACGGGGACTCCACGCGACGGGGATCCCGCCACGTGTAGTTTGCACAAAACTTTGGCACGGTCACGTGGGAATCCCGTCGCGGGATTCACGCTCGTGTAGAATGGTAACACAGCTGTTTATTAAATGAAAATCATAACGAAAAGCAGAACGCATGTTCCCATTAGGATGTTGTCACTTTTGAAAGCCAAAAGAGCACATCCCTATACACCAAAACACAAAATTATTTACTTTTGACACATCTCCTAATAGTGTCAAACTTCATAATTTTACGATGTCGCATATCCGAGAAATTGGTACCACAAAAATGTCCTTAGCCTAATTATATATAGCTGTGTAATAAATAAGAGTTAATATGGAACTTATTATATTATTTATAAAACTACTGTCTGCGTGTTTGTTTATACTGTCAAGCGTAATAAATATTATTCTTCTAATTGAGGTTTATAAAACCATGTTCATATTTATTCTATTAACCCAAGAGTTTAGTGTATATATTGTTCACCAAAATGAGAGCTAATGGATTTTTGAATAAGTATAGTTTATATTTCTTTGGCTTTATTCTAAAACACCAATCTGTGACAGGGCTGGTTCATTCATATACAAAAATATAGATATCTAGAACTTTTAAATTTTTTTTGTGAACTGAAAGGCTAGATCTTACAGTACAGTTTTGCATTGGCACAAAGTAGAGATAAACTTAAATAAAAGTACAATTATTAAAGTTGCAATACCTTCTACCGCAAAAGTATGATACGTGTTTCCTACTGTTGCTTTCGTCCGTTATAGTTATACGAAGCTTTTATATTTAAACACAAACCACGTGACACGACCCTTCCACAGGCTGGTCGTATCATATGATAGGCAGTGTGACGAATAACGACACTAATCTGGCCTAACAAGGTGACGTAACGAGCAACGAGCGTGAGAGTTGAGACCACCTTGCCACTGAATCGACACATGGGCTTAACTCTTGTTAATGTTATGAATGTAAAGATAAATTACTAGTTTTTTGTTTATAAAGCATTTAAATTAATCAGCTAATATGATGAATTTGTTAACTAAGTAACAGTCATAATGTTATATTTAACTATATTTTTTTCTAAATATGTTCATTAACCTCCATGAGATAGAGAATTGATTGTGTTTTATGGAGTTTATAGTCATTATAAATCAACTGTGACTATTCTTTCTCTATTTCCAATTGTTATAACGTTATAATAAATTTAGATACATCATTTTTTAAATCAGTAATGTATGAAAAATAATCATCTTAATACTGAACATAAAAGAGAGTGATTTTTTGTTACTATTGAAGAATTTTGAATAACTGTGTCTATTATTATAATTTTTTAAGGATTACACTCTAGATTTTCGAAAAAAAACTTACGTTAAATTAAATGTGTACATTTATAAGACTCACTTACAAATTACATGTTTACTCGTTAAACAATTGTGTATTCAATTAGGTAGTTGAATTTGAGTTAATACTCTGTAGAGTACGGTAATGCAATACAAATGTATTTTAACTGACTCTCATCGTCAATTAGAGACCAAACATCGTTAATACAGAATATGTCACGCCATGAAATGTTTATCGTGATAATTACGTTCACATTAAGTAATCAACGAAAGATAATGGGATATCGGTGCAATAAATCGTTACAATTATCTTGTCGACATCGATTGTTGGTTCTCTGCCATTGAATTACTTCCAAAATACCCTTCTCATCATCTCTTGTTGCTGTAGTTATATGCAACATACCAATTGAATATATTTGTATATATGTGCAATTTAAATTAGTGGTCCACCAGTATCATAGAGCAACAGTAAACTACAACAATAACTCAATTGATAAAACACAAAATGTAGATTTTTAATGTTTGAAAACACAAAATAAATAGTTTTGTATTTATTAATTTTTATGCATAAGGAATTAACATATGTTTTACACATTTATGCTTCAGTCAGATACAGAAGCAACCGCTCCTAGTTTTGAGACAACTCATAATAATTCATAATTTTGAAACAAGTCACAATTTTGTGTATTTAGTAAATTCTGTTTAGCAAAGAAAACCTTCATTTTAAAATTTTGATTAGCATTAACTAAGATGGGTTTTTAATTTTAAAAATAAGCAAAATAAATTAAAATTTATCCAGACAGAGGTAAAATTATCATTGGTATTGTAGTACATACTTCAGCTTCTGTGATACTTTCTCAGCTTTAACTCAGCTGCAGATGACCCTACATACTACATCATTCTTCCTGTAAACGTTCTCAGTTGATACTGAGACACTGCAGCCTGAGGTAAGGTGATGCAATTAAATGGAATATAATGCTTCTTATCGCTACCCCCTAACTCAAAGAACAATGCTTCATTATTGTACACTATTAAAAAGTATAACTACATTTGGACAACAAATTTGTCAGAGTTGCAGATTAATGAATAAACAATGTCCGAGTTAAAAGTTTACAGTGACTGCTAGAGGGCTGCTGCATAACTGAGCAGACAGTAATGTTGGCCAAACTAAACTCATCCGCTGACACAACACTAACATTTCCTTTAGAGTGAATTATTAATCAGTGCAAGTTGTAGTTAAATAATCTAAAACAATCATAATCAACAATTATCTTTGAATATTTTTATTTATAATTTTATTGAAAATTGCATATAGGATTACAAACGGTAACGCCTCACCTCTTGATTTGCTGGATACGTTACACACATAGGTATGTAGTCTATGTAGTCGGGTAGGGCAGGGAAAAAATAAAAAACATATTAAAATGAATCACCATACACCATATTTTAAATATATTTAAACCTTTATTAAATTATGGCCACCATATTCAAAATATTTAAAACTTCAAAATAAACCGAGGGCAAACCTCTCAATGTTGCAAGGTTTTGAGGTACAAACGTACAGAAAACTACTCACTATGGCACTCTGTCAGTATGGTACTCTGTATGATGACGCTCACTAAGGGCGACACGATAGCCACCTACTCAGTTGGTGTTGTTGCACTATCAAGCGTGAGCGCTGTTCATGCACTCATGATAACCTAACTTGTATTAGCTAAACAAAATACAGTATTGATATAGATTTGTTTATTAGTAATTATATTTGACATAGCTAACATTTTAACATATTTAATTGAAGCTGCATACTAAAATACATTTCCAACTAATAGTTATTTACTCAACAAGTGCGCAAGGTACCACTTTTATGCACTCGAGAGAAATGCGGAATAGTTTCTCTCGAGTGCAGCAAAGTCACCTTGCGCACGAGTTGCATATTAAATTTGTCCTACGTCTGCTAAATATTGATTATACAGTATGATATGTATAATATTTATGATAGCCTATATGATATATTTCCTACAGTTAGAATAAAGCGTTTCAATTATATTTATTCGGTTTTTATAGAAGAAAGCTGCCACTGTTAAAGATTATCTTAAAGGTATACTATACCTGTTTGAAGTAATAGTAACATAACTAGGCCTACTCACTATTTATGGACACTATTTTTTATGTAAACACACTTTATTTAAACTTCAACAAAATAGAGGTTATGTTTATGTTTGTGTTGTTTGTGAACTACAAAAATAGATCAGATGTTTATTATCCAGTATTGCCAACTTAATTTATGCATAAACAACGTTACCTGCATACTATTTTTGACTATTTTTGTGTTCTTAAATTTAAACACTGGAGTACGCAAAGTAAATCGAGAGTGCACAAAGTAATACCCCCGTAGCAGCAAACCTGCATATTCAGCGAATTTCCAATGCATATTAATTTATCTTAATACCACATAAAGCCACATACCAAGTTTCATCAATATACATTCATAAATAAACGATTTATGACATTTTAATTATTCTCCATAAGAATAACATGGCGGCTGAGTATGCAGGTTTGCTGAAATAAGGAACACTAAAAATGATGGGCTTTTATACAAATATCATTATAACTCAACTAGGTAAAGCCACATACCAAGTTCTATTAATTTATGTTCATAATTAAAGGAGATAACACGTTAATTATTCTCCATAAGAATAACATGGGGCTGAGTATGCAGGTTTGCTGCTACGGGAACTATCGGACAAAAAATGGATTTTTGTGCAAATATCAATAGACCACAACCAAATAAAGCCATATACCAAATTTTGCCAGTTTACGTTCATAAATAAGCGAGATATACAATTTTTCTTTTTCTCCATAAGAATAACATTAGACAACGTACTGTGTTTAGCACTTTCAATATCTCGGTAACCAATGGACGTAGAGCAATGATCAAAATACCAAATTGTTTGTTTTTTTAAGCTGAATTTAATGGTATAAATTAAAATTTGATTTAAATTAAAATTACATGTAAAAACCCCAAAAAACACATTTTTGGGGTACAAAACCCCCCAAAAACCCCCCTTCGGATGGTGCGATTCATCTGGTTTCCGAACTTGTTCAAATAAATGGTACTTTACACATTTGTACCAAATTTCATTAAGATCGGACCGTTTTTACGAGAGTTATCGTGCTTACGGACACATATATATATATATAAATATATATATATATATATATAAATATATATATATATATATAAATATATATATATATATACATATATAACAATTTGAACGAATGGTGTTTTTGGCATCTGGGGACCTCAAAATGAAAAGTTATCATGGTCTCGGGCTTAAGTCTTACCATGAGACCTACGGTAATAGCTTCTTCCCTATAGGGGAAATTCGCTAAAAATGATAGGCTAATCAACTTAAGGATAAAATACCCCCATCGAAGCAAACCTGCGTACTCAGTGAATTTCCATTCAATATATATGTCTTAATACTGCATAAAGCCACTTACCGAGTTCACAAATAAGCTATGTAATAAAACATTTCAATTATTCTCCATAAGAATAACTTGGAAGCTGAGTAAGCAGGTTTGCTGCAAATAGGGACAAAAATATGGGTTTTTATGCAAATACGAATATAACTTAACAAGGTGAAGCCACATACCAAGTTGTATTAATTTATGGTCATATTAAGGCATACATAATATTTCATTATTATTCTCCATAAGATTAACATGGGGCTGAGTACGCAGGTTTGCTGCTACAGGAACCATATCGGTAAAAATGGTTTTTAGTTCAATTAACAATAGACCACATACAGATGAAGCCATGTACCAAGTTTGGTTGGTATACGTTCAAAATAAGCGATAAGATATAAAATTTGTCTTATTCTCCTTAAGAATAACATTGGACAACGTACTGTATTTAGCACTTTCAATATCTCTGGAACCAATTGACGTAGAGCAATGATCAAAACACGAACTTGTGTATTATTTTTAGCTGAATTTAATGGTGAAAACTAAAATCGGATTTACTAAAATATTATACGTAAAAAAACTAAAAACCCTTTTTTGGGGTACAAAACCCCCCCCAAAATACCCCTTTGGATGGACCTATCTGGCTGGTTTTCGAAGTAAAGTCATAAATGCTGCTTTACAAGTTTTTACCAAATTTCATCAAAATCAGACCATTTTTACGAGAGTTATCGGGCTCACGGACACACACACACACACACACACACACACACACACACACACACATATATATATATATGTGTGTGTGTGTGTGTGTGTGTGTGTGTGTGTGTGTGTGTGTGTGTGTGTGTGTTGATTAAATTTGGTAAAAACTTGTAAAGCAGCATTTATGACTTTAAGTTCGAACACCATATATATATATATATATATATATATATATATATATATATATATGTGTGTATACATATATATATATATGTATATATATATATACAGTTTTGAACGAATGGTGATTTTGGTGTCTGGGGACCTCAAAATGAAAAGTTATCATGGTCCCGGGCTTAGGTCTACCATGCCAACTACGGTCATAGCTCCTTCCCTATACGAGAAATTCACCAAAAGGTAAACTAATCAAGCTAATTGTAAAAGAAGCTAAGAAAGGTTTTTTAGATAGAGCTTAGGGTCCCAAATAACATATCAAAAGTCTACCAAAATCCACGTGGGGGAAGGCCACCATATTGGCCGCCATCTTGGATTTTTTGGAAACCTGAAACTACTGAGTCTGATGGCCCTTTAACGACCAAATATCAACCAAATGGGGCAAACAAAGTGTCTCTTTAGTATACAATTTAACTAGCTTTCTAATGATGTATAACACGTAGAAATGTGACAAGCCGATGTTTATCTAAGCTCCTAAAACTTTTAAATAAACGGCATATTTTCTAAAATGTTTCCCTTTAGTCTCCTGCAACTAAACAATTACTCAAGTTTTCATTTTATCAACTCAACAATAATTTACGAAACACATTAATAGCATTCTATTGATATACAGATTTTCAAAATTGGTTTAGCCAAACTACATAGATCCAGCTTTCTAATACTATGAACACTCAGCTCTTTTGCTAGTTATAGGTAGTGCCAATAGGAAATTAAATAATGTATTTCAGGGGTGACACGCTTGGGGGGAGACACTACCCCCCCCCCATCAATCACCTGTAAAAGTGGGACAGTTGGGAATTTTGAGTATTAGTGACTGAGTTGGCAAATTTGCGATTATTAATAATAAAACATAAATAAAAAAAAATTGTTTTCAAACAAGGCAGACCAATCCGTGATTTTGTCTTAAACACAATTAAAATTACAAAATGAGCAATTTGATAGGTTTATTAGCCATAGCATAATGGTGAATCGGGTAGTTTTGGGGGAATTTCTTCCTTAGCCATGCATAGGTTGTCCACCCTGGTCTGTTACGTCGTCTGAAAGGTAACTGAACGCGGTTAAACCACAAAGTAGCGAGGTAGTTTTGGTGAAATTGTGCAATAATGATTGATTGTTGTGTTGGGTATTTGTTTTGGGTGTGATTTAACAAGATAATTACCCACTTAACTCTAATTTAATACAATATTTCAGTTATAATAGTTTCATTTCCGTTTCCATGTATATGCTCATTTGAGTTTGTTAACATTGCAGCTCATTATAAGGTTTTAAACAGAACGAATGTTGTATGAAAAATAAAGCCAAACCATGAGAGGCTTTATATTTAGAATACAATTCGGTTAAACAAAACAAATGTGTATATAATGTTTCAAAATTTTTCAATCTAAAAGTTTTATAGGCCTACATAGAAATATACAATTGAAAAATGTTCATACAGTAGTTGTGATTTTTCCAAGACGGCAAAAATAAATTAAATTGCAAATTTTTATTGATTTAACTTAAAAAATAAATAATTTTTAGGCATAAAGGATCTTACAAATATTACGTAACGCACTTTTTCGTAATTTCAGACCCTCCCCTACCCCACATAATACACCATAAAACCTGAACATACCCCCTTTTCCCCTTATACGTTACGTAACACAATCATAGTAAATGTTAAGAAGCTGAAATCGTGTAAAAATCATTATTTTGCAAAGATTTTAATGATATACTGTTTGTAATGTTTAATACAAACCTGTTACACCATTCTATAATACTCTACTTTTCTACCTTAAGTGACATTTTTGAGATTCAGACAAGAAAATAAACTATCCCCGCTAAAAGGTAACAAATAAAAATAATAACTGTCATAAATAACAAATATATTTTAGTAAAAAATTAAAAAAAAACTACAAAAACATTTAGATACGCATTGAATAGACAACTAACACTAAATCAGATTATAAAACTAAATTTATATAACTTTTTTACGAGACCTTTAAAATGATCTATAATTGTCTTAGATTCATATTAGAACATTTCCAGATTCAAACTTATGACCTTCGTTTTTGAGCACTCTGTATATAGATTTTGATAAGAATATTTTTAATTAATTTCCTATATGCGATTTAGTACAGATAATTGTGTTATAAGTATTTATGATAAACCGTCCCTCCCTTATACATGCTGGAAGTGTGATCTGACTCACCCTTCACATATTTATATATTTTAATCATTAATAACTCAAAAACCGTTACGTTTAGAGCAAAAGTAATAATAACCTAAAATTGTGTATTTTGTAATTTCAAACAACTTTTATATGCATTTTTTCGCTCTATCACCAATAATAAAGGGTTATAAGCAAAAAAATTAAAATTGGCCGCCATTTTCCAAGATGGCGGCCGTAGCACAAGGTTTTTTCGAGGACTTTTAGTATGTTATTCTGGAGGTAAAATTCAACACATACACCAAGTCTTATGCTTATAAGGGGTTTTTAAGGTAATTTGTCGAAAATGACTGGACTACTATGTCATCTAATAAAAACCTAACTTTGTTTCTTTTACAATTAGTTTGATCTTTTTCCTTAATTTGATTAGGCTATGAGTGCGCAAAGTAAAATGAATACGGGAATCACCTGTTTTGCGACGTATATCGAGTGCGAAACAACCGCTGTCTCGGGCAGACGTAGGAAAAATACATAACGTTGTTAGACCATTTAGATTTCATTGGTTAGCAATGCAATGTTTTAGGTATAACTAAATGTCCTGTTAGACGATTTTCAGCTTGTAAAGATTAAATGTTCAGATGAGTGATTCATTCGAGAGACACTAACTTCTTCGTGCTTTCTCCCCTCTAAACCCAGAAACCCCTAGGGCAGATTTCCCTAAAAACCGACGGGCTTTGAAGTAAACCCTGGTATTTTAAATATCTTGATTTTTTATTATATACATTTTAAGTTGTAAAGAGTATGGCTAATCCAAACCCACCCAGATGCCACTTCAAGTGTCAAGTAGATAAAAATGTCACATAATAAAAATACTTAATAAATGATAGAATGATAAATGATAAATGATTTTATTTCCTTAAAAAGCAATACAAAACAAGTATAGTGGAGAAGTTGGAAATAAACTGACCACTTTAACCAGTTGTGTGGTCAGTAAAACTAAAATAAAGCTAATGAAAAACAAAATAATACTTCAGTCTAGCTCAACATGTAAAGCTGCTCCCTGTGATGTTTGATCAATACAAAAAATAAAAATACAAAATGAGTAACAATGCCAGACTGTAATTAACTTTACACCAACAAAAATATCAAGAATAATATTTAAAACAATACTAATATAACGTTTACCTATAAAGGATACAATCAAAAACAAGATTTACTCATAAACTTATTTGCTGGACTTTATTTGCTGGAGTTTTTTTTTAGTCAAGAATGTACATGTAATCCAGTTATTATTGTGCGATGATAGGTTGATAAAATTTTCAACATGAGCTAAGAAGGCTTGGCTATGTGTATTTTAACGGGTACATTTTATGTTTGAAGTTTTGCTAGTAACTTTACAGCTCGTTCAACAACTTCCAACCAATTGACGTTCAGTGCTTTCTTAAAACACATGCATCTCAATGAAATGTAACAAATGATCTTTTATTTTTTGTGTATAATGTGTTTTATGGATTCTCTCTGCAAACGTCATAAAATATTTTCCCATATAAACCGATTTCTCACTATTTTTTCCGTATGTTTATTTGTACGTGTACATATTTGAGTACAGTAGTGTTAATTTGTATTTAGATATTTATTTTAAACCTGGCTATATTTAGTTTTAAATTTTTATGTTTCCAGTTTTAACTTTTCTTATTGCTGGTTTCAGCACTCTGGTATTATATCCTAAAACCTTACATTGATCCCATCCCTAAGGCCACTTTGACAGGACATCACGAACCGAGCGTCGAAGCCAAAATAAATCGCAGATATAATTGGTTCTACGAAATTCAAGGTAGCTTTTATAAATTTTGTTGCAAAATTTTATTCAAGTGATTAGTTCTTTCTACAGATAGTTTCCAGAAAACTGTTATTACTAGTTTCAATGAGAGTGAAATGTTTTCATCACAAGTCGCAGACAAAGAGGAGTCCAGGTGCGGTGAGATTGTGTTTGATAATAATGAGTCCCTGAGTGCGCCTTTGTTAATACATCTCCCCCCCGAGCCTTGTTGAAAGGTAAAGGACGCCCCTTAAACTTTCATCCATAAAGGACACTTTATAACAATTTGTAAGCAACCATTATACTGCCATATAAGGTAAACAATACACTCAAGATATCTTAAACATGGTCTAAGCAGTATTGATTGTGTTTGCCTACAAATTATGATAATAATGTAAATATAATCAAACATACTGGGGTTTAAATTATTTTTTTATGTGTGATTGAAATACACATTATTTGCTTCATAAATAAGGTAAATCGCAAAAGTAACACAAAGAATAACGTGTCGGCGTAAGCAAACTGCAACTGAATGTCTATTATAAACTCGTGCGTGCCATAAAAGTCAGTAAATCCTCCGCATCGCACCATGTAATACAACAGTCTAAATATGATAGTGGCCAACTACTCAGCTCATGTGGTGGGGGTGCAGTAATGATCGCTGCTGGAATATACGTGAAGATACGAATTGTACATTGTTTTATGTAACTGATGTTATGGTGTCTCGTGCGTGTGGTGGCCGAGGCCTAAGGTTATGTAAGACCGGGGATACTAGTTTATATATAATACAACAGTGTGTATTTAAGTTTTAAATAATATATTTTTATCTTATTTTAGTTATACTAACATGTTTTTCCTTTGGAACATGTATTTAAAGCTATCCATCAACCCTTCCTTATCAGATTCCAGAATTACCAAAAATAAGTTAAACAGTCTTTCAATTCTGACTGACTGACAAGTAGATACTTGTTATTTTATAGTGCGACAAAGAACACAATGCAGCTACTTAGTTACAATATGCATCAGAGAACTGTTTTGTTATGTCATGGACACGGCATATTTTCGTATTATGCATTATGTCAAAATTACTGTATTACATATTCCCATATAGAATTAAAATATTAAAATACATTTTCTATGCAAACATGTTTTCATCCGAACAGATACAGTCTGAATAAGGTAGGGATATTGGAACGTATGTTAGTGAATGTATCTGGCAGTGATGTGGAGGTAGTAAAAATTTAAAATAACCCCGTCACAGCAAACCTGCGTACTCAGCGAATATCCAATGCATATGTATGGGTATCACTACTACCTAGAGTCACTTACCAAGTTTCATAAAAACACATATATTAATAAGTGATATATAACATTTTATTTATTATCCATAAGAATAACATTATAATTGAGTACGCAGCTTTGCTGCAACAAGAAATGTGATAAGAAATGTGTTTTTTTGCAACTATCAATATAACTCAACCAGGTGAAGCTACATACCAAGTTTTATTAATTTAGGTTCACAACTAAGGGAGATATAAAACTTTACTTATTCTCCATATGAATAACATGGGGGCCGAGTATGCAGGTTTGCTGCTACCGGGAAAAATAAAAAACTTTTTTTGTGCTAATATCAATATACCACAACTAGATGAAGCCACATACCAAGTTTCATCTATATACATACATAAATAATCGAAATATAGCATTTTATTTATTCTCTATAAGGATAACATTGGACAACGTACTGTGTTTAGCACTTTGAATATCACTGCAACGGTTGGACGTAAAACAACAATTAAAACGCCAAAATGATTGTTTTGTAGGGCTAGACTGATTGGTAGAAAGAAATGTGGAGTTTTTAGTAAAATTATCTGAGGAAAATCTAAAAACCGTATTCCCATAAGATTAACATGGGAAATATTATGGACACATTTTTTTTTACTTTTCTCCACAACCTCTAAACCTAGCTTAATGATTCAAAATACTAAATTGTTTGTTTTTAAGCTCTATAAAATGGCTATAACCAAAATCTAGTGTTTTTTAAATTTTAGGTTTAACGTTCAAAAAACAGATTTTTGGAAAAATTTAAACCCCCATAAAACCCCCTTTCCATAGACCGACCGATCTGGTTTTCGAACTTAGTCATAAATGTTACTCTCCACATTTGTGCCAAATTTCATCAAAATCGGGTGCTTCTTTCAAAATTTATCTCGGTAACGGACACACACACACACACATATATATAAATATATATATAAATATATGTGTATATATATATATAATCAAATTCACAGTAAAGGGCTACTATAATATAAGTATAAAACATGAAAATAACCATGAGTACCCTGTTGAATACTTTTTTTAATTATTATACTTGCACTAACATGTTTCGACTTAAAGCCATTATTTATTAGTGAATTTCCTTTGGAAAGTGAACTATTAGCATGACCCGCACGGTGAAACTTAAGCCCGGGACCACCATAGAAGTTCCTAATGTGACCCCCTGAACACGTTTTGAGGGGTCGTTCAAAATTTTATATATATATAGACATATATATATATATATATATATATATATATATATATATATATATATATATATATGTGTTTGCACTCTAGCGGTCGCATTTTTTGTCCGATTTACTTCAAATTTGGTAGAGACATTTCTTTCTGTAATCAGTTGGACAAGTTCATTGGGCAAAACAATCGAACAACTCCAAACCCCCTTTTTTGGGGATTAATCTTTCAAATTTCGAGTTGTTGGGCCCAAAAAGGATCAGAAAAGCCCCAGATGTAAAATTAATACATGTGAAAAGATGGGAATTAGTGAGGCGAAAGTTTTAAGCCCTCTCTCGTCATTCTATCATAAATATTTACCGAGTTATTGAAGAAAATGTGTTTCGACTAAACACAGTACGTTGTCTTATGGGGGTTTTACACTAGAAAAGCCTGTTAATCCCTTGTTAGAGTACTTTTATCATCCCCAGCAACTCACGCCTACTTTCAAGCTTGTCTGTATCTTCTCCTAACATTATAGTGCGCAAAATTGTATTCCCAGTTTTGCAGGTAAATGAAACCAGGAGCATCAGAACAGCCAAAAAAATCGATGTTTTCAGATTTCAATAAAAATTGGAATAAATGTTTGTTTTTACACTGATTTTTAGTTTTTAAAGTTTTTATGTGGAAATTCACTTCCCTCACGTCAGCGTGCTGCGTGCGAACTCGTTACGTATTAGCACTGTAATCATGACTAAGTCGAAACATGTTAGTGCAAGTATAATTAAAAAATGTATTCAACAGGGTACTCATGGTTATTTTCATGTTTTTATACTTATATATATATATATATATATATATATATATATATATGTAGATATATATATATATATATAAATTTGAACGAATAGTGTTTTTGCATATAGGGACCTCAAAACAAAAAGTTATCATGGTCTCGGGCTTAAGTCTTACCATGCCACCTACGGCAATAGCTTCTTCCCTATAGGGGAAATTCGCTAAAATTAATTGATAAACACATTTTGAGACAACTCAAGAATTTCCATGGTACAAGGTTATGATGCAATAGCAAAAGGGGTTCAAATTTATTTGTTCAATTACACTTTTAATTGACTAAGTGTTAAACGAGCTTTATGGTCAGTACTTAAAATTTGGGAATACAATGTTTTAGGATAACTAAAACTAAATTAAATTAATTAATTATTGACTGAAGTACACCTTGCTGTTTTAGCAAATTTCCTTTAGAGGGAATATTTATTCATGCAATTATTTACAGTGCAAAAAACGTATACAGAGTGGCAATTATTATATATATATATATATATATATATATATATATATATATATATATATATATATAAGTTAAAAAAAAACATAAAATAGCATTAAATGGTATCCAGAAATTATAGGTACCAGTAGTAACTCTATCAATAAAAGAAGTAAATCAATACAAGCTAATTATTCCTAGTCTATGCCTAGAGTCTTGAGTTTATAAGCGGTTCAAGTACTTGATAATTATATTTTTATATTACAACGGAATGAGTTTCAGGTATTTTCCAGTTTATCCTAGCTATTTTGTCTATATTTTATATAAAATAAAATCATCTTTATTCGTTGCAATACAAATAGTACAGAATGGCGTCAATCATAGCGTATTACTTATTGATTTGTTGCCAAGAGAGTTTTTGTTTTGTTTTAGCGAATTTCCCCTATAGGGAAGAATCTATTACCGTAGGTGGCATGATAAGAGTTAAGCCCGAGACCATGATAACTTTTTGTTTTCAGGTCCCCAGATGCCAAAAACACAATTCGTTCAAATTTATACATATATATATGTGTGTGTGTGTGTGTGTGTGTGTGTGTCCGCAAATACGATAAGGTGAAAAACGCCTGATTTTGATTAAATTTGGCTCAAATGTGTAAAGTGACATTCATAACTTTAAGAACGAAAACCAGAAAAATCGGACCATGGGAAGGGGGGTTTATGGGAGTTTACATTTTAATGTAAACCTCACATTTACTTTTACCAATCAGTTCAGCTATAAAAAAAATCATTTTGGTGCTTAAATTGTGATTCTATGTCCAACCATTTCAGAGATATTCAAAGTGCTAAACACAGTACGTTGTTCAATGTCATCCTTATGGAGAATAATTCAAATTTGATATCTCGATTATTTATGAATGTATGTTGATGAAACTTGGCATGTGGCTTCAATTAGTCTATTGATATTTGCACACAAAAATTTTGCCGATTTTCCCCGCAGCATCAAACCTGCATACTCAGCCTGCATATTCTTGTGGAGATTAAGTAAAATGTAATTTCTCCCTTAATTATGAACCCAAATTAATAAAACTTGGTATGCAGCTTCGACTGGTTAAGTTATATTGACAATTGCATAACAACACATATTCTGTGTTCCTTGTTGCAGCAAACTTCTTTTCTCAGCTTTCAATGTTATTCTTATGGAGAATAAATAAAATGCTAAATATCTCTTGTTTATTCGTGTATTTTAATGAAAATTGGCGAGTGGCTTTATGTGGTAGTGAGAAACATATACATGCGTTGTAAATTCGTTGAGTACGCAGGTTTGCTGCTACGGGGGTATTTTGTCTGTTATATTGAAAAGTAGTATGAAAAATACAAATTAAGATGCCAACCCGGCAGACGGCAACATTAGCCATTTCTGTAAAATATAATGGATATCAGTTCCATTTGTGTGGAACGTAATAATTGTAACAAGTGTTATTGTTTTCAATAAAGTACTTTTTTGCGAATTTCCCCTATAGGGAAGAAGCTATTACCGTAGGTGGTATGGTAAGACAGCCCGAGACCATAATAACGTTTTTTTGAGGTTTTGATAACTTTTTTTATTTTGCCATCAGTTATTAGAACTTTTTACCCTAAAATTAATAAACGGTATCAGGAAACTGACACATACTTTCTCCCTTTTAGCCCAACTGTAATGAATAAATTACTTTTTATTTACTAAATATAGAATACAAATGTACAGAAAATCTTGTTTACAAGTTGTTTTAAAAAACATCCGCCCAAATCCCTGCTTTGGAGGCACTACAGAATCCATTGCTACACTCGTGGTTTTAAGAGGGGAAATGCCCCCTATTCCCACCCATAGAGTTATTAATGGGCAACATATTTCGAATTTCCACTGTTGGTCAATGCTAAATTGACAAGCATATCAAGTTTGAATGAAATTGATCAGTAAATAAGAGAGAAATAGTAATTTTTGTATTCCCCATAAGAATAACATTGGACAACGTACTGCGTTTACCGCTAAATGAAGATTTCAATTTTCTCCGAAACCAGCAATCGTAGAGTAGTAATTCACAATACTAAATTATTTAGTTTGTTGAGCTCCTTTTAATGGTGAATAGTATTTTTTTATATTTATGTCTTTTTATGAAAAATCAAAAAAACTGAATTTTTGATGTTTTAAGTCCTGTAATTTCTGATCCCGAATGTTTACAGGAATGCAGGTAGTGTCATTTTGTTGGAAAACTAAAGTTCTACAAACGACTAAAGTTTAATTAAAATCGTTATAGCTGTTTTTGAGAAATTTTGATTTTTCATGTTTTTGGTGGTTTTTGGGGGATACTTACCCTTAAAAATAAAAAATTCAAAAAAATTAAAAACAACTGGAGATATCGTGGAATCGGCCCATTGGTTAGGGCTCTAGCTCTGTACACATCCACACATACACACACACACACACACACACACACACACACACACACACACACACACACACACACACACACACACACACACACACACACACACACACACACACACACACAGACAGACATAATGTAAAAACCACTTTTTTGGGTTCAGGGAGCACCAAAACGAATATTTCCACTAACAACTCAAATTCGAAAATTTTTACGAAAACGATAATTTCTCCATATACTATGTATAGAGGGAGAAGGTAAAAAGCACTCGACTTTGGTTATAGCCATTTTATACCCTAATATTTTCTGTTCCTTTTTGCAGCAAATATATATATATATATATATATATATATATATATGCATTGTAAATCCGCTGAGTATGCAGGTTTGCTGCGACGGGAATATTTTGACCATAACGTTTTTCAGATGCATGTCGCTGGCCCGGCCATGTCGGAAATTACAGAAACCAACTATGCCACGATTTAGTACTAAATTGGTACTAAATAGTACCACAAAAGAAAAATTATGTACTTCGATATCTAATGAGTAATAAGGTACCACAGGTTTCCGGGCCAGCGACATGCCAGCCCGGCAACTTTCTATTTTGACAACAAATCATATACCAAAATTTAGTACCAAATTGGTACTAAATGGTACCACCAAAGAAAAAAATAGGAACTTCAACCATTTAATGGTAATAACGATTTTCATGTTGGGGTCAATGACCTCTCAGCCTGGCCATGTTGCAAATTAGAGAAACCAACTATGCCACGACTTAGTACCAAATTGGTACTAAATGGTACCACAAAATAAAAAATAGATACTCAATATTTTATGCGTAATTAAGTAATCAAGGTTTCCGGGACAGCTGCACTTGTAGCATGCATGTCGCTGGCCCGGCCATGTTAGAAATTATTGAAACCAACTATGCCAAGATTTATTATACCAAATTGATACAAAATGGTACCACCAATGAAAAAATAGGTACTTCAATACATAATGAGTAATTAGGGAGTAAAGGTTTCTGGGACAGCGACATGCCAGCCCGACAACTTTCGATTATGACAATAAATAATATACCAACATTTAGTAGCAAATTGGTACTAAATGGTACCACCAATGAAAAAATAGGTACTTCCACTATCTAACGGTAATAACGATTTTCATGTTGGGGTCAATAAATAGAATATAGTTGGCTTTAAATATGTAATTCGTCCTTTTTATCGTAGCAATCCACTACACTAGAGCCTACGTCGTTGAGCGATATTTCGGATCAACATCAATTAATTTAATTATAAGTTTACCTTATTATAGAAATATTAATTCGTAGCTTTAAAATTAGATAAAAACACCTAATAAACAAACGTAACGTTAATAATATTTTTTGGGGGACATTAATTCCAGTTCAATTAATTGAAAAGTTTATGGAGGCCTACATAAATGTATACAAAAATCTTGGCTCATATTAAGGATCCGAAAATTGTGCTAGACACCCAGTAAAATAAGTAATTCTCGCTGTCTTTCGTCTATCATAATGTACAATTGTAAGTAGTTCAACTATTAACCATTTGCTACAAAATAAAAACAACATTATAAACAGAACACCCGTTGTGTTGCTTAAATCAGACGCCCAGACGAACTGATGAGTTGCCAATAATGTAAATTTCCCGCGAAACATTAATGGCAGAATGAGCCACGGTTGGCACCAGAGTTCTTCCCTCTATACCTCTTAAAACGCCCGCTCAACCCGGATACATCCCAGCACACACAGCTGTATGCGCTCGGAAAACGCAACACGCTGACACGGGTAATAGGCGGCGCACGTTCCAGTAGTACAGTTCGTTGCTAAAAAAACGTTTGGTGTGGCTGTATCCAATTGGTTACACACACAAAGCTACTCGGAGGTGGTCGTTTCCACGAGTTCATAACATTGACTATAACAGGTTGAAACCACCCGGTAACTGCTGCTCTCCCTTGGGAATTTGGGTAACTACGTTCACGAAGTTCAGCCTGTAGCACAGAACAAAACTTCGTAATTTTATCGTTGTTTTTGACAGCTTTTGGAAGTTAATTATTAACATGCGATTATTTAAACATTTTTAAATTTTGTCTTTACATTATACAGGGTCTTATAAACTATATATAATAAAAAGAAATAAACACGATATTTCAAGGGCAGCGCCAGGTGCACAATACAGCGGTCCAGTAATATGAAGTAAACTCACGATCGCATTAAAGTTACATTGTAGAATATCCAATCCTCTATCCTCTATCATTGTAGAATATCCAATGATAGAGGGTTGGATTTTAATAACAATGTTACACATACACACAAGCATAACATCACAGTATTCTGTAATAAACCGAAGCTGTGACAGTTACCCATTAAGTAAAATGTAATAAAGTTGTTTTTATTTTAATTTTTTTGTATAACGTTGGCCTACCCAAACCTCCACAGTGCGATGTGTAACGTGATATTAATTTATCACACTACAAACGTTTATTTGTATTTTTAAAGTTAAATATCAAAAGCATGCAATTCTTTTGGAGAAAAGATGTGTTATGATTTTCCCAACTTTTCCGTTAAATGATTGCCTATTTTTCCATTAGTGGGACCATCTTGGTGTATAATTAAAATTTGAGTAATTATTATTATTATATTATATAAAATATTGGTTACATTTGGTATATTATTTATTTTTGGTATTAAAAGTTGCCGGGCTGGCTTGTAGCTGGCCCGAAAACCTTGAGTAGCCTATTTAATTACTCATCAAATATTGAAGTATCTATTTTTTCTTTTCTCGTACCATTTAGTACCAATTTGGTACTAAATCGTGGCATAGTTGGTATCTCTAATTTCTGACATGGTCGAGCCAGCGACATGCATGCTACATGCGTAGCTGGCCCGGAACCTTGAGTACTTAATTACGCAACAAATAATGAAGTACCTATTTTTTTCTTTTGTGGTACAATTTAGAACCAATTTGATACTAAATCGTGGCATATTTGGTTTCTCTAATTTATGACATGGCCGGGCCAGCGACATGCATGCTACATGCGTAGCTGGCCCAGAAACCTTGAGTACTTAATTACGCATCAAATATTGAAGTACCTATTTTTTATTTTGTGGTATCATTTGGTACCAATTTGGTACTAAATCGTGGCATAGTTGGTTTCTCTAATTTCTGACATGGTCGGGCCAGCGACATGCATGCTACATGCGTAGCTGGCCCGGAAACCTTGAGTACTTAATTACGCATCAAATATTGAAGTACCTATTTTTTTCCTTTGTGGGTGTCATTTAGTACCAATTTGGTACTAAATCGTGGCATAGTTGGTTTCTCTAATTTCCGACATGGCCGGGCCAGCGACATGCATCTAACGTCTTCTAATGGTTTAGTAAACATCTATTTCTCATTTTACGTACTGTATTGGTGCTTGAGAATTTGAAAGTTCAAAATCACTCTATCTTTTCCGTATTTAAAATAAAGCAGTCAGAAGCGTTTTCAGTAGGAAATTCAATGAATCATGTAGAACGGTTTTCAAACAAAGCAATATATTAACCACTCCATGTATATACATTTTAGAATTTCTCATGTTTAAAAAAAAGAATGCTAACTTTATCAATAAAAAATCCCCCCAACCAACTCGTAACAGCAGTTTTCACCGTAGATATAATAATCCACTTCCACGCCACACTATTGTTTGTTACAATAAACAAGTGCACTTAGCTTGCACCACACTGTTCAATGCCCTGTCCCTTGGATTGATGGTTGAAAAATGCATGTGCTTAAGCGAGATCTGAAGGCCTTTTTGATCCCTAACGTGTCAAAGAATATTTAGTCTCACAAAATACAAAGTTTGTTTGTTTGTGGTAGTTTAGTTTCGAAAAAGTTGAAAAATGCAGCTGAAAATTGGACATAATAAGTCTCCGCATGTAGTAAATAACAAGGTGAGTGTTGGCAAAAAGTAGGACCTGTAAAGAGTGTTTAGCTAATAAGACATTATTATTTTCTCTTGTCCTGACTTGTTGTATAAATGTAAAAGGTGAATTTGTTCATTTTCGTGTTAAACATATATTGTGCGACTATTCAATATTGAGTATTGAATATTGAGTATATATTGAGTATTCACTTGTATTGCAATAAATAATTTGATTTGATTTATATATATATATATATATATATATATATATATATGTGTGTGTGTGTGTGTGTATGCACTCTAGCGGTCACATTTTTTTCCGATTTACTGCAAATTTGGTAGGGACATTCCTTTCGATAATCAGTTGGACAAGTTCGTTGGACAAAACAATCGGAAAACTCTAAACCCCTTTTTTGGGGATTAATCTTTCAAATTTCACGTTTTTGGGCCCAAAAAGGTTCAGAAAAGCCCCGGATGTGAAATTAACAAATGAAAAACGATGGGAATTAGTGTAGCGAAAATTTTAAGCCCTCTCTCGTCATTCTAGCATATATATTTACTGAGTTATTAAAGAAAATGTGTATTGACCAAACACAGTACGTTGTCTTATGGGGGTTTTACCTTTGAAAAGCCTGTTATTCATTTGTTGGTGTACTTTTTTCATCCCCAAAAACCTCACGCCTACTTTAAATCCTGACTGAATCTTCTTCTAACCTTATAATGCGCAAAATTGTATTCCCAGCATTGCAGGTAAATAGAACCAGGAGCATCAGAATAGCCAAAAAATCAATATTTTCAGATTTGAATAACAATTGGAATAATTGTATGTTTTAAACTAATTTTGAGTTTTTATAGTTTGTTATGTGGAAATTCACTTCCCTCGCGTCAGCGTGCTGCGTGCGAACTCGTTTCTTATAGTATTTTTCATTGTGCAATTAATTTTGTGTTAACCGTTTGGTTTTGCAGTGAACAATGCAGTTATAGGACTATTTAGGTTGAAAGGTAAAAACTATTTAAGACCATGAATAGATTTTTTCGTTTAATCCTTTGAAATTCCATGAATTAAAATCTAAATAGCGTATTCTGTAACTAGTGGGGCTGAAAAGAAGCAAAAAAAATCGACCAAGATTTACGTATAATATGTCAGGAAAAAAATAATGGAAAATTTGTTTGCAAGCCTAATCCTGAGAGTTTAAATAAGATTAGGAAAGCTAGTATATTAAGAAAAGACAATAGTTTACAACTGACTGATGGCAAACTTAATAACCCTATCGTTTTAAAATGGCATAGAAACTGTTACGCCACCTACATTCGTTTTTTTTAGTTTTAAAAGTAAAACGAGAGCAGTGGAACCAAAAATATGATTTTAATAAGGATACAAGCGTCTCCAATAATTCTACCTCATCTACATTTGCCAGAAGGGTGATTCCTAAATCAGATTACAAAAAATATATCTTTCTTCAGAAAATCACAAAAAATAAAATTCCAAAAACATATGAAATAAATGAAGTTGACCGCGCCAAAAGATTGCTCAGCCTTTGCCGGGAAAAAAAAATGGAGTCTATTAGACTAAGCACACTAAATTACGTTAATGATGTTTTTGCAGCCGGTATATTATACTACAAACTTTGCTTGACTACGTATATTTTTAAAAGTACTCCGATTCCCTACTCAGAACAACCTGATGAAGCATCTCAGCAAACCGCAGACCAGTTCGTTGACGAAGCTTTTGCTACTCTCATTTCTGTAATAGATGATTGAGACAAAAATTGTTTGGGTTAAGTTTTCTTACGTCTAGACTAAAATATTCAACTAAGGATGTAAATGTTACGATAGACAATAGATTAGTAAAAAAACTGTTAATTGATCGCTATGGTGAAAAGCTGGTATTTTCTAAACCTAACAACCAGTCTAAACCTCCTATTGTTTTTAAAGCTTTTACAAGGCCTGCTGACCTCGTAGAAAGTATACGTAATATTTGTGAAAAGTCTGTAAACAAAAAAGCATTGAAACAAGACATTAAAACGAATACATTTAATATAAAAGGGTATGTGTGTATGATGCTTTGATCTCTGAGGAGTTTGAAAACTTTAAGCTGCCTTCGCAATGGGAAATATATTTTGGAAACTTCTTGGTACAGAACGTATTTCTAAAAAAGATATAAAAAGGAAATTTTTTCTATTTACATGGATTTGTACTACCTTCTTACTGACGGTGATTTAACTCCGAAGCACGTTTCCTTGGCACAGTATGTTCATCACTATACTAGATCAAAGCTTTTGATAACCACCCTTAATAAATTAGGACATTGTATCAGCTATACAAGTCTTAAACAGGTGGATCACAGGCAGCTATTGATATCGCACCGAAAAATAAAGCAGTAGCCTTCACACATAATTCGTAACCCAGATCTTTTCCTCCACGGAGCTGTGGATAGTGATGATTTTTCAGAGGAAACTTCAGACGGAAAAATAACTACACACGTCACTGCAATGGTTTTGTATCAGACAGCTACTGACCAATATAACCTTGCATGCAAAACAGATAGAACCCCTGTTTCTCTGTTAAACGTAACTTAAAGGTAACTGAAACAATTCCTTGCCAGGCTATAAGATAATGTGTTGGCATACAAAATAAGCCTGAATATTATCCTGAAAAAGATATAACTGAAGCCCACAATAAGGTTCTTTCAAACGAACTGCACATGATATCAGTGATTTAGTTTCTTTGTCGAATAAAACACGATCCAGTTAATAATGAAAATACCGATCAAAAACATGCATTATGCCCAGGCTGGACTCCCTTTAACCAGCTAATATCAAAGTCTACTTAACCAACCACTAATATAGGATTTTGTACACTACTGCCAGCTCCTCCTACATCAAATGATGCAGTCTACACAGTTTTGAAAAACTTTATTTCCATAAATGAGCACGTAGGACAAAATGATTCTGTTCTATCTTGTGATATAGCAATGTATTTAGCTGTCAAGCTAATCCAGATTCAAAGCAATGAGTTCGAAACATTATTTTTGAGGGTTGGAGCTTTCCACTTGGCTAAGAACTGACTAAATTTTTCAGGGCAGTTCGTCTGTGGCAGTGGATTTTCTGATATTTTCATTGATACAGAAATCTATGGTGAGAACACTTTGAAGGCT
Organism: Allygus modestus; assembly: GCA_963675035.1. Lineage (NCBI taxonomy): Eukaryota > Metazoa > Arthropoda > Insecta > Hemiptera > Cicadellidae > Allygus > Allygus modestus. The sequence continues at coordinate 55,266,896 of OY776112.1, read as the reverse complement.
ATTTTGAAAGGTGCTCACTACAATAGAGGAGTAAGGGCGCACAAACTAATGTACGAAGCTTGCCGAAGGCTTCAAATGAAATTGTTCCTGGAGGAAGAACATGATTTTAGTACGTCAAAAATTAAGAGTCACATCATAAATCTACAAGAAGCACTTTTGAGTTCTGAAAAATGTGTTCCTGCGATATTTGACAAGATCAAAGATGATGGATTCAGCTTGGTTTCAGATTTTAATGAGGTCTTGCAAAAGAAATCAGCTGTAAATGAAACCTTCAAGTATTGGTGTATATATTGTGAAATAGTAGAGATTTTGCTTGACTGTATCAGAGCCGAAAGAGACGGTAAATGGGAATTACATTTGATACAGTCTCAAAAATGATTCCTTACCTATTACTCCATAACCACATGAATTACGTAAGAGGATGTGTTTTATACTTGTCAGATATGGCTCACTTGCCACTTGAACTAAAAACAGCATTCATGCAAGGCCAATTTTCAGCAAAAAGAAAAGCTGGAAAATTTAAAAATGTTGCTACGGACCACGCGTTGGAACAATCCTTAATTCGGTCTTCCAAGGTTCAAGGAGGACTGATTGGAATAACCTCTAATGAAAATGCCTTGCAAAACTGGTGTCTATTATACCATATGAAAACTGGTGTTTGTAAAACTCTATAACAGTTTTGTGACATTTATCAAGATCCTACCGGTGATATTGGCGAACATTCTCATAAAGAATGGAGGCGTAAAGGAATAGAAAGGGATGATGGTGATGTTCAGTTGATTATCAGATACATGAATGACCACAATAATCCATTTGAAAATTGTAAAATGGAGCTAAGAAACATTGTGAGCGGACTAATTGCTTCTGAAGATGCTTCTAAATTCTGATTAAACATAAGAGAAGAAGGAAGACAAGAGTTTGATAAATTTATGACAGAAATAGCTGTAGATAAAATCAAAGGACTTTACACCCCCTGAAGATTTTTAAAACAATACATTAAAACACCAAATCAAATAAAATATCATTTCCAATAATAATATACCAGATATATAAAATTAATTATTTAGCAATGCGTGTATAGTTGTATATTATTTTTAGCTCATATAATAAATCATACATGAAGTGCCAACAGCGGGTATTGATACAGTAATATAGTACCATGAGTCCGGTTACTTACTTATAAAACAAGCATAATGTGAGCATACCTTTGACCACTAGTAACTATAAAATACGGTAACGTAAACTCTAAGAAACTCCGTTTTAAAATTTCTTTATTATTTTGTGTTTTTTAATTGTTTTTTTCTGGAGTTATTATGATATCTTAAAACACATAAAACACGAATTAATCAAAAGTTTTGACGAAGAGGATAGTGATTAATATTTTGTGCATATTGTCACAATTTCAACATTTATTATCAAGGAGGATATAATAAACATTATAGTATTATTCATAATAATGATATATCTGGTGTATATTGTCTTCCATGATCTACCAAAATAAATTGTATCAAAACGCATTTATCAGTTAAATTACAAGTCCGAGTGTAAATAAAGGACAGTGAAAACTCTATAAAGTATTTTATAAACTGTCTGGATAAAAACGATGGTAAATTTTATTATAAAAACTAATAACATACAGCTATGCAATGACAATTGAATACAAACAAAATTGTTGGCTGGTGTTGACAACTGCTTCAGGTACTTTTGCTGCTTAACGATTTTAGCTGAAACGTTTAGCTTTTGCCTTCGGATTTTTTTTAAAATCAGATTAACGTGCTCGTTTCAAACAATCTTAGACTGTACTATAGGTTTTTTATTTACTCTTTTTTTAACTAAATTTAATAGTGCAAACTAAAATTTGGTTTAAAAATATTAAAATGTTAAAAGTTTAAAAAACCCATTTTTGGGGTACAAAATCCCCCAAAACTACCGTTAAAATTCAATGGTGCAATCTGTCTGGTTTTCGAACTCATGAAAATAGATGCTCCATTACACGTTTATATAAAATTTCTTCAAGATCGGACTTTTTGTGAAAGTTTATATATACAAAAATTTGAACGAATGGTGTTTTTGGCATCTACGGGCATCAAAATGAAAAGTTATCATGGTCCCGGGCCTAGGTCTTCCCATACCGACTACGGTAATGTCTTCTTCCCTTTAGGGGAAATTCTTTAAAAGATCAATTGTATATGTTACTTATTTATGAATGTATACTGACGAAAGTTGGTATATGTCTTCATCTGGTTGTCGTCTATTGATATTTTAACACCAAAAATACGATTATCTGCCGATGGTTCCCGTAGCAGCAAACATGCGTACTCAGCCATGTTATTCTTATGATAATTATGTTATTCTTATGGAGAACAATCAATCCATTATATACCGCTTATTTGTGAATATATATCTATTAAACTTGGTAAGTGGCTTTATATGGAGTATATATATATGCACTGGAAATTCACTGAGTCCCAAGGTTTGCTGTGACGGGTGTATTTTCTTTCACCTTGGTAAAAATCTTATAATCAGACAATAAGCTTATAAGTAACAACATGAGGGCTTAGTTCGCAGGTTTGCTGCAACAAGGAACAACAAATTTAGCTTTTCATGCAAATACCAATATAACTCAACGAGGTCAAGCTGCATACCAAGTTTTATTAATTTATGTTCATAATTAAGGCAGGCATAACATTTTAATTATTCTCCTTAAGAATAACATAGTATCTGAGAACGCAGGTTTGCTGCTACGTGAATCATCGGCAGAAAATAGTTTTTTTTAGGTGCTCGTATCAATAGACGACAACCAGATGAAGCCATATACCAACTTTCGTCGGTATACGTTCCTAAATAAGTGGGATATAACATTGTTATTTTTCTTCGTAAAAATAACATTGGACAACGTACTGTGTTCAGCACTTTCAATATCTCTGTAACAAATTAACGCAGAGCCATGATAAAAACACCAAATTGTTTGTTTTTAAGCCAAATTCAATGGTGAAAACTAAAATTGATTTATTAAATTATTATATGTAAAAAATTAAGAGCAAATTGAGTGTTTGAAATATAAATTTGTTTCACTTAATATAGTTTTAAAGAAGAATATGAGAATGCCAAATAATCAACCAAGAACCTTAATGTTAATTTGGATAAAATACTACTAATACTTAGATGGAATCTTCGTTATATTCTCCTTTACTGAAATTTTACAAGGAACTACAAATCTTTGAAAACAAATCTTTTACCTAGTCCAGGTTAAGAAACATTCCTCTAACTTCGAAATTGACTAAGTTTTTATGTACATTCTTTCCTTGGTTCTTCTAAAGCATTGTCTACTAATCAAGTGTCAAGAATGAATGTTCAGATAGGATTACGTAATCTATTTAAAGGTAAATGTAATCTAATACTAAGAGTCCAACTATGGTTGGGGAATCGTAAGGTTAAAACTTCAATATATATGTAAATAAAATTAGAGTTTTGTCTGTACTTTGCTTGGAATTATCAAATATTTGCATATTTTCACGTTTTACACCCTAGGGAAGCCAAAACAAGTCTTATTTCAATTTCTGTCTGTCGTCTGTCTGTTGGTAACACACAAAGACAGGTTTTTGTTCGCTTTTCAGGGGAAAACGGGTACACTAACTCCGGCTGGTCACTAGAAGGAATCAGTGGTGTGAGGAATGCAAGGCAGGGAGAGAGTGTCGATCTTCAACCTGCCTAGCTCCTGAACAGTGGGCTATGCCTTGTCGTCTCTAACGCTATTGACTTCTCCAGCCATCATCTCAGTCCTACTCTCCAACGGTCCCTCCAACCCCAGAGTTGGTCGGGGGTGAGTCCACTTGGCATCTAGATGGAGTCCACTTTTTTGTTAAATGTGAGTAAGATGGGGAGGAATTTAAAGGATCGCACATAACAGGAAACAGTTGACCAAGACCTTGTACTAGTTAGGTAGGGAGATTCGTTAGACAACATGTCGTTTTATTAATTTACTTTCTTTTAAATAATCTGACTTGACTATATTTCCAATCTCATCCGAGAGTCTCGAATTTTAGGAAACTAGAACTGGAAAAAAACAAGGAGGTACCAAAGTAAAGGAAATTTGGCCGAACTGCTGCGCTAAAGTCGCTTACCAATTTTGTGACGACTTATTTTTGTTACTGTATGTTGACCTCCAAACTGGTGAAACACAGTCTAATATCCGTCTAAGGACTGTAACCAATAATAATAACTCGTAAAATACAATCGTCAAATATTCATTAAAATGTTAGGCATAAACTAAAAATACCTCCTCTTTTGAAATGCGGTAAATAATAAAACACATAATTACAGTTATTTTAATTACGTAGCTCTCTTCTCTCCAGTTTATTTTCTAATACAAGTTTCGGTGATGCCTAATGAGTAATGAAAGTGTTTTGTTGTTTAAATTGTTGATAATATGACTTTCCTCATCCATATAGTCCCTTAAAATCTTATCGCTTGCTGTTCTGTTATGTGTAGCACATTTATTTTGTTAAACTTCATTTTTTATGTGGCCTATGATAATTTTGTGATTTACCCAAATAAACTATGAGCTTCTATTTACTTCATGTAATAGTGAGTTGATCTGCATACAAGCATTGCGTTGTTGGTTTATGTATTTCACATTTGCCAAATGCATTGTTTTTGTAAAGATTTTGTGAAATAAATTAATTTGTATTTGAATTAGAGAGTATGGAGAGTATTTTCTGTCCAGTGCGAGGTGTACAGAATCAGTTTATAAAGTTTATTGAGATTATATATAATAAAAGAATATTCGTCATATAGTTCATAATTTTTTTGTTAAGGATTATCATACTTATATAACATTTTCTTTATGCAACTTTGTACTTTTAATGAAAAGCTTGAAATTTTGTATAAGTAAATAATCATAATAATTTGTAAAATATAATCAAACGTTTGTTGAAGGTTTCAGTTTAAAGATTGAACAAAATTCCGATAAGAAAACAAAGTCGTGAGAGAACGGGAAGTGTGTGAGAGATAATGGACCACCGAGGGAGTCATTGTGCCTGGGGCTGTTGTGGGAAGGTAAATGTCGATTGTGATGCATCCACGTTATTATTTAGCTGAGGATAAAACGTGTTTTCCGTTTATCACTGAAGTACAATTGTTAAACCAAATCAATGATCAACCTTAAAACCTCTATAAGGGCACATTGTTCGATATAGCTGTATATTACTACTTATATCTATGATTTATAAGTATGTAGTTTTAATGTCGCCATCAACATTTACATTTATTTTTAATTAATTGTATTTAGTAGCTCATAAATTGTAAGGTTGTAATTTTTTAGGTGTACGTTAGTATTTATGCAGAATGTAACTTTTAAAACCATTTTTAAAAGATAATTTTCAAACATCTACTTATAATTGTTTAAATATAGTTACATTTTCACTTCTATTACCCTAGTTCCAAAAGGGGGAAATATTCAGAAAATATTTACGTTCAATACTGCAACCTTAAAACTAGAAACAAGGAGACACACATTAATATTTATACATTTAGATTATAATAGTTGCGTTTCGTTATAAATATACATGTACTAGTCCCGACCGGCATTCAAACCCACGACAGGACCGCTGCAATGGTTCCACAGCCCACAGCCTTGACCAAATCGCCAACGACTCACGAAAAACTGAATATAACCTATAGACACTCACGCATTGAGACCACAGGTTTATAGCTAGTTGATGACCCATTTCTTTGACCCTATATTAGGAAGTTGAAGGTTCAGGTAATGCAATAAAGTTAAAGGTTAGTTTTTGATGACGAGTTCGAGGGTTGAATTTTATAACTGAACCCTTATAACTCATGTAACGACGATGAAATTGAACTTATTTTGCAGACCAAAAGCCAAGGCCTTTCTATAGAACCTGATCATTAAACTTGCGTTTCAAATCCTAAAATTAAACAAGTACTCCAGGGTAAATAGGCATTGACCCGAAAATGTTAAATAACAAGCTGAAATTTGGTGGAGATGATCAGAAGACCATTTTATAAAACATAACCAATTTCCCAAAATTTCTCATTTGGGTAAAATCTGTTATCTTGAATTGTGTACTCCCGAAATGGGGTTTACATATAATAAGTTAATAAACAAATTTTAGTTTTCACCATTGAATATGGATTAAAAACAAACAATTTGGTGTTTTGATCATGGCTCTACGTCAATTTATTACAGATATATTGAAAGTGCTAAACACAGTAAGTTGTCCAATGTTATTGTTATGAAGCAAAATAACAATGTTATATTTCACTTATTTACTAACGTATACCGACGAAAGTTGGTATATGGCTTCATCTGGTTGTCGTCTATTGATATTTGCACCCAAAAAACAATTTTCTGCCGATGATTCCCGTAGCAGCAAACCTGCTTTCTCAGATACTATGTTATTCTTAAGGAGAATAATTCAAATGTTAGCCTGTCTTTATTATGAACATAAATTAATAAAACTTGGTATGTAGCTTGACCTAGTTGAGTTATATTGGTATTTGTATGAAAAGCTAAATTTGTTTTTCCTTGTTGCAGCAAAGCGAACTAAGCCCTTATGTTGTTACTTATAAGCTTATTGTCTGATTATAAGATTTTTATCAAGGTGAAATAAAATACACCCGTCGCAACATACCTGGGACCCAGAGAATTTCCAGTGCATATATATATATACTCCATATAAAGCCACTTAAGTTTAATAGATATATATTCTCAAATAAGCGGTATATACAGGACTGATTGTTCTCCATAATAATAACATAGAGGGCTAGTACGCAGGTTTGCTGCTACGGGAACCATCGGCAGATAATTGTATTTTTGGTGTTAAAATATCAATAGACGACAACCAGATGAAGACATATACTAACTTTCGCCAGTATATATTCATAAATAAGTAAGATATACAATTGATCTTTTAGCGAATTTTCCCTTAAGGGAAGAAGCTATTACCGTAGTCGGCATGGTAAGACCTAGGCCCGGAACCATGATAACTTTTAATTTTGAGGCCCGCAGATGCCAAAAACATCATTCGTTCAAATTGTTGTTAATGTATATAAACTGTCACAAAAAGTCCGATCATGATGAAATTTGATATAAACGTGTAATGGAGCATCTAGTTTCATGAGTTCGAAAACTAGACAGATTGCACCATTTGAACGGTAGTTTTGGGGGGATTTTGTACGCCAAAAATGGGTGTTTAAAACTTTTTACGTGCAATATTTTTAAACCAAACTTTAGTTTGCACTATTAAATTAAGTTTAAAAAACAAAGTAAATAAAAACTCGATAGTACAGTCTAAGACCGTCTAAAACGAGCACGTTAATATGATTTTTTTTTTAAACCGAAGGCAAAAGCTAAACGTTTCAGCTAAAATCGTTAAGCAGCAAAAGTATCTGAAGCAGTTGTCAAGACCAGCCAACAACTTTGTTAGAATTCAATTGTCATTGCATAGCTGTATGTTATTAGTTTTTATAATAATATTTACCATAGTTTTTATCCAGACAGTTTATAAAATACTTTATAGAGTTTTCACTGTCCTTTATTTACACCCGGACTTGTAATTTAACTGATAAATGCGTTTTGTTTCAGTTTATTTTGGTAGATCATGTAATACAATATACAACAGACATATCATTATTATGAATAATACTATAATGTTTATTATATCCTCCTTGATAATAAATGTTGAAATTGTGACAATATGCACAAAATATTAATCACTACCCTATTCGTCAAAACTTTTGATTAATTCGTGTTTTAGGTGTTTTAAGATATCATAATAACTCCAACAAAAATAACAAAAATAATAATAATAAAGAAATTTTAAAACGGAGTTTCCTAGAGTTTAAGTTACCGTATTTTATAGTTACTAGTGGTCAAAGGTATGCTCACATTGTGCTTGTTTTATAAGTACGTAACCGGACTCATGATACTATATTACTATATCAATACCAGCTGTTGGCACTTTATGTATGATTTATTATATGAGCTAAAAATAATATACAACTATACACGCATTGCTAAATAATTAATTTTATAGATCAGGTATAATATTACTGGAAATTATATGTTTTTTTTGGTATTTTAATGCATTGTTTTAAAAATCTTCAGATAATTATAAAGGTTAAGGATTTCACTTGTTAAAACCTTATGAAATCGGTGATTTAAATTACCTTCGTGGCATTACAGTAAATGAAGGCAAAAATAACGCATGCTGAAACTTACTACGCATAGCTAAGACAAACTAAATATATATCTAATGGGCATGCGAACCTCTGTAGGTAGCTCTGTAAGTATGAATGAAGATCACGTAAGAGGAATTTGTTAGCTGTATCAAGTGGGCATGAACCAGAGAAAATATTGTGATAAAACGGAAACTTTATAAAAGTAAAGAAAATGTGTAATTTAAAACACAAATAACGAGGTTACTTGTAAATCATTATGCTATATGTTATTATAACTATATTTTACTAAGAAAGCTAGTTACACTAGTCTAAAATATGGAATATTTCAATACTGTTTCTAAAGAGTTGTCTTATTAGATTTAGTATTTCTATGGTGCACCATCAATCAACAAACTTACCCAAATTGCTGCCGAGTAAGCCTCTCAAATCGTATAGCTTATGATTACAATTGCAATTTATTTTTAAAGTTAAACAATTTTGAACAACTTTTAAGCCGATCTTAAATAGATTCTTTGTAAACAGATCAGCTGAAAAGATACAGCATGATACGTGTTGGTACAATTAAACAGGATAAGATAAACTAAGTCTTTCAACCTATAATATATACCCACTTATACTCTACTTACATTCAAAACGGCAAATGCACAGAAAGGATGGTACAAATTGGTCAAATTCAACTATCTGGTCATCATCACACCCAATCAGAAAAGCTCAATCAAACCCCTCAACTGAAGTACAGATTAAGTGTAAATATATTTTGACGAGTTGTGAGGCTTAGTTTATTCTATTTTCTTGAATAAATTAAACAGCTTCGATTGAGTCGGAGCCCAGCTAACTCATACAATTTTACGGTCGAATGTTCAAAGGCGGTATAACCTTTGTTGTTCCTTGTATAACCTTTGTTTTATTTGTTGTCCCTGGTACACCCCAGGGACATGACAAAAGCACACCGAATCATTGTTTTGAGGTGAAGTGCAATTACGGTAACACTTAACCAGATTCAATATTCCCTTACGTAGAAGCCTTAAGGCGTCACGAAGAACATACTCATGAAATAAGGAACTAGCAAAGGAAGACAGTTTTGTTTAGTAAATCATATGATATAATACTTCAGGGAAAGAATCTAAAAGTTAAAGCCCTGAAAGACATTTGATTGAAACAAACGAACACGCAATTAAATTGACTAATAAAATTAAATTTTTATTTAATCGCATTTTTCTTCTTCAAAAAATACATCCTATATATTAAAACACAAAATTAAAAATTTTCCGGAAGAACGTGTGAGACTTCCAGTCAAATGAAAGAGAATGCCCCCAAAGAGAATGCCCAAAGAGAATGTGTTATATTAGCACATTTTTCGTTATATGTTGTTATCTGGTCAATAACTATTTAACAAATGAAATTCCAAGTTTTCTTATGAGAAAATCATTAGAGGCCAGTATCTTACAACGATGCCTCTCATATATTGCAACTATACAGAAGTCGATTCAGGTTGACCCAAAGAAGATAATATTTGTTGCCATATGTTGCAATTACGATATTAATTGACACAATCTACAATTTATACAGAGATGAATAAAATATGTATTCAGAGATGTACACAGATGACACTACCCTTTATGTAGAGACATCTCATGTTATTCGTTTTTTAGTTTGACGTTAGTATTATTTCGCCATTAAATGTCAAAACAAAGTTTTTTTTTAGAATAAACAGGTACTGTCAACTGTCATGAAAACAGGCAAAAGTTTCAGACTAGCCGAGTGGATTTAATATGTCCGTACACGTTCTAAAGCAATCCAATAAGCGTGATTATGTCAAACATTTGTTAGAAATCACTGCTGCAATCTGTGAGGATAATCGTGAACTATGTATACCCTAGGAATTTATTTGTAAACATGTGTAATCAGTTTATTTTTAAAATATCTATTACATTAATTGGTAACTAAACTGACAAACTGAGCTGCTCAAATTCGAGCAATTATTTTTTTCAAATAACACGTCAACAATGATTTTAACCTAAAGCTTTGTTTTCACCCATATGAAAATGTTCAATCAAGTCAGATCCAAATTTCCTGATCAGACCTAAGCCAAATCCGAACAGAATAGTACCCAATTATGGGAAGATTCCAGAAAAATTAAGAAAAATAAAAAAAAATATATAACATATTTTATCATTGAAAAGTACTAAATATGCTTTACAAATACGAAAGAAATTAATAAATGGAAAAATCATGGCAATAAGTATCAACTGGCATGGTCGGGACTCGAACCTAGAACTCCTGCATTACAGTCCATTCTCTTACCCACTACACCTCGAGCTCTTCTTGACAATAAATAAATAGAAGCAACTTACTAGTCGACCCGTACGGAATTCCGCACTGCGAACCAGATCAAATTTTCTTTGGTTTACATTTTCGCTCCTGTGTAAACAAACTATTTCCTTTATTTACCTTTCATATTATTCAAATTTCCGAGAAGTAGTACATTTTTAGACCGTGGGTCTATTTTCGTCAACAGCCGGCACGATAAGCTTAAAATGAGGGGAAATCATGGAATTTGATAAAGGATTAAGGATGATCTCGCGGATTGACAGAAAAACAGGCTAGAGAAATGATAGGCCTATATAAAATTACAAAAAATAAACTATATGAGACCACGATTTTAAGTTGAACAGTAGATTTTTTTTCTGACATTATGTCATTTGTTGAATGTAATAATTGATAAACGCCAATTACGCGACATTGATATTTGCGGCTGTTTTATAGCATAGGTACAGTTATTTAATTATTGATTAACATTTTGTTGTCCTTATTTTTCTTGGTACCATTTTAAAACTAGCCGTCACTTTTAAGATGTTGTATTATACTAATGAAGCGCGTTAGGTGTTTGTATAGGAAACGTGGGATTTTTTTAAAGAAAACTTACTACATATATAAATTATATATTTATGGTACATTTAACGTTTGGTGACGTAAAACCACTCTTATAGTGTTACAATTTTAAGGCGATGTTGTTTACCGGTACATGAAAAATTTGTAAAAACCAAGCATATCATTATTAATAATATTAATTCGTACTAATAATGTTTAAGTATTATTATATAGTACTTAAATAAAAACCTGTTCAAGTTTGATATAGCTGATCAGACCAGATCAACTCAATCTGATCAGGTCTGATCAACCCTGCTATCCAGTTCAGGCCTGATCAACTCATCCTGATCAGGTCTAATCCATCCTGATCAGGTCTAATCAATCCTGATTCACCAGACAATTAATACCTAAAACGTTTAAGTATCTATTCATTGTACCAGATCAGGCCTGATCAACTCATCCTGATCAGGTCTGATCAACCTTGATATACCAGATCAGGTCTGATCAACTCAACCTGATTATGTCTGATCAGGTCTAAACACAATCAGATCAACTTGGATCAGACATGATTACAAATTGTCATGTGGGCATGACGCGTGGAGTGTCGAGCCACAGACGGCCTTGATCTGCCGCTCGTCAAGTAAAGCGTCGTGAGAACAGTCCGTCTGTGGCTTTTCCAGCTAGCTCGAGGTGATGTGTCAAGCCTCGAGCTGTTCCCATTCGAAGTCGGTAAAATCATGAAACATCAATGGTCTGTGGATCGTCAAGCCACCAGCCTTGGTTCAGCTCGTGCACTGTTCTCAAGGCCTGTCAGTTGCCGAGCCGAGCGCTGTTGAAGGGCATTGATCAGTTGTGTTGCTGAGTTTACTGTTTTTAAAATGGAGTGGACCAATGAAGCGATAATACAGTTCTTGGATTTGTATGAATAGGAACCTATAATTTGGAATCCACTACACGAAGACCATAAAGAAAGAAAGAAAGTTTACGATGCGTGGAAACTAATTCAAATGCGTTTGCCCATTTAATTTGTCTTAATAGATTTGAAAAGAAAAAGAAAACCTAATGGCGACCTATAGGAAACTGTATTTAAAGGTGAAAAAGACTGGTAATAATGGAAGTGCAACATTTCAAGTGTACAAGCCCAAATGGTTCTCCACTTAAGGCCACATAGTATGCTGCAGCATAAGCAGCTAATTCTTCATCATCATCGCACATGTTATAAATATAAAAAGCTAACATTCAAAACACCAGCTGTATTGCAAAGTCGAGCACCCCTCGGCGTTGCATCCCTCGCTGGCTCGGCGTTTTTCTCCAAGCCCGTCGACGGTAGCTCGCAAATACTCAGACGACTCGTCGTCCGTTGAAAGATCAAGGCCATCTGTGACTCGACAAGCCATGCAACGTGAGAACGAGACTTAGTAGTTTAACTGGTAGCGCGTTCATGAATATTACCTAATTTGTTATAAGATGACTAGCAAATCCAACTGCTCGAATTCGAGGAGATATTTTTTATATTATTTTGGGAATATATTATATACCGTCCTGATTAGTTTGTAAAGAGATTCCATTCCGTAAGTTTTATTAAAACAGCTTACTCTGCATTTCTACTGTTTTTTATTATAATTAGCTGCTGTGAAATGTTCAGTTACATATATTTCTATTGTTCCTATTTCTATTCTGTTATTCTTTGTAAGATTAACATTGAAACTTTGAAAGCCAAGGGAGCAGAGCCCAGACGGTGGACGTCTTTAACCCCCCCCCCTCAAAAAAAAATAAAAAGTAAATAAACAAAAAAAATTAGACTCAAAGGGTTTTCAAATAACACATGCATCAACCATGATATTAAACCTAATAGTTTCGCCGGTATCCCGTTCAAATAATCGCATTAGTTTTTTAATAATAAGATGATTTAAAACGTTTTCATAAGACACCTTTTTTAGATTATGTTCATTATTTATTTCGTTTTTTTATTTAATTTTAAAATTACAAATATTCCAGTTTTACGGAGAGTAGTCGTAAGCTTCGTTGTGCTAATTTATAAAGAAAACTATTAAATATTTCATTGTTGGTGACTTTTTCTTAGTGTACCTTCAAATACTCAACCTTAATATTGTAGTCGTCAAATTTCAATGGGCACCAACTAGTTTTAGTTTAAACACATTAAAATATTACGTCAGAAATGATGGTGGAAATAAAAAGTATCGGCAAAGTAGTAATGAAGATATAAAACTGGGCGAATTTTCAGGTCATCATCGGACAAACATTACCCCGACAAATTTTCTTGCGACTTAAAAACTTATGAACAAGGCTAATCCATCTTAATAATTACTAATCAAATCTTTAAAAAATTCTAGGCTTTCCTGATTGTTTTGGCCAACAAACTCGTCCAACTGTTTGTGAAAGGAAGCTACTTACTCAGTTCGAAGTAAATCAAACTCAAACTTTGAGTGTTGGAGTGCAAATATGAGGTTTCTGTGAGGTCCCTCTCCCAAATTGTACTCAGGGGATGTCACCGTGGTTGTCATGCTGGTAACTCATTTTTCCGATAGGAAATTCGCTTATAAACTACTAAGTAGGTAGCTCATGTTAAAAGTAGTTAAACTAGAATAATCCTATCTATTACAATCCAATAGACAGTGGACAACTAACTAGAATGAAAGAAACGGGATTACAGGTCAACCGAATCAAATAGTATTTCCAACAAAATTTAATAAGAAACCAAATATAATTGGTTTTGCAGTGCATCGACCAAGTTGACTTAAAACGTACTTTTAATTCCCCACCAAAACATCCCAAACATTAGGTATGACTGATGTTCAGGGGTGGACTGACCCGCCGGGACACCGGAAAAGACCCCGTTGCGCCCTCCCTGTAATGGCGACCTGGCGCCCTTCACAATTGGGGAAAAAACAAATATTGGTACATAAAATCTAAAACAGTTAATTTTAATTATTATTATAATTTAAATAAATTTTACATTGAAATAAATCATGATTTATATTAAAATTAATTAATTTAAAACTTTTGTTTTTGAGGTTAGTAAACTATAACAGGCATTAGCCTATCAAGCGCACTGAGCTCATAACATAGACCTGAGTGTTCAAGCGCCATACGTTATCTTCCAGCTGACTGTCGTCTGCAGCTTAAAATTTGTTGGGCTTCTGTGTTATGAAATGATAAATATGGGGAATGAGCATGGTGGTATTGTTGGGTACTTATATAGACTCTTCAAGATTATTGTTTTAGAAGAGTAGTTTTTAAAAGGTAAGTGGGCCTAGATAATCTAAATTTCAAAACCAGTACGAATCACTATACACTTTATTGTCCTACCTAAAGAGAAATTAAGATATTAACCAAGGTAAATTAGTTGGCTAGTTGGAAAATTAATACATAGGATAATCTATAAATGATGTAAAAAAGTAATAAATTAAGAAGACTACTTCTTGTTTCAAAGTCAGATTATATGTGTTGCGAGTTTAATATAAATGCAGATTTTTTTTAGTTTTTTGTTAGATTGTCACACAAAAAGTGTGTTTAGACGGTCAGTAATAAGTTATTTTGTGATCTGTTTATCGAGGCACGGACATCACCGGTGGAGATCTCCTCTTCATTTTAGGGTTTTTATGCTCTATGGACCATGTTTTCTGACAGTCTCCTTCTGTCAGACAGATATAAATTCATTTATTGTTTGATCTCTCAATGTTATATTTAGGGTTAAAAATCCAAATGCAAATAAACCATTGAAGTAAGAATCACTGTTTTTTTAATAGTAGTATTTACGTGCGGTGTAAGTATCGTAAACATGTGTATTTAAGTTGATAAATAAAAAATAATAATTAACAATTTATAAACTTCACATATTAATGTACAAAATTAAAACATTCTATTTTACAAAACCAGAATGAATGTGTTTATAATAACACATTCAGCCCCACTTAAACGTCACAGAGATTAAAATTATCATCCTATTAATTAAAGATAATTATGTATGTAGAACTACTTAAACGAATTTAAATTACTTTCAGAGATTATGTCTTAATATGCAAAGGCGATAAGTGTCATATTTCCTTTTTGACTACGCGACACATTGAATGATATTATTTTTTAATCAACTTAACTTTTCGACAGCTATCACTGACAGGTGAGTATATAATCATCCTTATTGCTATTATCATCGTAAGTTATTGTTCACACCCAACCTTAACATAATTTACAACTGGATTTTTTCCTAAAATACATAATTCAAAGGTATCTTAAACATTTATGTTAATAATTAGAAAATTTTTTGGGGTCATAGCAAACAAAATGTAGTAAAGGTGAAAAAAACATAAACATGTATTGAAACAGATTAGTAATTATTTAAGATTTTATAATTATTTTAATTGTTGATTAGACAATTATTTTCAAAATTTCACAATGAAACGCCTTGTCATCACCATTCACAATTAACGGTAATTTTGCTCAAGTCAATAATGGTTATAATTAAGCAATCAAACAGTTTATTCGTCATTTTCACATACTGATTGGCACGTTGATTAGTTAATATAATGCAATTATAAAGATTAATCAATTATTAGGATGATTATTTGAAATTCCACAGATTCGATTTACTTCCTATTTAGTAATTTTATTTTTAGCAAACGGATAATATATATATACCTAAAATGCAACAAGCGATGACTGAAAATCTTAAGTTAAGTTTCTTTTCTTATATAATAGAACTATTTAAATTGGTTTTGGTTTACACCTTGCAACTAATCTCTTTTCAATATCTGATGAATGTTTAAAGTTTGTTACAATGTGCTGGGGAGGATTTGGTGGGCGAAATCACGTCTTAGTGTCCGATCCAACAGTAGGTCTCATTCTCCTTTCACATATATGGACATGGTTTTACAGGTTGAATATGTTGCTATTTCCAAGATTATGCTCATAAAATAAGTGATTTGGAGAAGATATAACTTTGACGGGTTCCTTTTTTAACGCTTCGTTCTTTCTTACTTCTGCAGGAGCAGCATCAGTATCCATCACAATGCTCGCATTCCCTTAGAATAATCTTGCAGTCTCTATATTGTTCGTAATTTCACTCCTAAATCACTGTCACAGTATTTTACTCCTTAGGTTTTGTTTGAAATAAAATTACTAGTGTTAAAGTTTGTATTCTTTTTTGGTAAATTTAAAAAACAAAAATAATCAATTAACAGCTCTTATTCATTTCATTCATTTACAACAGCAAAAATCTAATTTGTAAAAAGTGTATTTGTATAAAGTGTTACAATATAGCTTGTTACATACGATGCTCATGACAAGTAAAAATCTAAAAGGATAATAAATAACAAGGACAATTAATTAAATTATAATCAAACAAGATTAATAGCTTGGATAAATACACATATAAATAACCATCACAAAATAAAAAATGCTTGGCCAAGTGAACAAAATTCCGTACAAGCGGTGCGGCGCCATTAGACTTGGCCAAGTTTTTTTAAAACTAAATGTTAATGTGTTTTAAAGTGTTTTAAAGTGTTTTGTGATTTTATTGTTTGTAAATATTATGACAAACTCGTCCAGAAAGGATGTGTGAAATTTTACGTTACTAACCTGAAGATGTGCTCAACGAACACGAAACAACTGTAGTTATTTATGAAATACAAAGTATTAAATGATGCTCAGGTAAATTAAACCTTTTTTTGCTTATTTTTTCCAGAAGCTAATAAACGGGTTTGGCCGATGTAACTGGGACGGCCATTGCATTTCAATTCCTACATACTGGTTTTCAGCGTGACGCGTATTTACTTTGTTTAAAACATTTGTCAATTTATTATATGTTTTAGATAAAACAATGACATTATTCTTAAATATATCACAGTTGTTGGTTTTTTGTATCCTCATTGTGTAACTTTATATCCATGACGACCTCATCCATCTTGAATCGATGTTTTTCTTTTTGTGTTTATGTGTAACGTGATTAATGGACCAACAGATGGTTCAAGACGATTGTTTATGCAATATACCATCATATCGTATCCCTCTTCCGATGCAGGTAATTTAAACCATGTTTGCTAATATCTAGTATACAACCTTCCAAACACTCTGCCAAAATTAGAACATGCCCACTTGAATATTAATTTCTGTATATATTTGTTATTGCTTTGTTAACTTTCTTCACTGATCATTGATCGTTACTTCTGCAGATAATTACACTTTTAATATTCGCTTTATTAATGATTTTTTTTTTCAATTTATATGCTTTACAAGGTACTTTATTACAATAAAGCTAATCATAATGTATACATCGGTTAAAATTATAAACGGTGAGTGTTTAAAGTAAACTGAATTAATCAATGTTACGTGTAGTTCAAAACATAAATAGATCAATAAATAAACAAATTATAGCTGAAAAACAACTCAATATCTTTTAAAAATAAAAACATTTTTCTCCGGAATTTAACAGACAAAGAAAATGTTATTTTTTGTTGTTGAAGCAATCCCATTATGTGGAATATCATGGCCAATACAACAAAACATCCCAAGATTAGATTCTCGATATACTGAGCAATATC
The DNA here is from genome assembly GCA_963675035.1 of Allygus modestus. NCBI lineage: Eukaryota > Metazoa > Arthropoda > Insecta > Hemiptera > Cicadellidae > Allygus > Allygus modestus. The sequence continues at coordinate 55,249,260 of OY776112.1, read as the reverse complement.
GGGCTCCAATATAATACCGCTCTTCATATCACCTCCTGATGTTACAAACACGCTTTATTTGTTTTTATTTTTCTAACTCTAATTATAACTGAGACCACAAAAAGGACTAAATCTTTTTTTGAAAATGGTTAGGTCTTACAATATACTTTTGTTCATACAGTAACAACAAAGAGAACTTTTTCAACCCGATTAGTAAGGTAAGGATGATGTTTTGCACTTCCAAAGAATACATCATATGAAATCTTTCTGACTTCTTCATCAGTTAGGTTATGATCTTATAAACTTCTGATATATTTAAACACAAACCACGTGACACGACCCTTCCACAGGCTGGTCGTATCATATGATAGGCAGTGTGATTAATAACGACACTAATCTGGCCTAACAAGGTGACGTAACGAGCAACGAGCGTGAGAGTTGAGAGTTGACCTTGCCACTGAATCGACACATGGGCTCATTGTTTGGTTTATCAACCCAAATATGTATTTCGGATATTTTTTAAACTGGTACTTTATATTGCAATCAAATAATTGTCTTCATTCCTACGATTCAATAAATAAAGACATTACCGTTTCTTGGTTTCTGTTAGTCTAATAAAATCCTTGGTTTGACATCAAATCAATCATAACCAATCTCCAGCAAGTAATCAAAACAAAGAATATTTGGAATTGTTTTCAGTTTTATTAAACGTTATAGAAAATTACTTTTCATTTAATGGTATATATGTATTTTACATGGGAACGTCTTGTAAATGGTATGTAATTGATTGTTTAGTTGTAATACCACAATGATATGGTATTTCTGTAACCAAGCAATAACATTATCCCCGTGGTTATAGTGGAGAGAGCTCTTTAGTGATACCAATGATACCAATCCATTAAAACACTTTTTTTAGGTATGTGGACCTACAACTAAATTTGGACTCCGATCCAATGCGACACGGGAATATCACTACATGTTAAAGCTATTATTGCAAAATAGGTAATTTTTGTGTAAATTATTATCCAAAAATATAATTTGTTGAACTTGAAAATCCCCAATACTATTATAATTATTGCGAGGAGTTTGAGAAGTTTGAATTAATAATAAATTAATGTCCCATAAAAAGATGCACTAATATGAAATATAAAATTTTTTCCTAATTTTTTTATACTTTTGTTGGAGAAACATTTGGCCGGTTTTTAAACTCAAGTTGGAAAGAGAATTTAATTCGGTAACTATTATGGCATTTTTATTTTAAACATTTTTTTAAGCTATTACTTATCTAATTATTATACAGTAATATTTTTTTCTACCAAAAAAATATGCGCTAAAATGTCCGACTGATATATTAATTTACAAGTTTTAATAAGAGAAAATATATTTGCTCATTTTAAGTACGTTTGCTTTAGTTAAGCACATCCAATACTGGAATTTATACATCTATATTTAACTAGACTCTTGGATACAATTATGGACTACACATTTTCAATAATGGATATATCGAGCCATGAATTGTTTATAGTGATGATTAAGCACACATTAAGTAATCGGCAAAGGTTAATGGGATATCAGAGCAATATATCGTTAAATTATCTTGTGGACATTGTTTGTTGGTACTCTGCCATTGAATGTACTGTATTCCATAATACGCTTTTAATTATATATTGTTACCGTAATTAATAACTGAACGGAAATTAAATATAATATATTTAGGCTATAGCAATTTAGCTACAGAAAATCTAAGAGTAGTAATTTAAGTCAAGTTCCAAACTACGAATCGAATTCAATGTACTAAATTCAATTTTCTTATATACTAATACTGTATCAGAAAAATCTACCAGAAACCTACCTGCTATAAATTACTTACTAAGTCAATTTCTTTAAAAAAGGATATTTTAGTAAGATATATTGTTGGAATTTTTATTTTGGTGCTCAGACATATTTAAAATTTCACAAAATATATGATTGAATATATTAGGACTACCAAATATGTACCATTATTTTTCCTTAAAAGAGTTAAAAATCATGAAGATTTATTCCAACTAAGAAAATGTATCAACTGTATCATATATCCTTTAGAGACCGTTCCAGTTACTTTTAAATGATCTAATTCCCTGCTTAGACACCGGTTAACCCTTGATATCATGTCATTCTTCCTCTCAAAGCATAATTAATACCGGAAAACCACAATTGGGACGGGATATAATATCAATTGGAATGTTTTGCTCCTTAATGCTCGACCCTGGAGGTCAACTTGGGCAGGGTCTATTGTAATTCACGGTTTGTTAATTAACTGTACGGAGCTTAGATACCACAGACCCACTTGTAATGTACGACATTAAAAGCTAATGTTAATTTAAGTAACATTGAAATAACACTAATACAATTGTTTTCTAATATTTCATTATATTTTATTAATTTATGTTCTGAAAAATTATCTCCTAATATATATTTTATTAACTTTTTTGTTTGAATACATGTTTAAAATTATAACACCAAACCTCTTCTGATTAATAAATCATTTCTTTGTGCTTGTTATTAAAAAAGGTTGACCTACAGTACTAGGGAAAACAAATTAAAAATTTGGTGTTTAAAAAACTTACATGCCTTAAAATATAGCTTTAGAGTAAATATTAAACAGGTAATATTTGCTGATATGATTTTGAATTGAAATAATGTCGCAGATTTATAGAAGACCCAATTGAACACTGTACGTTTGTATCCATGTTTTCATATTTAAAATTCGTTAGCCTTAACTATTAACTGCGTTCGACGTATTATTGTGATGACAAGCGACTATCTCCGACTTAAAATTTCTGATTATTTTAATATGGCATTTTTTATTTAGAAAACAATCAAATTTTTACACAATAACCCGGTTTCTCACTTTAAAACATAAGAACTTAAACATAAATTAATGGGCGATAAATAAAAAACTCAAAGTGAAATAAATTCGATGGCAAATTACCAACAATCAATGTTCCTATTATGGTTCCAACGATTTATAACCTCGCTGTCCTATTATATTTAGTGGTATTTACATACAAAATCTACCCACCGTGAACAAATTTATTTACTCTTCTTTTAGCCTATAATCTAATTAGAGTTTTAGAGTTTTTAATAGAATTTAGAATTTAAAATACATCGATCAATGATTATTTGTTTAGGACAAGGCCTTTTGAATACTATTAATTCATGAACTGCTCAGGAGGACCTCAATATAGGTTACAACAGGTAAACAGAATTAGCTGTTATTATTATTTAATAGTCACTATTATTTTTTAACTTGCAAGGTCCCTCCTGCTATTTAAAATGTAGACAAAAATAGATTGAATCAATGTCAAGTTTAAATGCCTTTTGGAAACTTGCGTATAGGAATGGAAATAATTTGTAATGTTCATATTTGTTTCTTTTAAACATTAGATTATTTCAGATTACAATTCACATAGTGTGTTTGTGATGATTTCGTAGGTTCACTTGGAACTATCCAGTAAATCTAAAAATAACGACAAGGCAATAATGTTGATAAGCAGTGTGTAAATTTGTCCTTTGTCAGAGTTGTAGATTAATTAATAAACAATATCCGGGTTAAAAGTTTATAGTAACTGCTAGAGGGCTGCTGCATAATTGAGCAGACCAGTGTAGGCCAACTGAACTTATCCTCTGACAAAAAAGTAACTTTTTTTTTTATTTTGGATTAAATTAGTTAACTTTTCAAATTAATGTAAATTATTAATTCACAATTTAAGGTAATTTAATTTATAATTTGTAACTCTTAATTTTTGAGGTAGAGGCTAATATGTTGTGGAATAAATTGCAAGAGAAAATACAAAACGCTGTCGTAGATAACTGCTCAGTTTGATTTTAGCAAATTTCCCCTATAGGGAAGAAGCTATTACAGTAGTCGGCATGGTAAGACCTAGGCCCAGGACCAGGATAACTTTTCGTTTTGAGGTCCCCAGATGCCAAAAACACCATTCTTTCAAAACTGTATATATATATATATATATATATATATATATATATATATATGTGTGTATGTGTGTGTGTGTGTTTGTGTGTGCCCGTGAGCACGGTAACTCTCGAAAAATAATACGATTTCGACGAAATTTGGTATAAACATGTAAAGCAGCATTTATGACTTTCAGTTCGAAAACCAGACAGATCGATCTATCCAAAGGGGTATTTTAACGGGGTTTTGTACCCTAAAAATGTTTTTTTTAGTTTTTTACATATAATTTTAAAAAAATTCTAATTTTAATTTTTTTTATTGGAATCAGCTTAAAAATACGCATAATTTTGTGTTTTGATCTACTTCAATTAGTTACAGAGATACTGAAAGTGCTAAACACAGTACGTTGTCCAATGTTATTCTTATTGAGAATAAGAAAAATTGTATATCTCGCTTATTTATCAACTTATCTTGATGAAACTTGGTATATTGCTTCTTATCGTTGTGGTCTATTGATATTTACAAAAAAAAACATTTTTTTGCTGATAGTTCCCGTAGCAGCAAACCTGTGTACTCAGCCTCCATGTTATTCTTATGGAGAATAAGTATCGTGTTATCTCCCTTAATTATGAACATAAATTAATAAAACTTGGTATGTGGCTTTACCTATTTGAGTTATATTGATATTTTTATAAAACCCATTTTTTGTGTTCCTTGCTTCAGCAAAACTGCATACTCAACCGCCATGTTATTATTCTGTAGGATAATTAAAATGTCAGAAATAATTTATTTATGAATGTATATTGATGAAACTTGTTATGTGGATTTATGTGGCATTAAGATACATATATAAGCATTGTAAATTCGCTGAGTACGCAGGTTTACGTGGGTATTTACTTTTCTTGGATGTGCTACTGAAATACACATGACCAGATATACTATGAATTTAAAAGTAAAAAGTAAAAGTGTTACTAGGCTCAGTAGCAAAAATGTACTTTAATTGCACACACACATCCGTAACTTTAGGACATTGTAAAACAATTACGAAATAAGTTCCTACTTGAAACATGTCTGAACTAGCTTCACTGATTGCATTTGACGTTTATTTATTTTAAACAATTTCAATTCATTATTTAAGAGATAAAATTTAGAGGAACAATAATTAATAAGAACCATCAATTTAGCTACCATTTTATTCGCAACCCTCTCATCGACCATAATAACCACCAAAGAGCGTCCGTTTCCTTCCGAACTGATATTCACGATACGCCTAATAAGGGACGATGTCCAGTCTGTCCTGTGACGTCGGTGTGGCATGACTTTGGCCTTTGTTTGTGACAAGTTATCTAAGGTTCGTTTTTAGAGTTTTTTCGTACTTGTTTTCTGCTATTTTCTTCTGAAAGTTGTGTTTATTAATCTCCTTGAAGAAGCCAAATGTTTGACATCAATGTCACTGTGAGCATCTGACTATGAAATATCACTGTCGACACATGTCCTAAACAAGACTAATACATCTGTAGCTGTTGGAATCAGGAGAGTAAGTAGTTCTGCCTACAATTCTTCGTGAAGCTAGGTGAAATATTCATGGTTATAAATTACAAATACTGCAGTAGTCTTTATGAAAGAAACCCACTGATTTACAACGAGGTACTAGGTCAATTTGGTCGTTTACAAATTATTAATGTATTGTAGGTGATAAGTAAGGTGAGGTTAAATGTTTAGTGCTATAAATTTTGCATTAACAAGAATCATTATAATAACCAGTTTACTACATTGCTTTATACATTATCAAAGCCATTAACAGGACATAAGGTCTCATTAAAGAATACACATTTTTATTAGAGAATGTTATTAGAAAAATATTGTTTTAAGAGCTAGATATAAATTTAATATATTTGCTCAAGTAAAACACCTTCATCCGTGGTGTGACAAATGTACATATAATAATTTTCCCGAATCCTCCTCATTTTCAGATATATTGTAAAGGAATATATAATTAAATGACATTCTTTGCTCTTCATTTATTTTTAAATAAACGTCCAGAATTAATCTTCACATCGAATAAAACCATATTTTTAAATGAGTTAATAAGTTAAATTAATACTTATAAGTCCCATTTGAGTTCGATAAATTTAACCTTTATTCTTGTTAAATATACTATATATTTTCCGTCTATGAAATAACGTTTAATATGTCTCAGTTCCATTCTATAATGGAAGTAGTTAATTTGTTTAGTTACAAATCCACCCCTGGAATGTTTTACTACTGCTTTAACATAACTATCTTAAGTTTGGGGTACTGACTTTCATGATGTAAAGAGTAGAAGAATAGTTCTCTAATCCATGCTTGGGTTTATTCATCTACATAAAAATAGCAACGATTTGTCCTAGTTACGATATATACAATACGTAATAGATTCTAAGTTTGCATGTGTCATATAAAGCTAACTCTATTAATAATTAAAAAAATGTATAGTTAATATTGTCACTTGTAATATTCTTCAAAATATTTGTTAAACAGTAATCATATTTTAATATTATTAAAAAATAAAGAAATTTATTTGAACACCAATAAAATGTAGACTTTACTATGTTATGTATGTATTTAATATACAGGATTAATCCTAAAAAATCTGTATAGTGATAAACTAATAATAAAAAATATCACGTCACAAAACAGAATTATACCGGTTTTAACCACACACACATATATATATGGTGATATTTGTTGGTCGACTATCAATAAATTACTATAAATGAGACTGGTCATTATACCATCTAGCCCCTAACGTGTCACTGTTCATTTCCGCCCACTTGCCCGGCTGCCCGACCCTTAATAATAGATGCAAGGGCACTTTGCCACCCTTCGCCTATCTATTTTTCACTTTACGCTAACAGTGTTTTACCAAGGTCTGAATATAACTTGAATCAACAAGTTAATTTTTAATAATGTGCCATAGAAAATGAATATAGTTAACATGTGGTAAAATAGTGTAAACAAAAAAAGTAAATAGATCCTACTAATAAAGTTGCAATCGAATTTTCTTATGAAGGTGAACCATTGACATTTAATGTTGTTGGTTATTCGAATTGTATGATCATAGGATTATTCACTTTATTATACCTAAGAATTACAATTAAGCGAACTCCTGAAATGTGACAATTAATTGAAAAATCGGATGTTTTAAAAAGGGAAAGTAGATTATTATTAATTTCAATGAACTAAAGTAAACTCGGCAGATTTCTCTTCTAAAATATATGGTCTCGATACTACATAAATTTGGTTTGTATCAATCAAAAAAGGCAAGTGAAACGTGTTCAAGATATACAAATATAATAGCTACAACATATATAACATCTTTATATATAATTCTGTAAGCCAAATTTTTAAGTCAAAATTGTAGGCGATTGGCAAATTGCAGGCCTCGATCCGAGGGACTCGGGAAAAATAGCAGTATTTCCAAAATTGTATCAGCACTCGATAAATAACGTAAAACATCCCCCATAAGAAAAGTGTTGGAATTTAAAATCGTGTGCTTTGTTTACATTAAAACACGTGATCCTACTTATATAATATTCTATTTTCCTCAGCATGAAAATTAGATGAGACATTGTATTAGAGAAAGGCTAAGGGCTTTAGCCCCTTCAAGCTACTAGTATGTATTAAAATGTCATATATATAAAATCGTTCGAAATTTAATTAGTACTTAGCATATATAAAACATTTTAATTTTGAATCCTGGTAAATTAGATAAATTAAAAATAATTCACTTAAGTATGTGTCGTACCTAGTCAGAGGGTGGATTTAGGGGGATGGCCTTGAGCAGAGGGATATGGAAGGGGATGGAGTGTGAAGGAGGGGAAGGTGAGTCATCCGGGAGCCTGTTGAACTAACAAGCGTGGATTGCTAAAGGGCCGCTCGTGATCCAGTAATGGGATTACACTGGCGACACTCAACTGACTCAGCCAATAAAATGGTTCATTATAAAACAACCATGGTTTATTATTATGGTTCATTCAAATTTTTCAAGAAATTTCCAATCCTCACAACACCAGATATTCTTCTAGGGTTGGAATTACAACCTTAAAGATAAATTATATTTTTTCTAAAACTAATTCCTTTTATATTTCACACTTGTTTATCGCAATATATGTTCATTTTTCATTAATTTAAAGCTCTTTTAACCTTCTCTTGGTTTGTTTAAGATATGTGTCAAGGACTAGGTACAGACGAGGCCGACGTTATCATCACGGCCAAATTCTAACGTGTTTGACCCGACCTTTGCATTGCCTCCTCCTGCCGGCCGCCCTTCGTTTTTCTTCCAGTCCAGTGTTTGTTACTCCTTAAAATGGTTTCCACCAATATCTAAAATAATAAATTACAAACGATTAGTAATTTTCTTAATCATTTTGCTCTTAATTCAAAATAAAATATCAGCTTAAATTTCAACTCAAGTATTTTAACTTTATTTTTTATTCTATTCAAATATACGGTCATTTATATTGTATAAGCAACTCAGTGGACGCACAGGCAGCACTTGCCTATGTCTACTGTCTCCTAAGACTAAGACCTATATAAATTTTAGCAACAACTAAATCCTGGATGTATTATTCAATAATTAATATGTGAATCTTTACGTTATATTTACGTTATACCTCTAATTGTATTTGTTGTACTGTAATGTAGTTTTATTTCTGGAATAAAGTTGTTTTCATTCATTTATTCATTAAATACTAGCAAAACAGTTACAATTAGGAGATTCTGATAGACTTGTCTCAGTTTTTAAATCCGGGTGGTAAAAATATAAGAATAACAATCAATGAAAAAGTAATAAACCATTCTCAAAGGTAAACTTACGTATAATACCCATAATAGCACAGTTGGAAATAGTATCACAGACTCATTTGTTTTATTGCATTGCTCTCTTAAAGTACTGTGGAAACAACTTTTTTTGTGTAATTCACTGCAGCTACTTACCATAATAGGGATACACGTTGTTTCTATATTTTCAGAGTGGTCATAACAGCTATAAAGCTTAAAATCAGAAACAATGCTGCCTTTAGCAGTTGTCAACAACAGTGTATCCAAATGTTACTTCATGAGTGTTATAGTTTATTTACCAATTTCAATAAGTTTTGTAAATTTATAGCTACATAGATTTTGACTGATAATGATCCTTTTTTTATTTTAATGTGTCTTATATTTTACTACCCTAAAAATCAATGTTCTTAAGTGGGGAGGGACGTTGGATTTACTTGAACTAGCTAAGCGGTTAATTTGTTGTCTCAGGTTAGTAATCAGTCCTACTGTCTATGGATGCACTCTTGATATTGGTTTAATTTGAATTTGGGGGCGATGAAAAAAGGTTAGGATATCGAAAACATTTAGGTGGTCGTATTAGCTAAAATACATGTATGCGTAGGTTTAGAGTATTGGCCACAAACTAATATAAAATCAACAAGCAAAAAATCCAACCAATAACCTTTGAAAAAAATACTGTAACCTGACAGTATGTAATATTACTCCAGGTTGATATTTGTAATGGTGGATTACTTTCACAAAATTTTAATTAGCGTTTTACATATTATTATTACTTACGGGATGTAATAAAAGACGTCTTACAACAGTTACAAAATATTTATACTTACACTGTATTCACATAACAGACGGAAAACATTTATAAAATATGATACAAAGCTATTGATATTGGCACCAGTCATTATCAGGCCAATTATAGAGATATTTCCATCATTTATATCATTGGCCTGGTGATGACTGGTGTGAATTGTTGGAATCGATAGCCTTGTACCATCTTTTATAAATGCTTACCGTCTGTAATGTGAATACAGTATAAGTGTAAATATATTTTTAAGTGTTTTAAGACATCTTATATTACATCCTGTAAATTATTTTCATGATGGACATGTATCTGTTTGTTTAGCTTCAGGCAATATATTGTTGCAACCTGTCCGTTATTACTCAACAAACATTGTGGTCATGGTGTTGTCTTTGAAAAATAAAGGCACAGTTCAATATTTCATTATAGGGGTTTATATTTTTTTACGATTGACACAGTAGGATTAATTTGACGATAATTGTACATACAGCAAATATTTTTATCAAATTACTGATACAATGCTTCACAAAATGTTAAAACAAGTATGTGTTTCACTAACATCACAAACAGGAAACCATTTATTTCTAATATAAGGTAATAAATGAAATAAAAAATAAATTTATTTTTCATTATGTAGTTTGATATTTTAGTTATTCATATTTTCCGCTACGTAAAATGAGGTATTAAGGTGGTTTTAATAAGATAGTTTTAACTCTTGCAGGAAAGTATCAGAGGTGGATTTGAAAACGAATTTATCACTTAACTCAGATTAAGTAACATTCGGCTAACTTTGAAATTGGCAAAGTTTTTATGCACATTCTTTTCCAAGACTTCCCCAAGTCTTCTGAATGAAGCAAGTGCTGGTGGCGCGAATTTGAATTACGTTTGCTCGAGGTTATCTTTTATACACACAAATGTATTACAAAGGAAGCCATCTGATTTTTGGAAGAGGTTCAAACTTTTAAAATTTACTAAACGTTGGTTTTTAAAAGTCAAAATGAATTTATTATTTATCAAATAAAATTAATCGAAACCTAAGCAATGTAGGTTATTAGTTTTTAATAAATCTATTAAAATACTAAAATAATCCTTTTTTGAGTAAAAATAAATATCCAAAAGGTTGAATTTCCTTAAATAAATTAATATATGAAGATTAATCACTACAATTTATTAACCATTGGATACTGAATTTCTTTATTATAAAGTACACCAAAAATTCTTCAAACCTTTTCAAAATGTTTAACAACAAAACTCCTTTTTTTATATGAGCACATCCTAAAATATGCGTACTTTAAAATATTTGTATTTGTAAAATGGGACACATACTATATTACATATACACAAATGTGAGCAAATAGTATAAAATTTAAGCTTCAAAGATTAAATCAAAAGTTATTATGGTCATTTGCCTAAATCTTATTGCGCTGACAACACTACTAACATAATTTCTGAATGTAAAATTTGCGAAATTGGTAATTGTGTAGGATTAACATCTGAACAGAGACACTCAGAAATTGTATGGCTGTTATAATAACGGTGGTAGTTAAATATGTAATTTCCTAAAAATGAATCATTAAAACAGAAATCAAGCTAAATGTAGGGAAGATATTAACGTTTAGACCAAAACCTGCAATTTTTCTGGTTTACCATTTTGGATGAGGGACGTCTGGGAGATTGTCTGCCGGTGGATTTTGAAACCTAAGTAAGTGTAGACTATACGCCATTATTAAAAACACAAATTCACCAAAACTATGAAAGCATTGAAAGTTGATCCAAATTAATTTTGAGATAACTCAAGCAACGTTGCATCTAAAAATTTATTCTTATAATGAATTTTGTTTTAGATAATGTTTAATTCTCTCAAATGAGACCAGCTTTATCAAAGTCGGGCAAGTGATTTCAGGATATGGGGCTTTAAATAATCGCTGAGCGGCCATGTTGATGACGTCACTGTTCGTGACGTAATCAGTTCTGGACTTGTTTTCCAACTGATTCGTAATCCTTTATATGTATGTATTTTATTTTCATAATTTTCCGCACCCATATGTATAGGGATTCTTCTTACTGCATACACAACTATTTCAACTATATTAATTTCAAAAATTATGGTATCTGAAAGTTAAATATTTTCCAACGGACCAAAATAATCGTTGCAAGTTCCTTAAACAATTACTTTATATACATTTTTCTACCCTCTCAAAGGTCCACAGAAGCCTTATCACTTTAGCTACGTTATATTGTTTCTTTGTTTTTTTTATGTCCTTTTTTAAGTTAAACAAGTACATAAACAAATTTACTCCATACCTTTTGGTGTTTACATTTTCGTGTTTGATATTCCCCAGTGGCCAGCGGCATGTACACATTTTGTTTGTTTTATAAACAAGAAACTTGCCTCATAGTATCAATATCAGCTGCAGGCACTTCTTGATTGTGTACAATTTTGCATATACGTCACACAACTTGTTTACATTTAAACATGCATCGATACATTTTCGAAATAAACCACGGTGTTTTATGTCCTCAAATTGATACTGTAATTCGTCATGTATTCCTTAATTATGCTAATGCTTGTATATAGCAACGGTTTTAGTTCTTTAAATATAATTTTAGAACAAATAAATAAATATGTACAAGCGAATTCTGATTAATATTAAAGAAAATGTGAACTCCCAAAACTGCATCCGTGCATCCATGCGTCCAATTTGCATGTGTGCATGTGTGTGTGTTTTGCCACAGCCCAAAAATTATTTGACGGGTTGATGCAATGTATAAAGTAAAAGAGATGCGATATACTTTGCGGTAGTAATACACCTTTAACATACCCGCTATTTAATGTTCGATAAATTAAACAGCTGCTTTGGAATCGAAGCCCTGCAGTTCGTACAATTTCACAGTTGAAAGTTCAAAGGCAATATTCCTATTCTCCCCCAATCTCCCAAGGGGTATGCCAAGAGCACACACAATCATGGCGTTGCGTGGGGCGGCTCAGTTACGGCTAAGTAATATTATTGCGATGGATTAATTAATGTTGGAGTATGATTTACTGAAGTTCTTTCATGAGTTTCCATCGATAAACAAAAATCCTGGAATAGGAAATGTCTGTAATTCATAAAAATAAAATTAAATATTTGGTAAGGTACATATCGAATCAAAGCCGTGCTTTTAACGAAAGAAAAATGAATATAGTTACAAAAAGGGCCTGTAGTAGAATATTTTCTTTGGTTGGTTGTAAAAGCGTATTAATATGATTTACAATAAGTTTTAATTAAAGTGCATTTCTTCGACAATATATCATCCGTTGTTTTCATAAGACCAAGACAAATTAAAACTAAAAAGGTTAAAAAGGCCGAAGTACCTTCGTAATTATCTTGAATATTAAAAGGTAACCAGTTAATTTTTTTTTATTTTAGGGAATTATTATTTACAAAATCCTTCCATTTTGGAGTCAATCAAGCATCAGTCATTCTAAGCTGAAACACCATGCCTCTTACTTATTTTATGGATTCAGGATCTTATTAAGTGTATTTGGGTAAAAGTTAGATAGCTGTGATGTTTAAATGTGGATTTCCTTACTTACTTACTCACTTACTCAATAAATACGTATCGTGTTATATTACACAGATATTTTAGTATTTTATAAACTCATGCGAGGCTGGCCCAAGACAAGTCCAACGAGTAATTCATGATTCTATCTGATAGACTTTTGCTAATATTTTAAAGAATTTAAGGTAAACAAATTATACTAGGTGTGTAGAGAGGCCTAAGTGTTTAAGTATTTTAAATATTAGTCGATTATTTCAATCTAAGTCTTCTCGTTTTTAAAGTACATTTTATTTCAGGGAAATAATTAATATAGCACATTAGCAGCTGTATCCTTCTTTGTTCCTTATCTAATGATATGCCATACAGATTCTGCTCCATTACTAGAGATCACCGGGGAGATTTGAGTCAAACCCGGTGATATTTCATTCGTTTCGTGGGAGAAAAATATGTCCAGACTGTATGAAATCTTTATTCAATGGTTCTATTCACTGTTTTCAAGAACACACTTGTTGATAGTTTCCCTAGTGTAAATAGTGATTGGCAGTTCACTGGTTAATTTATTAACAGCTGTTATGATTAATTTTTTTTTATTTGAAACTCCATAAGCTCAATGTTAAAATATAAAATTTTCAAATTTCATTAATAATAATATATAAAGTTTACTGGGGTTTCAGGTTTTACAATCGGTTCTTAGGTTCAAAAGCCCCCAGTTCCTAAGTTTTAACATAATAATTGTTCCGCAGGATTCCGAGATAAATTTGCAAACAAACAAACAAACAGGGGACATTACTCGTATTAGAATATTGGATAGGTATCCTGGTTACATAAGATAATAAAAATAATGACTTAATAGTGATAGATATCTGCCTTAAAATTATACCCGCAACTTGAAGAGCATCAGGATTCCAATAAACATTTAGCACCGTTCTTTAGAGTGTGTTTATTGCAATAATGTATTTTGCAAATTAGTTAAGAAACTGGATATTAATAATCCTAACGGGTTCTGAATCAATGATTTGTTATAGAAGGAGAAGTTATTTAAAACCCACTCTTGTTAAACTTGAATGTAGGTTGTTTAAAGTTTATATTCTAATTCATTTTGGCTCGTCACTACTCCGCGTTCCTATATTCATCCAATTACAACCAATCTATTAGAGATTAAATGCTTAAATCGAATTAACACATATGTTAGTGCAAATGAATACTATAATTAGCATTTGTCTGTGGCTCCGTGCGTCCGTCCGCCCGCAGGTGTTTCTCGAGCTATAATGGCTCGAGCTCAAGCTAAGAAAAGATATTTTTTAGGGGTAATCGAGGTCGGGAAAGCTGCACTTGTCGTTAGTCTTTCTAGAAAAGCAACCTTGTTTGCGTTGCGGTAGCTTAATTTTTCATGTTTTTAGGCCATTTTACCATTAATTAGTGGATAAGGGAGTTTTCAGCTATGGATTTTTATCTCCACAAGCTTTGTTCCTGAAACAGCTGATTATTTCCTGTGGTCGCGTTAGCAGTATTGTTATAAGTAATATTAGTACCCCAGTAGATTTTATTTTATTATTTGTTGCGGAGTTTTCTTTTCACTTATATTTTGAGACCGACTTTCTCTATAAAATGAATAATAAGGCAATCAAAGTTAAACAAATTTATTAGAAATCTACACGATTAGTGGACTACGTTTTAGCTACGGGCTATATATAAATTTGAACGAACAGTGTTTTTGGCATCTGGAGACCTCAAAACAAAATTTATCATGGTCGCAGGCTTAAGTCTTACCATGAGACCTACGTTAATAGCTTCTTCCCTATAGGGAACATTTGCTAAAACTATTGGCAGGTAAAGTAAATAATCACTTACAAATTAGTTCTTTGATCATGTCAAGATGAGACATAATGAGATTAAGAATAAGATTCTGAGGATAATTTTCAGGCATTTTCTAGTTTTTCAGAACCATTTACATTTGACAGAAAATGCGTTTAACGTATATACATTTACATAAGGCTAACATACAGCTTATATATATATATATATATATATATTAATAATCAAATGAAACATTTTTCAACTGAGTACCCTTAAGGAATTTCTTTATTTTTATTTTTTAAATGTTTCGGGACATAAGCCCATCATCATCGTCAAAATGTAAAAAATAAAAATAAAGAAATTCCTTAAGGGTACTCAGTTGAAAAATGTTTCATTTGATTATTATTATATTAGTAGCCCTAACAAATGAATGCAATATAAATATTAAAATATATATATATACATGTATGTCCGTGAATGCGATAACTTGACTAAAAACGTCCGATTTCCATGAAATTTGGCTCAAATGTGTAAAGTGGCATTCATGACTTTAAGTTCGAAAACCAGAAAAATCGGACCAATGTGGATGGGGGGTTTATGGGGGTATTAAATTTTCCAAAATTCTGTTTTTTGCATTTTTCAGCCTCAAATTTGTATAAAACTTAATTTTGGTTTTGACCATGTTATAGAGCTTAAAAAATAAATAATATTGTATTTTTAATTATTAACCTAGGTTAAGTGGTTGCGGAGAAAATACAAAAAATCAACTCATAAAATCTCCCATGTTAATCTTAAGGGAAAAAGGTTTTTGGCTTTTCCACAGTTCATTTTAATTTAAACTTTACATTTGCTTTCACCAATCAGTTCATCTCCACAAAAAATTATTTTGGTGCTTAAATTGTGATTCTACGCCCAACCGTTGCAGAGATATTCAAAGTGCTAAACACAGTACGCTGTTCAGTGTTATCCTTATGGAGAATAAATAAAACTTGATATATCGATTATTTATGAATGTTGATTAATGAAACTTGGTATGTGGCTTCACGTAGTACTTGTATATTGATATTTAGAAAAAAAATTATTTTTTGTTGATTATCCCCGTACCAGCAAACCTGCGTACTCTGCCCCATGTTATTCTTATAAAGAATAAGTAAAATGTAATGACTGACTTAATTATGAACATAAATTAATAAAACTTGGTATGTGGCTTTACCTTGTTGAGTTATATTGATTTTGCATAACAACCCATTTTTTCTTTGTTGCAGCAAACCTGCTTACTCAGCCCCCATTTTATTCATATGGAGAATAACTAAAAGTTATATAGCGCTTATTTATGATTGAATATTGATGAAACTTGGTATGTAGCTTCGCCTAGTTATATTGTATTTCTATTTGCATAAAACACAATTGTTTATGCTCCTGTTTTTCAGAAAACCTACGTACTCATCACCAATGTTATTCTTATGGGAAATAATTAATATTGTATATATCGCTTATATGTAAATATATGAAACTTGATATGTGGCTTTATGTGGTATTGACATATATTATCCATTAAAAATTCGCTGTGTACACAGGTTTGCTACGACGGGGGTATTTTAATTTTTAAATTGATTGTAATTTTCAGATATTCATACATTGTGTATATAAACGCTTATATAAAAAAATAGGATATAAAAGGTTTTAGCCATATCGTGCTGTTTTTAGCAAATTTCCCCTATAGGGAAGAAGCTATTACTGTAGTTGGCATGGTAAGACCTAGGCCCGGAACCATGATAACTTTTCGTTTTGAGGTCCCCAGACCTCAAAAACACCATTCTTTCGAAACTGTGTGTGTGTATATATATATATATATATATATATATATATATATATATATATATATATATATAATATATATATAAATATTTATTGGTATAAAATATATATAAATATTTATTGGTATAAACGTGTAAAGCAGCATTTATGACTTTTAAGTTCGAAAACCAGACAGATCGACCTATCCGAAGGGGTATTTTAGGGGGGTTTTGTACCCCAAAAATGTTTTTTTTTGAGTTGTTTACATATGATTTTTTAAAAAGTCAAATTTTATTTTTTCCTATTAGAATCAGCTTAAAAAGGCGCGCAATTTGGTGTTTTGATCATTGCTCTACGTCAAATTGTTACAGAGATATTGAAAGTGCTAAACACAGTACGTTGTCCAATGTTATTCTTATTGAGAATAAGAAAAATTGTATATCTCGCTTATTTATCAACTTATCTTGATGAAACTTGGTATATTGCTTCATATCGTTGTGGTATATTGATAATTGCACTAAAAAACATTTTTTGGCCGATAGTTTCCGTAGCAGCAAACCTGCGTACTCAGCTCCCATGTTAATCTTATGGAGAATAAGTAACGTGTTATCTCCCTTAATTATGAACATAAATTAATAAAATTTGATATGTGGCTTTACCTCATTGAGTTATATTAATATTTGTATAGAACCCCATTTTTTGTGTTCCTTGCTTCAGCAAACCTGCATACTCAGTCGCCATGTTTTTCTTATGGAGAATAATTAAAATTTCATAAATCGTTTATTTATGAATGTATATTGATGAAACTTGGTATGTGGCTTTATGTGGTATTAAGATATATGCATTGGAAATTCGCTGAGTACGCAGGTTTGCTGCTACGAGGGTATTATCATAGATTAAGCATACAATGGTATTATTATAATTTACACTTATCTGATAATGTTAAGAAAACTTTGCTAAATATAAGTCATAACTTGTAAAACTAGCATTAACAAAAGCAATAATTCTTCGCACTGAAAAATATTTTTAAAGGAGACTTTACGAACCATACTTTTCAAATCTTTGAACCATAAATAATTTCAGTCAGTCCCCCCCCCCACAACATTACATTGCAATATTGTCGATCTCTTTTTATGTTCTTGCAAACAAGAAATTAATTAAATTTAATAAAACACAAGTTTAAATGAGAATTAATTAACAAACCAGATTAAAGCACTAAGGGTAGCGAAGAGTAGCAAAGCGGTGTTGTGCAGTCACGTCCGTGGACGAGTCGGCAGCCTGTTGTCTACGTGATCTCCCGACCTGTCTACACCACTGTAATTAGCACTCACTGTAATAATCTATGTGACGCATTGTAATTACTATATTAAAATACTTCTACCCTTATGTGGAAATACTTCTACCCTTATTTGGCAATTCAGTATGTATTTCATTAACATGATTAAATGGATATGGGTAATTTACTTTGCAGGCCAGGTAACTTTCAGATTAAATTAAAAATTGTACTGCTCAAATATATAATTTAAACGTATAGTTTTTCTTTAATGTTATAACATTAAGAACTTTGCTGCAGCGAAGTTGTCTTTTTATTAATGTCATATCAAATCAAATCAAATCATTTATTGTCATACAAATCACAGATCATTGACAAAGTCACATCACAGCTCCATTGACAGCCAGGTCCAATATCAGGTAAAAATTACAATATATTTTTAGAAAGCTTATCCCTTATATAATTTGGTAATTACACTAATACTACTATAATAATAACATTTCCAAGTGGTAAGATCAATTGGTAATACAAAAATTGTACAGTATATTGGTTTGTATGAGTATTGTACAGTAATAGGAAAATCAAAACACTACAGACCTCATACGGAAAAATTCATCCAGTGAATAAAAGGGATTATCAAATAGCCATTGATAATACTTATTAAGAAACATTCTATTGTTAGACCTTTGCACCAGATGTACCAAGTGGTTGTAGACCCTCAGTGCTTTCACAGAATGACTATACAGAGTCTTTCTTAGTCTATTAAAATTTATGGTTGCGGAGTTCTTATTTCAGGTATTGTGAGAGTGGGTTTTACTGCTAGGCATTATTAAGCGGCGATTTTGAAAAATATACTTTATAAGATCAAACAGATACAGATTTATTATTGTTTGGATTTTTAAACTAATAAAAAGAGGTTTGCAGTGTTCTAGTGGTTGTGAATTAGTAATTACTCTTATGGTTTTTTTTGAGGGTTAGAATATTGTTTATTTTACTGGCATTGCCCCATAAAATAAGCCCATATCTCAATATGGATTGAAAAAAATGAAAATAAGCAGATTTTACATAACTTTGATTGATACAGGAAATGAGACGTCTGAGAAGATATATCACTCTTGATACTGTAATTTAGTGGAAACGTAATTTATATGGTCATCCAAATTTAAATGTTTGTCGATGAACACTCCTAAAACTTTTGTACTATTTACTGAGTTGCAATGAGCATCATGATTTTTAAACGATCTTAAGGTGAAAAGAATATTTTGAGTTTTAGACTTATTTAAGAGGAAGCCATTTCTTTTAAACCAATTAGACGCTTCCACCAAAGTATTTTGTGTAATAATGTTCAGTTCGTCTAGGTTTTTACTCATATTTAAAAAAAACATGAGTCATCTGCATACAGAATTGTTGTGGATGGAACTGAAGATGGCAAGTCATTAATACAGATTAGGAAGAGCAATGGGCCTAGTATGGATCCCTGCGGGACACCATACTTTACAGTAGTCTCCACAGACCAGTCACCATTGCTATATTTTTTTTTCTTGTTGCTCAAGTAGGATTTGAGAAAAGAGAGTCTTACTGCCAAAACCATAGTATGATAATTTCAAGATAAGATCATTAATATCTATACAATCAAAAGCCTTTCTCAGGTCACACAAAGTGGCCCGAGCAAAAGCCTTCTCCTCAAAGGCTTGTGAGACATCTCTCACTAGTTTGTCTAGAGCCTTCAGAGTAGATTTATTTTCCCTGAAACCAAATTGCATATAACTTAGAGGGTGTTTCATTTCAAGGTAGCTATAAATTTGTTTAGATACGAGGGCCCCAAATAACTTACCTAGAACTGGAATTATAGAAATGGGACGATAACTCTCAGGTTTGTTTTTTTGGACCCCTCTTAAACACTGGACAAACTCTTGAGACTTTAAGCTCCCCAGGGAAATAGCCATCACTCAAATAGCGATTAAAAAAAAGGTGAGAGGGACAACAATTTCAGGATCTATTGTCTTTAACATATTATTAGACATACTGCATATATCATAGCTGTCCAAATTATTTAGATTTTTTATTGATTCAAGAATATCATCAGCCTTGACACTTGTCCACTGGAAGGTTTCAGATGGTAGATTTAATTTATGGTTATCCAACCAATAACAGGGGGTACGGGATGGATTGCCAAGGCTTTCTTTTATTTTAAATACAGACGTTATAAAACAATTATTGAAAACATCAGGGCTAATATTGGTCTTATTACTTTTAGTGTCAGAAGAACACTTGTTATGGTTAATAATTTTCCAGACAGCTTTGCATTTATTACTACTGTTATTTATGTAATTGTCATTGTGTAAAAGCTTGGCTGAAACAATAGCTTGCCTGTATTCTTTTTTAAGGGTTAGAAAATATTTTCTCAATCCCACATCTTTGTTCGATATTTTATGAAAGTATAACAGATTTTCCTTCATTTTAGCAAGTTCTTGATTATACCAGTCAATTTTATTTTATTAGATGTATGTGAATTGACATCTTTTAACATTTTAAAGTACGATATTACATTGTTGATTATAGACCAGATTTTGTTGAAGAATATGGGTGCATTACTATTATCATATTGATGGATTATATTGTCCCAGTCCTGTGAGGTAAGTGTCATGGTGAGATCATATAATGACTTTTTAGGAAACAAATTTTAAAGTTACTGGCACTATTGGGCTGAACCTCCTGGGTTCTGTAATTTGAGACCTTACCCAGATCAACCAGAATACCATCGTGATCCGAGAAAGGAAAATCTACGATTTCAAAAGAGACAAGCTCCTGGTGACTTCTACTATTTATAAAGACGTTATCCAAACAGTTATTGCCTCTTGTTGGACTGCGGTTCAAACAATAAAAATTGTATTGTCTTAAAAGGTTTTGGAAAGTAAGAGCAGATCCACTCTCTTTCGTTACATCAAATTTGCAAGTAAAGTCTCCACCCATCACTATAGTACAGTTTCTCCATGTAGTAGTAGTAGTAAGGCAATTTAATAGCTTGTCTGGTGACTCAAGGAAAATTTTGGGATCACCTTCTGTTGAGTGATAGATGTACACTACTATAATGCTCAACATGTTTATGAGAGTCGCAGATACTTCAAAATGAAACTTGGAGCAGAAACGAGTAATGTCACAGGCTCTTGTCTCCAGTGAGTTGTGAACAAACACAAGTGAGCCCCCCTAATGTGATCGGTTCTACTATGAGCTGGCACAATGATATCCTGATGGGAAGGAAAACATTATACCATCATTACTAAGCCAATGTTCCGTAATAGACACTATTTTAGCGTTTCTAAAATTATAAAGAAAAACTTTCCTAAATAGCCATTTTATTAGTTGTTTTACTAACAAGGCCTTGAATATTTAGGAAGAATGTTTTTAAGTTGCAATTACTCATTTTACATACAAAATCTGAGCTAGGCATTTGTGAAACTAAGACATTTGTATTATACTTTTCCTTATATCTAAAAGACCTGATTTTGCAATGCTCTGGGAAAGATATTCATGGCTACTGATTTCCAGATTACTTATGTTAGCATGACATTGAGATTCCATACAACCGTCCACAATAAAATCTAAGTTGACCAAATTACTGCTCTTTAAATGTTTCTTTTCATTTTCTTTTTCTTTTGAGAGGGAAACTTGATGAATACTATTTACATTATTAGAAATTGAAACAACACTTGTATCACTACCACAAATGCTCTGCTTCAACCCACAACCACCAAATGTGAGGTCGCCCGAAACCACTGCAATACCACCATTCATTCTTGATGACACTGTCTCGGTCAAGAGTCGATCACCATCCAGTAACACATCGGTTATTAATGACGTGAATCCTCTGGTTTCCGTGTCTTCTCGGGCTATCTTCGAATCATCGATAGTAATAGGAAAACCACCATCACCGGGCAATAGAGGACTCATCCCTGATCTTTTACAAATAAGGTATTTTAACTGTGCAATGAATTCTTCATGGATCATTCCATTTTTTAGGATCTGATCAGGTTATTGTGCATGTGTTACGATAGTGATTCTTGCTTTAGTATTGTGCTGAAATTGAAATATGTTGTCAATAAAAAACTCCAAATTGATCCTATCACGTACACAGTCAATTTGAGGGCAGATTAGGTGTATCAGTCCCCTTCTTTGAAAGATTTCAGTCAAGTCATGGAAGGCAGCATCATAATTATCTTTGGTCGGTTTACTGAAAAATCTGTCTTTGGGGATTAAACTGAAAATGGAGGTCCCCTTTGAATAATCCTGTTCAGCCAGATGGTTGGTGAAGCACTGTGAAACTTTAGGTTTTCCAAAATGCTTCTTAAAGATGACCGCAACACCAGCTGTCTTGTGACTAGGGTAGTCAAAATCTCCAGATATACTTTGTCCAAAACCAGTTGTTTTATTATGCTTGTTGTGTTTGATAGTATCTGCCATGTGACTGTCAATTATATTGATGTTTTGGGGTAGTCAGGGTCACATTCTAAGCTTCCTTCGTCCTCGGAGGTATGGTCCATGTCTTCCTTCAATAAAATCAATAATTCTGTGTGCGAGTCTTTTATTCCTCTGTAATTTAGATGCATGCCATGTTTTGTAAAGTTGTTTCTGACAAAGTGATCTAGGTCAATAACATCAACATTGTTTAGTCTTGAAACAAGCTCTCTAATGTAGTTGTTAGCTAGAGCAATGTCATAGAAGATTGTGTTATCAGGATGGACATCATAGCGAGGTGGGATTGTTGTGATGCAGACTGGCCTTGGACCACTAAGAGCCTGCAGTAACAGTAAACAGTATAGAAAACAGCATAAAACAGTGAACAAGGAAACAAAATAAAATTATGTAACCCCTAGTTTGATTGAAATTACAATAAAACACCTTACCAAAAAAGGCCATTTTTAAACAATCTTATTTTACAAAAGAAACATTCCAGCATTACGCTTGACTAAGAATTTTATTTCCCGAGGCTTTGTGTAAACAAAATACTTGTTACCAAGATATGTTTGTATTTAGTTGAATGGACGCCTATAAGTAGCCTTTAGGTAATATAACAAATGTTGCGGCAAAAGAAATATCAATACCACACCTGGTCAATTAAGTGAATAATTGTTTTGCTTTATAGATATAATAACAATGTTGTATTTCAATAGTTTTAAACATATAGAAAATCACAGTAGTGCATAGCTTGCTGAAAAAAATCTTTGATCATCGGATTTAATTGTGTAATTTAAATGTTAACTATAATGATGGGACAGTTTAGTTCGCATACATGTAAAATAAATTATTCCTATTACAATTTGTATGGAAATTTGAAATATCAGAGCTATTTCCATGTCAAAATGTGATACAAGGAAATAAACTAATAGGTATATGGTTTTTAAAAAAATATAGGCTATTTTTCATGAGAAAATATCTTTCAACTTTTATATTTGTAATTAAATTGTAACTAACAATTCTGTTTAGTTTACATACTAAACAGGACAAGTTAGTTTACATACATAACTTTGAAGGACATATTACAAAAGTGTAAATATTAGGGCCTAGCCAAGAGGAACACATTAGTGGCAAAACAGTGAGAAAGAGAACACAAGGCAGAGTTTCAGTTATCATTGGACAACCTTTATCTCTTCCATTTGTCTTGAGTCTTGAGAACGAACGAAACAGCCTATTTTGTCTGCTGTACTTTTGTGTTGTTAAATAAATAATTATTTGATTCACCTGCATTTTTTTATAAAAATACGAGTAAATGATTAAATTAAATCATAGTAAAATATGATTTACATTTGATGACGTAATAAATTACATACCTTATTTTGAATCATGTATACCACACTAATAACGAATTATGATAATGATCATACCATATAGTGAACCTAGCGTTTGTATAAAATATAACGTTTGTTAAGTCCCTTTCTCAACCATAGTTCAGTAAGTTTTTCATAGTATTTATCCGTAATGGCGTTGTTCCAAGCAAACAGTTAGCTTCAAGCTAAAGGAAAACTACAGAAAGATATTCTTTACCCCGTCTCCAGTGATGGAGTTAGTTTCTGCGCATATCGTTCTCTCATAATCCGTTCGTTGGTCAGAGATGTTCAGCATCTACTGTGACTGGAGATAAATCGCAAATCAAGGAATCACATCTTCAAAATGTTCTGCAGTATTAGCAATGCTCTAACACTCTAGTACTGTGTTCTCTAGTAAAAGAAGAAAACAGTTTGAACAACTGAAAAACTGCCATATCAGGGACATTAAGCAATATTTTATACATAATCGTATCCTAAGCCACCTACTTTTTATAAACTTACGGAGCTTAAATTCAACAAGTTTAAAACAGATCCACCAATACAAATTCGAATATCTCTAATAACATCTAAGGAAAACTCAAACTTAAATTTAAAGGTCACATGATATGAGCCTTTCTAAACTTTAAAAACTCAAACCCAAAAGTATTGAAAACTAGCAAACCAATGTCTTCTATGTGTGATAAACCTTTTACCTTACTTTATGAAAAGTTAAAAACAATAAATAACAGTTAACTATTTAGTGAATAATTTATAGTTTACCTCATCAATTTTCAATACAATTTCCAATAATTAATATAACCGAACTGTTTGAGGTACGCAATAACTGTAGGCCTTAATGTGCTCTCAAAATCAAAGCTCCGATAAATGTGACCTTAATTAACACAACTTCACTACCCTTGAGAAGGAAAGTGAAGAAATCCTAAACTGACGACACCCCGCCTTTACAACTACTGATACGAACATGATGGTAGTTGGTTTATGGAAGGACACCGGTATTATTTCCCACATTGTAAATACAATATTTTTAAGGCTAAACAAAGTTAAAGGAAAGTCAAATAATTTGTTTTTTGTGATTAAACCATCTTTTTAACAAATTTAAATGCTTGCTAGTACTTTTTATATTATTTAAGATTATCTTTATTTATTTATATTACGTTTATAAAAGTTTTGTTATATTTCGTGTTGTGGTTAGGGATAAAATTATCAATTCATATGTAAACTGTACGGTTCACATTCACCTATGGAAATCTGACCAAGGCGAAAAACTGGCATTATCGGTTAGCATTGTACAGTTTGTAGCTGATCCCATTTAGTTTTTGTGAGTTCAATATTTGCATTAGCTCGAGGTCAGGTCACAGTCAATGTTTGAGTGGCCGCAGTACTGTCGCTTTGATGCTGATAGCCAATATTGTGAACGCGTTGGCAAGCACTAGTGTAAACATCTAGTTAGACCTTATACTGCGCTCGACCGTACGGCTTTGACTTTGATCAAGAGTTTAAAAAATGTGTCTGATAAATATTAATTTATCAGACACATTTTTTAAGGTCGAGCGCAGTATAAGGTCTAACTAGATGTTTACACTAGACTAGACTAGATGGTCTAACTAGATGTATATATAAATTAAAGCTAATTATTTTACTACAACTGCGTTATGTTGACTATCTCTATTTCATGTCCCGTACTTGATCAATGGCAATAAAGATTCTTGATTCTTGATTTACAAACCTTTTACAGTTTAGTTAAAATTGGCTCTTCATTTGGTATATACCAGTTCCGAGGTCAGCACTGGATACACAAATAAGCTGTCAAAATGTTGGTTTCATGTACATATCATACACATGGTCCTTTTCACTTCCTCTTAGACCACGTAGAATCAGAGGCAAAGCATGTGGTTAGTCAAGCGACTTATTGCTGTATATTCTAACTTCTACTAATAATCTAATCGTGTAACAAAACCAAAACTAAAACTAGTTTGAGAGGCAAAAATATAATTTGTCAATTAAA
Organism: Allygus modestus; assembly: GCA_963675035.1. Lineage (NCBI taxonomy): Eukaryota > Metazoa > Arthropoda > Insecta > Hemiptera > Cicadellidae > Allygus > Allygus modestus. The sequence continues at coordinate 55,223,469 of OY776112.1, read as the reverse complement.
AATTCCTTAAGCTTGACTAGACTTATTAATACTGGTTATGTTTTTCATGTCTTCAGGTAGGTCTTGAAATACCTGTTTGGTGATTGAGGCCTTGTTTCAGAGCAGTGAAGTCTATGAGAGATGGCAAATCTGTTTCTGTGTCTGATGCAGCGAGCACATCTGATGTTGTAGCTGCGTGTGGGTGCTTGAAACAGATTTAGGGGTTTTACTAATAGGATAGAAGTTGCAAAAATGTTTAATGAAGAAACTGTTAAAATATTTTATTATAAAATATTATAAATATAATAAAATATTATTTTATTATAAAATATTATTATAAAATATTATAAAATATTTTATTATGGCGTGATGGCTGTATCGTAATTGTTCTGATGGTTTTCTTGTGAAGTTTAACAATTCTTTCCAGATTCATTTTGGTCGATGATCCCAACAGTTTATTAAGAATATCTGACATGACTTTCAAAAAGACTAAAATAAAATATTGGCAAATTCTGTACTTAATAAATTAACTAGGCTTCTAATTACACAGGGATTGATTGATAATTTACGTAAAACATGGTCCACTTGCACATTCCAATTTATGTTGTTGACAGTAGAGTTTGGTTTCTTCTAGAGCAGGTTTTTAAAATATGGTACAGACTATAGTACTGGTTAAGTCAGGTTATTCTTTGAAGTTGAGCTCATAGAGGGAATGATTGTTTCTTTATTTATTGATGAACATTCTATTTTACATGTTTGTATTACAATCCAATAGTACTATAGTAAATACTATGTGGAGGAAAGGTAAACGGGACGCCCATTCAAATCCCGGTAGTGTCAAACGAGATAGTAAGCAAAGTGTAAAGAATAAACATATGTAATGTGATTGCCTAGTATTTTCGAAGCGAGTTAAGTTAAAATTTTGTATCTCAAGTGTGCCTATACTTTTTTGGTTCAAAAATATCATGAATATATTCCCTCTAAATGCATGTGTGCCATGTTTTTATGATTTGACTTGACGTTTATAACGTCTGACGTCTTTCCGTGAAGGCAAGTAGGATTAAATTGCTCGACGTTGGTTGGTTTCACGTTGAGATGCAACGTAAGAATGACTTGAACAACGTGCGACGGGCCTCAACTTCAATTTCACTAATATACAGGTCGATTTCTCATCTAAAAACACAAGCTTCCCCTATACAAACCTTATAGGCATATTAAAAATAGTCTTGTCATCTGAATAAAATTATTTTAATAGAAGAATTTATTTTCATTTCATTAGAATTATTGACATCTTCACAGATCCTATTGGTTCCATCAGAAAAGCGGTGCTTGTTTCTGCTGCAATCAGAGTGCTTGAGCATTGAAGTGAAAGTTATAGCTCAAGTGGTGCCTTTAAGGGCCACACAGTGCCCCGTGGAGATATAAAGGATACAATACAATCAATGATAAAGACACGATAATCATCCTACTATTTAGATTATAGTTGAAACAAGTGAGTTCAACACTATTAATTTAAAGTTAATATCTATTCAGAGTCCAAAACACACTACCCGGAAAAAGTATCTAAGGGGGTATCAATGAAGATTATTAATGTTTGAAATCCCCATTAGCCGAAAACGATTTGCTGTTTCCGCTACATTAGATTCCTCAGGTAACTTGGAGATGAGAACGGTGGGTGTGGGAAGAGGGGGTGGGGGGGTCACATGAATAACTGTCAATGAAATAGTGCGTTCTTCTTATCATAATCCAAAAATATATCCAATTAAAGGTGATAAGGGAACAATTATTATACTTAGTCAAAGGAAAATTACCTGTGTGAGCTTGGAATTACAAGGTCCTAAAATTGCTTACCTTTCCTAACTATGCCTAAAGGAATTGCATAAAATTAAAAAAACTTTTTTAAGAAAATCAAAACCAACCGAATCATTGAGTGGAAGTCATTTAGGAAACCATTAGGAAGTTTAATTTACAGTTTTCCAAATGTAAATCAGGTTTTATATTTATTTATAGATACTTATTTAATGACTTTTTTAAGCTTCGTCATTGTTTTTAGGCAAAGATATCTTATGCCACTGTCTAAAATAAAAAATGTATTATTTTTCTGTAACACTAAAATACGTGCGTTCTTTATAAAACTGTGCTTGCATTAGCAAGTTTTATTAAAAACTGGATTTTATTTAGCATCATACTAATGAACAAAATAATAATTTTTTGTAAGGGAATGTATAACCACATTCCAAAAAACTACCTAATATAAAGCGGCATGGTGATGTGGTTTTTGCCAAGGACGGCGACAACATTTCAATATTTAAAATTCACAGTTATTAACCATTTTTGGCATTCATATGAGAGTGTTTACCACAGTATATTTTTTTCTCACCCGAGAAGTTTTTATATTACAACATAATATAAAACAAAACTATACTCATCCAACAACAAAAAATATCCTAGGTCAATAATGGAGTATTGTACAATATAGTATGTTTTTCCAGTAATAACTTCCTTAACTATTTTCTAAATATACTGTAATCTCCTGCTACTAAGTTGGGAGATGGTGGTATCCATGACATAAGCGACGAAGTTAAAATAAATATTCAGTAAATAAATGTCATCTGAGTTATTTAATTTTAACTGTGTTTATTTTCCTAATTAAAATTATAAATACCTTAATAACTTATACAAATGTAAATTGCACAATTAATGCTGCCAATAAAAGGTGAAAGTGCGTTTATTGGTTGAAGTTGGTTTATTTTCAAATAAAACAAATGTTTACCGTCTCGAAAGTTTCCTAAGTAATATAAAAGTGTTATTTGATAGCCACTTGACACAAGTTCTAGTAATCGCGTGTACTCTCTGAGATAGCTTTTATCTCGAGGTGTTCGGGCAATCAAGTCGAGAGCAAAGTTAACTTTGCCTTCTGTACAAAAATTAAACTTTTAAAATTCAAAGAGCTTCCTTCAATGAATTTTTTGTCTTTCATAGTTTCTGATATTCAATCACAATAAAGCTCGTTTTAATATTTTAGACTGAGCTAAATCGAAAAGGCCACAGTTTATAAGACAAAATGTAATAAATGGTTGTAAGACAAACTATTTTAATAACAGAAGAACAATTTGCCTTGATGCTAACATTGCTCACATTGTTAAAACTTGGTTTCTTTAATGACATTAGTACGTAACTGAATCAAGTGAAGGAGAAGTTTTCGATTATACTACGAGTCACTTTGCTTAGCTCACATAAACATCGAATCGATAAAGCATGATAACACAAAAGTGTGATGCCTGCAAAATGAGAACGAAATATGGTTGCTTCAACGACTTATTTTACATTATGGTTCTTAAACAAACAATGATTATAAAAACTGAAAACATCCAAGCTAAACATTTAAACTTGGTATAAAAGCGATCTTTTCTTCTTAGCCATACCATTAAAAAGACCTAACGATTTCATGATAGTTTATTAAAAATGCATATTGCTGAGTAACAAGTTTATCTGATTTAAGTATAAAAAAGGCCTCTAACGAAGAATTAAATTAGGTAAAAACATAAAATATATCATACTTCCATACCATGTTAAAGGTAATACATTGAGAACAAGTTGAAAACTATTATTTATACAAAGTTTTTCTGTAGAAAATGTTTTTCGATCTAAACTCTTATTAATACGATTTTATCTAAATAAGATAATATATTAAAAGACTACGGTCAGATAAGGTTATTAAGCATGCAATTTACTGCTATCACCAAAGCTATAACACTTCGTTATGCTCAAATATTTATAACGTAATCAACGCCGTCACGAGATATAACGATGCCCTTACTCACCGCTATAACGACATGATTTTTCTTAATGTCTGTTACTCAAGATAAATTTTCTGTATTTAATTCCATAGTTCACGTAAACTACCACTTCTTCCCCACTTGAATTTCTTCATAGCTACAAGCTATTAGTTAATGATGGTATTCTGGTAGATTGGTACACTCGGGTAGTAATCAAAATATGTTCAAAAACCTCTATGAATAAAACTAATTTCCTTATTTATCTATTACATTTTAAACAGCACTATAATAATAATATAAATTATCATGCTGGTAATTTCAGGATGACAATTGTTTATCTAATACATATTAAATATATAAAAACATTTGATTGAAAAAGCTTTTGCAATTGTAATTTTATTATGTTAAGATTATATATTAAAGCAAACGTACTTTTGAACTTGTTGGGATAGTGAGACCAACTCTGACAGTCATAAAACCGATGTCATAAAATTATCATCACAGTCTTCAGTTGGCTGTGATTTGGTAGAAACGAAATTCCTGTTATTTTAACAAAGTTATTTTGTATAATATGAGGATGTTTTAAAGCTGTTCGATTGCTGGACCCTGTAACCATATCCAACCATATATATAGATGTATATATGTATATATATATATATATATATATTTCATAAATATAACATTTAGTCTCCTTTCTTTACGGCTTATTATTTTAATAAAAAAATTAGTCGATTTTTGTGAACGGGCTACCGGCAAAACTATTAGGTATAAATCATAGTTGATGTGTTATATTTTAAAGCCCTTGGCGTCTAGATCCACCTTTTGGGACTGTTGAAAACGTCCACCTTCAGGGCTTTGCCTCCTGGGCTTTCAAAGCACCAATGTTAACCTTATGGAAGAATATAAATCCATTTAATTGGATCTTTAACGTCAGCTGTTGATAAACTCATAGTTTAACTATACAAAACATAGTAAAGAAGTAAGAACCGCTGTTGCAAGCTATTTCCTGGATTATGTTCATAATTTTAACTAACATAACCTTTTTTGAGCTGGATGGACCCTAAAAGAGGGGAAAACACTAGCTCGAATTAGAGCAGCTGGATTTGCTTGTTTTATTAAATCTTATATCAAATTATAGGCATGAATGGCCATATTTTCAGTCGGGAGGTTTGAAAATGTATTATCTCTTTGCCTTCGTGTGTGTTTTTCGCAAGTCCCATGGTAATCTTTCGGATCACATTATTTTTGAGCTGATGATTAGTCAGGCATATTTATCATAATTTAGTCTTTATTAATTTGAAAATAAATTGTAACAGAGAAGACGACAGATAATAAATACTTTTTTAATTATTATAGAGTGAGAAACTTATGTATATAACTGTCTGTACTATATGTAAGTTGAACTAAACATTGGTTTTCACTGTCTATTTAATATTTTTTGAGTATTTGTGTACATCTAGCTGAAGTGTTTCTAAACCACCATGTGTATGTGAGAAACACCTGAAACTAAGGTCATCTTTAATCACAAATCCTACAAACCTGAATTTTGATAATTACTATTGTAGCATTAAGTCATAAGTCATAAAGTTTAAAGATGAGAGTGTAAACATAAAGTAAACGCAATTTGCAGATATGAATGAAAAGGTTATAAAAACCCAAGATTAAAATGTAGTTAAACACGTTGTTTCAGGAGTCTTTGATGTCAAGATAAACTGCAGAAATAACTGGAAACATTTCAGTTCCTCTTATCGTAATAAGCCTTATCTAATTGTCCGGCCAAATAGAAACTCTTGAGATCGAGAATCCATTGAGACTCAGTAAAACAACAGATTGTGAAATAGTTTCAATCAAAATTGAACATTTGATGTAATTAAGTAACTTTAAAAACAGGTTAAATTGGAGTCACTTAAAAAACAGATTTGGTTTGGAGTGAAATCGCTTTCACCGTTTACGGTTATAACAAATACTACCTTGACGTTTTGTACCTTTAGGTTTTGAAACACCTCCGTTTTAAAATTGTTTTATAATAATACCTTTAGGGCCTATGTTTTAAAAATGGAGGTTTTGAAAACAGTCTTATTTTACATTATAATAACTGAGACTTGGCGTTATGTACCTTTTTTAATGTTAAAAACATTTAACAGGTTATCTGTATTGATATTTAAGTATACGAAAATGTTTTAGGAAGGAATACTTTTTAATAATACTTGAAATGCATATTTACACCGTAGATTATGGAGTTTAAAATAGGTTGGTAAATTGATCTTAATGACACTTTGTTATATCCGTATGTCTCTTATAGAAGGTGAACATATTTTTTGAAAACGTTGGAGGTGTTGCAAAGGCCGGATACTCGTTAATAAAGATCATAAATAATTCGAGTACGCTAAAAGAGAAAGCGAAATATAAGGATTAAGGTAGAAGGTACACAACATAGAGAATACATACCTGGATATTTAACAAACAGTAAACATCACTTTAACAAATATAATTACCCGCGCTGTTACCCGCGGCTTCGCTCAAGACAAATTAAAACACATTAAAAGTATTAACTTGACCAGCACTATCAAATCTTTATATAGTTTTACCATATGACCTTTGCCCTAACTGATAAACAACTACAGCTGGTAATTTTATAAATCATATCCTCTGTAAGTTCGATTTGCGTTGAAACTTACAGGACCCGTGGGGTGGAGCCCTAAGGTTGGATGTAGACATTATCGGGTCTATAAGTTAATGTGATAATCTGATAAGCTATGTTCATGCAAATCTTTAGCTTAATCGGCCCAGTAGTTTATGCTTGATGGAACTACAAAAATCCATACATCTAAAAATACAACCATACTTTCACATAGTAGAATGAACTCACCATAAATGCTGTTATAGAGACGTAATACCAGTTTCTTTATATGACACGATAAATTCTTCAATAAAAGTGGGTAGAGGCAGGGAAGTAAACTTGTAGAACAACATATATTATTGTCTTAATCTCATTAAATTAAATTAAATTTTACATCTATTACCCCTACACCTCTTGTTGTCGATAACTAAAACATTGTAATAATTGATGTACTGGTAATCGTGGTTCTGCCAAAACATTTTTTTGCCTCTGCACTGGTTGCCTATTGTATAGATTATTTTTGCTTATGCTTTATTATGACCTTGTAATTATTCATAATTTAGAGTCAGTCATTTTCTTAATTAAAGTAAGATTATACTTATAAACAAAAACATTTTCAAAAATAATAATTCACTCATAAACCCTGAAGGGATTTTGTAGCGTAGTCATTTACAATTTAAAAAACCTTCTTTACCTAATAACCTAAACAACGTTAGCTAACTCTCTGTTTATTAAGGTCTTAGACGTGAGAGTGGAATCAAAGTAAAAGGATTGCCCGCTAACAAAGCTCACTTTGTCTATGGTCTTCTTCATCAGGGGAGGTCTACACAGTAACGAGGTGTACAGGACCATATTGATTCTAGCGTAAGATTAGCTATCTAATAATTTAATGCTAACAACCTCAGAATGCACACAAGCCCGGTTTGGTTATGACACGCACCAACTCCGTACTCGGTTTCACATGATAAACTATACTAGGTTAGCTATGCTGTGTTTTTAGCCATTAAATATAGAAAATAATCCCGCTGTGTTCATTCGTCATTCCTGGACTCAAGTGATAAGCTTACTAACACCATTTACCTTAATAAAATGCAATTGCTTATTTGTGTCTTAGTAATTTTACCTTTTACTGTTCCACTCTAAGGCAGGGCGGTAGCGTCGGTAGTTCAACTGTTTCATAATTAATTGAACAGACAATATGATGATTTGTAATAATTTATAACTTTTATATATATCAGTAGTGTGGGTTTGCGGGTTTTGCGCCGGAAGTGACGTCATCCGGTCACGTGACCGGAAGTGCTGAGTCATGAAAGATGTTATCTGGGGCTGAGCCAGTGACGTAGGCGGTTTTGTGACGAAATGAGTTAAAGTTCAAAGTTCAAGGTCACGGGGAGGTAATTTTAAAAAAGTACTACCTCGCACGCGTAAAATCCGATTGTGATTCGATAGTTTTAATTCGATAAAATATCGAATGAAAATTATCGAATGAAGCAATCGAATGATACGAGTGCGAGGTAGTACTAATACAAATATTACTTTATTTTTATTTACAATAAGTTATGTTTACAATAATTCATGTTTACAATAGTTCCCCGTTGTTGGTTGTCATCGATGTTGTTGATCCGGACGAGTTGCGGCCATCACTTCGCTTTCTGAAGAAAGACGGTATATACTTCGATTCCTGCGCAGAGTCCATGTTGTTTTTTGATGCGTAAAGTTCCAAAGATAAATCGTAACCGGACGCAATGAGAAGTCTTAACTCTTCATTAAAAACCTCGAGGTCTTGGAAAGTCGCCAGATGAATAGAGTCATAATGAATACACCTAATTTTAATGGACATTTTAATACAATGTTTTACGTTTGTGAAGAGCACTCGATGTTCACCAGTCGAGAGCCGGAGGTGTACTGACTATTCGCTAGCTAGCGTTCTGGTATCAAACAAAATGGTGGGGCGGAGAAGATGGCGGACAGCAGATGGCAGGCGGCAGGTGGCAGCTGGTTGCTACTACATTCGCCGCCACAGTAATGCAATCCTTCGGCGTAATTCTTGTAGTTTATCTTGTCGGTTCATTTGATACGTTTTACATCTACATATGCAATAGCTGAAACACTTGCACTTACGACAAGCTTTCCCGTCAACTTGATCGCCTGGTATTTTAAAACATTGTAACTCGCAACAATATGTCTTCAAATTGTTATCGAAAAATAAATTTTTCATAGGTGACACCGACATGTTAGCTGCAGCGTGTGTTAGACAAGACTGAGACTAACTTCACTGCTCCCTCTCTTTTATACCTCTTCATAAGTTAACCCTGAATGAAAGTTCAAGGTCATCCATTTGAATTTTAAAAAAAGCAACACAGCAGTATATAAAATAATATACTGCTGTGTTGCTGTTTTTATTTTTTTTTATTTTATTTTATTTTATTTGTTTTTATTTTCTTTATTAAACAAACATCTTACAATACAATAAACTTAAGTTTAACATTGATAACTAGAAATACAAACAGAGACATTATGTACAAGGATGCGTGATGTGCAGAGTGAGTTCCGTCGAGTTGTTGCCGCTTACACCGTGTGATACCAAATACAACGTCCCCGGTTGAATATCTCGCAAATCTTCATTTTGTAGCAGTTGAACAAATCGTTTTGGAAGAAATACTTGAAACTTCGGCTCATCTCCTGGAGAGAAAGGTCCTTCGCTCAATGAAACTAGAATTGCTTCTCCATGTGTGGTTTCCACTTTCTTGATGTTATGAATAATGTAGTGTTTTTGTTCTTTTAGTTCTGAACACTTTTTAGTTAGCAGAAGGTCGGATTTTGAATGAGTGTTGAATTGATCAACCAGTGTTTGTAGAAACTGTTGTGATGTCATCTTCGTCAGTGGTGGTTGTGGTGTCTTCTGTGATGTTGCCTCTTCGGAGTCTCGAATAATACTCGTGCCGGAGCGGTGTTGGCTCCTCGTATTTATAGGCCCCGCTACCCCCACCACATTCCGGTTCTTTGCTACCCCCACCACATTTCTGCGTTTGTTCCAAGTAAGCAGCCAAACGATATGCGTTGTGCAATGCGCAGTTTAATTGTCCGTGTTTAGGATCTTTTGCAGCAACACAAATATTACCGAGATTAATGTTAAAGTCCTTACCGATGGTTATATCGAAAACATCACCGTGCGTGTACTTTTGTATCCAGTTCCTTTTTTCTAATCCTCTTGTGTATATATGTGAATATTGTTTGCAAAAGTTAAACATAATACTGTGCAGATTACTGTAGCTTATAAATCCTTCATACCAATGTATGTGATGAAAGTAGTTTGTTATCCATTTGTTTGTACTTTTTGCTTTGGCGTTAAGGTTGTTAAAAGAAAAAGGAGCTTCAAACGTGAATGGGTAAACTACAAATGTAAGCAAGTCTAAAATTACTAATTCCTTGATAATAAACCTATCATCATTATTTCGAAATGCTTGAAATTCTATTACACAAGGCTTTACACTCACTTCTTCATCCCCTCCGCTCATCATGGCACCTAGCAATCAACTAAACTGTTTTCCACACCACGGTAGTTTAAATACCAGGCCGTACAGTTGCAGGCGCGTTGGTGTATATTTAACGTGGGCACCGTCCCCAATAGGCCTACCCCACGTGTGTTCTTCTTTACTAAGTCAAACTTTAGTCTTTTTTAACTTCTTCTTCTTGTGTTTCGTTTTCTTCTTCTTCTTGTTTCTCCGTTTCTTCTTCCTGTGTTGTTTCTTCTGTAGCTTCTGTAGCGATTTCTACAAGTGGTTCAAAATCCTTTAACTTTCTCCACATGCAAACTTCATGAGGTATTCTATTAAAAATAGATGTATCCACAGGTCCGTACACGATGGTGCTATCAGGTTGTTTTTCCAAAGTATCGACCAAATATTCTTTAATAATAGCGCTTGCAAATACCAACTGTCTCATGTACCTTGTAATAGGTTCTGTTGCGTAGTTTAAAACGTAGAATTCTTCACGTGACAGTAGAATCTTATTTTCATGTTGAGTCAAGTCTCTAATTCGCACTTGTAGTTGTCCACGATGTTTAACAATATCGATTTCATTGTCACAATCCAAAAGTCGAATATGTGTTTTCCTTCCACACAAACTGTTAGTTAAATAACATTCTATTAAATGTACATGTTTCAAAAATGACTCCCAAGCATTTTGCGAAAATAAAACCTTTTTTGTTCCATGGTGTAGTATTACTGTAGGGGAATAATCCAATGACTTCATCAATCCAACTGATACACTTTTACTGATGCATGCTGAGATGGGGTAAAAGATTCGCAAAAAAACTTCAGTTAAAATGTGAGGAGGAATATTTTCTTCAACTTTCTTCTTCCTCTTTGGTACTACCTTTGATGGGTCTGCATTACTTTCCTCCTCTCTATCTCTTTTACCAAACTTTAAAAATGCAGTTATTTCCTTGATGATTTCTTCTTCACTAGTATTATCACGTTCCAATAACGGTGCTACCTCTGCATCACCTTGTACAACAGATGGAGAACTCATTTTGTAGAAGATGTTGCCCATGCGACGATAGACGATCAACTGAAGACCTGCATTGTTGCTCCGCTATTTATAGGTTAGCGACAGTGGCGGTGGTGGTACAACGTTTTACAATACCGTCTTTACGATACCAGTCAACGGTGTGTATGTAACAATTTTATCGTGCAAAATTAAACAATACGCAGATGTATTTGCAGGTACGTTTTCTTGAAATTCCATTTCTATTTTTATATCAACACTAGACGATTTTACAGATTCGTTTTGTTTGGAGCAATCAATTACAACAATCGGAGCTTTCGATTCAAACTGTACGGGAGATAGTAGAGGTGTGTTTGTTTTGCCGTAATATGAATTTTTGAACCTAGCGTACATATCGTATAAAACACTGTACCTTTTTTTATCAAAAGAGATATTAAAGTTGTCGTAGGGAAAGAATTGTGAATTCAGGAACACTTTACAGTTTGTTAATTTACAATGGTCAAATTCACCAGCATTTTCAGTTAATATACTTTTTTTCTTTGTTTGTAATCCAAATATTACATATCTCGCTTTTTCCAAATGAGTAGAAGTTTTTACAGTCCATGTATGCCGTTGTGTTGAAGGTAAAACGGGGTATTCATGAAACTCCCAGCTTCTGAATGGTATTACAATGTCTCGATCTGATTTTAACTTTCTTAATAATGTAATCCTGTGTTCATCATTTAGTCGCACATGTGGTACTCTCCAAACAATCTTGTCTAATGTTAGTTTCCAGTCTAAATTGGCTTCAGTTGTTCCAGCAGATGCTTTAATAATATCATTATCGTTTGATGACCTTAATAAAACTAGTTCTTGTTTTACATTTATTATTATTCTTCTGTAATCTTCAGCAAATCCTAAAAGTAATCTTAAAGGTACGTAAAAATCAAAGTTTCCCGAAGCGTCAGGAGTAATTATACTTTTGTCTGGTGCAACCCATCCTGCAACAGCTAACAGATTCTTCTCATTTGGTGTTAAAGACGCTAATCCTTTTAATGTACTGGAAATTCCAACCTTTTTTGTTGAATCGACTGTAACTCCTGAAATTTCATATCTAATCTCGTCAAACAAAAATGCCATAGGATTATTTATGAACGGAACAGTGGTTCCAACAGTACCGTCAGCTTTTGTTACTTTTCCTTCAATATATAAATAACTTTCGCATGGAAGAGTATAAATGTCTTGTTGTTGTATAGGAATCCTAATTTCATCGTTATTGTTTAATTTGGACGAAGCGTAAGGGTTGTGCGTGTGATATTCCTTTTCCCATAAGGTCTCGTCGAATGTTGGGCCCTGCGCTATATCCAGTATATCCATTGTTAATGACCTTTAATCCAATTTCTTCTAGAAAACGAATGTTGTCACTTGTTAATCCTTCTACAGCTGATGAGCTACTGACCTCTTTGCTGGTTGGCTCTCTCTTTTTAAATGATAACCCCATTATCTAAGCGGATGATTTTATATGTATTCTTACAGTAATAGCTTCTCCTCGAAAGTCAATAAGGTTTCCGTCTTGATCCACTATGTTCAGCACGATGTCTGAAATGAAACTGGTGTTTAACGGTAGGTACACAAGGTTTTGAGGCTTTTCTACTATCTTGAAACCCGGTGCGACTGATGGGTAGAATGTGTGTAATATATGCCGATTTTCTCCATCTCTGTAGGATCCTTGTATAATGTTACATGTAATGTCTATGCTGTTTACTTTGATGATCGTCACAGTTCTATTCCCAGAATGAGTTGTATTAGGTTCTAATACCTTTGTTTCCTTAGAAAACCCCAATAAACTACCAATTGAACGTTCTTGGCCAAAATCAATATAATACTTAGAAGTAATTTCGGCTTTCATTGTATTGTTATTGCCTTTTATCGTTATATTTTCTTTTCCCATATGTTTTTGTATAACTTCATTTATATTATCAATTTCATAAGCTCCTGTTGGTAAACTGAATTCTTCCAAAGCTGAATATTTTCCTTTATTATCTTTTGTCTTGTAATAATGTATTTTGTTATTAATTCCTTCACTAACGTTTGGAATAGAGTTATATGTTGTTAAATCCAATAATGCGGCTTCCCATAGTCTTCCTTTTTGCAAACGTAGCGCTGGAAACAGAATACTGCGCAAAGTACATGAGTTACCGGTTAATGACACTGTATACGAAGACATCTTAAAGTTGACTAACACTTTTAGCTAAAAAGTCTAAACATAAATGACCGCAAATGGATGTATCATCAGGTTGTTTTCTTGTATAATTGTAAAAAACATTTTCTGCCGCACGAAAGTATTGTTGAAGTTCTTTCGGTGGTGGAAGGTTTCCAAAACTGTCGAAATAATAAATCGTTTCACCAAGTTTCTTGTAACACACCCAATGAGTGCCTAATCCTTCACTATTATCCAAATTTACTATACCAGTCTCATTTTTCCACATTTTAACCGGTAATTCATCTTTCATAAATACTCCTCTAAAAAATGGGATTTTCAAACAAGAAGCATATGTAATCAGTTCTTCATTGGTTAATTCTTTGTTTTTAATTATTAATTGCTCTTTCTTATTTAATACACACGATACGGTCTTAGGTATAGTCCTCCTCCCTTTTTTATCATTGACCATATTGTTGGTTTCTTTTTACCTTTACCACTAGTAGATCGACGTTTTCTTCTGATATTACCTCCTTGTTTCTTAGCGGGTCTTTTCCCACGCCTTCTTCTCTTTCCTCCTCTAAACGTAGTTTTTGCTTTCATTGCTGCTGTTACTGCTAAAGACGATGCTTTTTCACCAATACTCGCGTCACTAGATTTTACTCTTTGCCAAGCTTTCTCAGAAAGTGCTCTATCTGCTATTGATCTATTTTTTGTATCACCAAATTTGGAATACGCTATATCGTGCTGTTTACAAGCCTGATCAAGCTTATTTATTCCAGGATCTCCTCTAGCAAGCCGTTTCTCTAATTTGGTTCCAGGACCACAATATTGATATCCTCCAGGTAAATGTAATTCCACAGGTAATAAATCAATCGCCTTGTTAACTATAGCTCCAACCGGTTTACTTAATAGAGAAAATGCTGTTGATGCTATTCCCCTTCCTCTCTGTAATCTCTCTCGATTATGACTGATGCGTTTAGCCCTCGGCATGACTATTTATAGCCAAACTTACAGTCAGTAGGTGCACTCTATAAATGTTTTACAATGAATGTAATATTAGTCTTGGCTTCTTGTATTATATATACTGTTTAAAATCCATTTATTATATAGAAATGGATTAATTAATTAAATGTAGACATAATAAATAAAAGTAGTAAAAATAGAAATAAGGTGTAATTGAAGATGTTTCAAATGTTTCTCCGCTGGTGATGGTATCGTTGTTTTCGGTAAAATGAATAAAATCTAAATAGTTGTCATGTTCCCTTAGAAACTTGCCACTCAATCGTTGGTAATTAAATAACACATTCCAGTCTAGTTTATCTTTAAAATTGTCAATGTAATTTTCAGAGAGATTTTGATATTTACTTATTACTTCCCAACAGTTATTAAAATTTGATGTCATCTCTACAAGGAAGTTTTCTGAAAACTGTTGTCTTTGTAAAATATGAATCCAGTTAACTCTGTGAAAATAAATTCTTAACATAGTCATTGTGAAGAGGTAGTGTATGGAAAGTTGTTCCCAATCCATATATCTATCAAACCGTTGAACAAAACCATCTGTCAGCACTCCTTGGGGAAATCTCGGCTCTTGAGATATTAAACTCCACGCAGTAATATTGGATTCCATCATCCTCTCTGTATCATCTCTCGAATATAACTGATGCTTTATCCCTTATCATGGGTATTTAAATTCTTTTTTCTCTTATATAATCTTCATCGTTTTCTGTTGGTTCATTAATCACATTCACTTTATCCCCCTTTCCTAATGTCTTGACTTTAGAAGGCTCAGACGGTTTATCTAATTGATTAGGTTTTTCTGGATTGTGTATCTTTTTCCAGTCTAAATAATTGTGGCTGTCAACATCTGAAGCTACAGCTCTTCCTGAAGCCCGATGGATATAATTAAATAAAGCTGCACCAAACCTTTCCATATGTTTTTCATATTCTGTAGTCCATTTCTTGTGTACTATATCAAATATTTTCTTATTTACAGCGTCTCCATCCTGCTCACAATCACCTACATTTGACAATTTTAATTTGTTTACATCATAGCTTGTATCAGTTTCATTCTTTTTGTAAATCGTTAACAATTTTAAAGTCGCTAAATTTACTGCTTCACCATCATAAATGGGATGTTTTATATTGCTTAACCTTTTACCGGAAAATCCCCAATGGTCTTCGTGTACAATCGGGGTTCTTTTATCCATGTATTGTACCGTAACCGCATCAGAAGACAAAAGCGGATCACCAACATTTTGAATTACTTTTCCTTCAAAATTATAATTACCATCAGGTGTTAACGGAAACCCAGCTCTTTTTTCACTATATCCAGATTTTACTCCAAACTCGGAATACCGTCCAAACTTGTCCACACTCATGATGTAACTGAATCGCTATCGTTTAGGTTCTTACTATATATATATATATATATACGTCTACTGAACAATTATTTCTCGTTTTCGCAGTTCATCAACCAAAGCTACCCATTCGTTTTCTAAACCAGTGTGCCCGGCTTCCATAGCTTCGTGTAATAACCTCATTCGATCAACTAACTTATTTATATCGTTGTAATATATTATATTGGTTTTATACAAATTTTTTAATAATCCCCTTCCAGATGTAGTAGGATCAGTTGTTTTTCTTTTTTTATGCAAAACATTTAATTCAGCAGAAGATAAAGCTCTTCTTTTAATTGGAGCTTTATTTGATTTCGAGGGGAAAAGACTAGATATAATGTTTGTGTATTTTATTGACCTGTTTCTATGAATAGGTAGTTATTTGGAATATTTTTTTCTATGTGCATTTGTATACTCTAGTATATTTTTAAACAATTGTAAATCCTTTTTAGTATATTTACCAGGATTATTTTTAAAGATGAGTTCAAACAAACCTGTTGTACCTTTATATTTCTTATCACCAATAACTATATCATCATTTTCGTTTATATCTAACTTTCTATCTCCAATCATTAATCCTTTATCCTCTATTCTAGCTCCATATGTATGATAATTTCGATTAGCATGTGTGCCATGTAACATTTTTAATGTATATTTTCTTCCAAGTGTTCCTTTAAACATAATATCTGTGCCTAATTTGCTTAAGTTGGATGGGTTGATATCCTCTTCTTCTGCTCTTGTATCTTCCGCACTTGTATCTTCTGTACTTGTATCTCCTGCAATGTTCTTTTCCCTTAAATCTCCTATATCTCCGCTTTCTTCATACTCGTCGCTTTCTTCAGATGTTTGTAACTGGTCAGAACTTTCATCATTCTGAAATTCTTCTTCATATTTGGAAATTGGTAGCATTTTGTCTCCTTCGAAGCGAATTGAAGGTCTTTCCATATTTTGTGCTAATCGCTTTAAAGGTTCAGTAACAGGTTTGAATGTTGTTTCTAAAAATTGCTCTCTTTCATTTATACCTGATTTTAAAGCTCGGTTTTTTTGTCTAATAGAATCACTAAGTGATTTTATTTCCTTTAATAGCTTTTTCTGGTTAACCATCTTCACACCTTGACGACTTGTACAGTAATACCGCTAATCAGTGTATTAAAACGAATTTATCAAAACCTATTCTATAACGACCATCTTTTATAGCTTGATCTTTCATAATAACCAAAAATCCATACTTTTCCGCCCATGCTTTTCCGCAAAGCTCTTTAAACTTTTCAAATGGCATATCCGCATTCACATGATCGTTATATATATGTTTTAGGTTAGTATCATCTTGTTTGAATACAATTAGAATATTTGCATTATCTCTGATAAGTTGTTTTGGGATTTTGCTATAAGTTTGTCCTATATATATGCTGTCGATGTTATTATGTCTTCCCATGGCAAAGTAGTTTCTAATAGTATCCTGATTTTCACAAGATACATCGTCAAATATAAATACAGAATACGGTTTCGCTTCGTTTGGTTGCATAATGCTATCACTAGCGTTAAATTTGTAAAAATTAACATCAGACACATCAGATAGGATTTTATCCAGCAATTGATACTTTGGTTGATGTAGAGACTTTGAAAAAATATATAGGTTACTAAACCTTAATCCCTGCGGATTAGTGATCAAATTAAAGACAACATTGGTCTTTCCACAGTTTGAGGGGCCACTTACTATACATCGAACAGTGTTTGGAAGTAAACTACCGTGTTTACCATTGTTGATTTTAACGTTATCCACAGTTAAATCATCTATGTTATTAATATTGAATCGATCTTTATGGTGAATAATCTCCATCCTGCTCAAAGGTTAACGATGAAATGAGTTGCTTGTATTAAACCAAGTCCTTTATAGGTATCCATGAATCCTCAGTTTTGTTAAACCCTAACCACCGCACTTTAACTGCGTCCTTTTTTCTTTGTAACACTTTTTCAACAAGATATACATCACCTACTGTTGACTTTAACATTTCATGTCCATAAAATGCACCTTGCAACAAATCTCCTTTGTTATCTTTTAGGATATACGTTTCAGGTACAGTCGGTTGCACTTTATACACTGTAAAAACTTCATTCGTCCAATTGGGAAGGTATTTTTTGGTAAACACTCCCTTATATTTACTAATCCGTACTTTATCACTTACATTAAATTTTCTTGGCTGCATTTTTTCTACTTTAGGCTTTGTATTTTTCTTTATGCGTTTTAATACATCTTTTGCATTTCTTCTATTTACTTTGTTAGGTTTCATACCAATAGTTCTATGAAACCTGTTGTTATAATCATTTATTAATTGTGGTAAAACATCATACCATACGTAAGAACCTCTTTTTGAAAATTGTTTATACAGTGCTCCTTTCAAGGTTCTATTGAATCTTTCTACAATAGCTGCTTTTTTCTCTGAATTTGTAGAATAATGATTTATTTTATATTTATTCATTAACTGTGCAAAGTTTGTATTAAAGTATTCTGTTCCATCATCAGTTTGTAAATGTTTAATTTTGTTTTTATCTCTTTTTATGGCTATTTCCATGGCTTCTGTTACGCTTTTACCAGTCTTGTCCTTTAGAGGCAAAGCGTCTGCAACTTTTGTAAAACAATTAATAATTGTGAGTATATATTTAAATCCTTTGTTTATTCTGCTATGCGGTCGCATTTCAATTAGATCCGCTTGATATAGATCATTTATCCCTTTTATAACAGTATTTCTTCTTGGAATCTTTATTCTTGCAGGTTTGTGTAGTTCATTAATAATCTTCTCCTTCAGGTCTGACATGATGGTTTCACGAAGGCAGCTGATATGGTATTAAATATTCTTTGGTATAAATCTGCTTATATATATATATATATATACATATAGTTCAAGGTCATTTAAAACTTGTGTAAAAAAAGGGGAAACACAGCTTAACATTGCTGTGTTTCCCCTTTTTTTTTACGGAAAGGAAAAGGATAAAGGATCTAGGACGATGAAAAGGTTACTCGTCAATAGGGTTGAGGGAGTAGTGGCCGAATGGTAATGTGTTGATTTTGTCTGGAAGTGTTTGTCTTTTGTCGTCATTACAGGATAGCGCCTTTTTAACTTCAGTCACGCTGTACAGCTGATGGTTAAAACTTCTGATGGTGTTGAATTTAGCTGTAATGATGTTATCCTCAAATAAGCATTGCTTGTAGTGTTCAAAATGCACTTTCTTCTTTAAATATAAACTCTTTACACCTTTAGCTTTCTTAATATAGCTATTCTTCTTTTCTTCTTCTTCTTCTTTTTCATTATAGAGTTTCAAAGAATATAGTTTAGACATCAATGCAACAATCTCTTCAAGCAGAACACCATTAGCCTCATCCTTGAATTTGCCTAGTACTTTTTTGTGTCTGTCATTGTCGTAGTTTGGATGATCTTTTGGATAATCGGAGAAATCAAAGTCGTTCTTGTAAATAAATGTACGCAAATCTTTATACATGTCCAATGTTA
Organism: Allygus modestus; assembly: GCA_963675035.1. Taxonomy (NCBI): domain Eukaryota; kingdom Metazoa; phylum Arthropoda; class Insecta; order Hemiptera; family Cicadellidae; genus Allygus; species Allygus modestus. The sequence continues at coordinate 55,204,494 of OY776112.1, read as the reverse complement.
CTATGCGATATATGAAAGCGTCAGTGTCCATATATGTAATAGATATATTTTCTCTTCCGTAGAACGCCACCATTTTGTTGTAGTGAAAATCGTACATGTGTGTTTTTGAGATGTCCAAGATTGACATGCCTATATACAAAGGACGATCCATCTTCACACTCGTCTTCTTCATGGACACTGCTACAAGTTTTTCATTAATAATTATAGATGTTCCAAAATTTGGCTGCTGTACTAGTTTCTGTAATTTTTTTGCGTCGGTAACAAGTTTAACATTTTTGTGTCTTCTTTTGTTTTCCAATGTTTTTCCAAATATCGCATTATTCATTAATTTAAAGAAATCTTTTTGAAAGTCTGATGTAGCTGCTGCTCTTCTGATGGTATTTGAATCAATGTAGGGTTTCAACCAGCATGATTGAGAAAATTCCAAAACTCTATTAATTTTTGTTAGACGTAGTCCTAATTCGATAGCTTGTTGAACCACCCAAAAGTGAGCCACGTAGCGTTGTTTATTATTTAATGTCATCATTAATTTGGGGTGTTTTCCAATTGGTGAAATTTCTGTTTTAGCAAGAAGTGGAAGGTCATAATGAAGATCATGTAAATTTTCTGGGTATTCAAAATCGCAATCCAAAATATATCCAGTGTCACCATGTTTCGGAATTTGTAAAATATTGCCAATAGAGTCGGGATTAATCCATTTAAAGTTATCAAAAGGAAGTGGGTTTGACATTGCCCATCCGTACAGGTTATTTGCATCGAAATATCCTAAATAGGTTGACGGTTTGGTTTCATCGTAATCGGGTAGGTATTTGTTGTTGGCTTTGACATGTCTGGTAACACTTTGGGTCAATCCGCCTCTTACTCCAGCTTCAACCATTAAAACCATGTCAATGTCTGTTAAAAGTTGGAGTTTGCATTTTGTTTCTTTTAACATGGCTTGCCAAGCTAATCCTGGTGAAGTATACGAATGTAGAGGGTCCAAACCGTATGCAGCAAAACAGGTGTTTCGGAATTCTTCCATTACATCACAAAGAAGAGTTACATCTAGTTTGACATAAAAGTCCGAGTAATCTCCTAAGGTCTTCATATCTAACTCGTTCCATACTCGACGTGCGTGTTGATAGTCCTCAAGTGATATTTCCGAATCATTAAGTTTGTTTTTGAAGTGTTCTGGTGAAGGTAGTGATGTTTCATCAAATCTATGCAGTCCATCGATGTAATCATAGGGGAAGACTCCTTTTCGAAGAACCAAATCCATTTTACTATTGGGTACAATTTTGCTTGTTTCTATCAAATCTGTTCTTCTTAGATTTTCAGATAATTTCATGAGGCTTGAAGGCATAAATCTAAATGAATCAACAAACCTTAATTTAATTTTACCCACCTTTTTTGAAAAGCTTATAAATTTTTCCATTGTAGTAGCCAAAACGTCTATTGCTCCATTATCTCTTCCTAGTTCGGGGATTATGAAGTGCGAATCATAACCACTCAGATTGTGCAGAACTACGGGGATAAAATATGGTAGTTTGTAGTTCAAGTTGCAAGCGTTACAGGCTGCACCTCTGTACGCTCCCGTAAGATGATCATGGTCACGAACTTTAACGTTATCCAGTGTAAAGGTGTTATTACACAAATAACACGTTGTTGTTGAATCATAATGTTGAAGTTCTTCTTCTTCCATAGGTGACATGGGTACCTTTGTTCCATACAGTTCTTCTACCTTTGCAGCTATGTCATACAAATCATCGACAAAGTATTTGGCTGCTTCTTCACCGCGATAAATCTTTGGAGAAGATGATAGTCCATATTTTTGAAGATGGTCTTCAGTCAACGTGGATTTAATTAGTATGCAATAACTGTTTGGTGAATGAAGTTGGTATTTGCTTCTTCTTGTAACGTCCTCTTCTTGTTGTTCAAGCGGATGTAAAGAAGACTCGAAATCAGCGTAAACAACAACAGGTACACGGTATTGTTGTATTACTTTGTCAAATTTTATCTGCGCTCTGCTAGGATGCGGCAATTTAATTCTTACTTCATAGTTTCCATTACATAACCGCTGGTGTTCTACTAACCAATCAGACCCTCCCCTTCTTAGTTCTTTGTTCACGTGACAAAAACATCTTTTGCAAATTGTCATCTTTCTTTTATGCTTAGATAATTGATTAGAAACAAGACTTTCAAATTTTTTGATATACACAAAGTGTGAAATATCACCTTTAGTAATTAATAACAAATCGGTATGATCTCTGCGCTCATTTGGTGTTATACGCAAGGGGTACAAATTGTTTGTCGAATCCAATCCGAAGAGGTTGACAGAAGCTGAAGGATTTTGTTTTTCAAATTTTGAAACGTCTGTTATAGCAACAGGGTAAGTCATCCCTTGGAAATTATATCTATGTTGTACTTCTTCATAATAGTGACTTGGTCTTTCCGGATGAATTGTTACATATTTGGCCAACATAGCATATTTAAAACACTCAGTATCTTGATTTTGTACGTTGACGCAGGATAAGGTATTTCTAATCTTTGTTGGTAGAGGAATGTAGCTACTTCCTCGAATTCCATAGCCGTGTTTGTGTACTCTTAAGTCTAGCCCTGTGATGCTTAACAAATTCCATCCAGAGCCTCTTCCTTCATGTTCTTGTATTTTAGTCATTAGCTCTTCAAAACATTCAGATACGATTGAATCAATATCTGACGAAAACATAATAGTTCGGTTTTTTGTTAAAAACCCTCTCGGTGAAGTTTCATTTTGAATGTTTGTAAATAAAGCATCCATTAATAGTCCAAATTTAATAAAATTTAATCTTTTTAATTCATTTTGCAAAGTGTTGCTTACCAATCCTTTTGCGTTATTTAAAAACTCTTCGAGTTGTAATTTTGCATTGTCAATTTTGAAGTGGGTTACTACATTACCCGGAAGTGCTCGGGCATGTAGTTCTACATTTACTGCTGTTGATGCTGAAGGACGGTGAAGTGTAGACAGAGCATGCGTAGAAGTCGATGCAGCTGATGATGTTGAAGGATGATGAAGTGTAGACAGAACAGGCGTAGAAGTCGATGCAGATGATGATGATGTTGAAGAACGGTGAAGTGTAGACATAGCAGAGGTAGAAGGCGATGTTGATGGTGCATATTGAATAACACTAGGTCTGGAATTTTGGTGTTGAGCTAACATTTGATCTATTTCTTTCAATTCTTCTTCTTCATATTCTTCATTTTGGTTTTTGTTATGTTTCAGTTCTTTATGTATCATTAAAATAAATTCATCCTTAAATGAAGACTTGCAAATATCGCAGCGATGCATAATGTAGGTGCGATCTCCACAAGGGTCAAGGCAATAATGAACAACACTGCAAATACCCCTCTATTTATACCCTAGCAAAAGTAATGGGGGTACGTATTACGTTAAGTTTACTATTTTTTTTTTTTTTTTTTTTTTTTCTGCATTTTATATTTACTATTGTAGCTGGAGGCTACAAATTTCTGTATTTAGGTCAAGGTCATTGAACAAATTTACCAAAACGGGGAATAGAGCAGTAAATGATTTTATATTAAACCATAAACTGATCTATTCCCCGCTCTGTATTTAACTAAGACAATTTTCTCCAACAGAAACATTTGATAAATTTTAAACTCGGATGTGAAGTTGGATTGTACACATTGCATCTTGATCAACTAAAAATTTCATAAAACAATAGGGATCTTCAGTTGTAGATTCATCTTTAACATATTCAATAGTCAACATTGCCGAACGAAGATCTTGTGGAATTACGTCGACTTTTATGAGATGTAAGTTTTATCACATCATCGATATCGATGAGGGGAAAGCTGTAGCAAACGGAGTTTCCTGGTGGGTTCATCATGTCTATATGATAAATATACACTGTTGCATCGTCTTTAAATAGACGTTCCCCCACCATTAAATGTATAAGTTACCCCACTTTTTTAATCATGTAAATGGGTCAAGGTCATACAACGATATTACCAAAACGGGGAATAGAGCAGTAAGTGATTCTCACTATAACCACAAACTGATCTATTCCCCGCTTTGTATTTAAAGTAAACTATTTGAAGACAACAAAAACTTATTCAGATTCTTCCGATGATAATGATGATGATGAGCTCATATCACTAAATAAGCGACGACGAACACAAAAGTTCCCTGTGACTGGATCTAGAACTACATCATCGATATTAATACTGCTTGGAGGGGTTTCACTATCAACAAGGTCCATTTCCTCCAAGCAAAGCAACTGATGATGAAATTCCGGTTCATTATTATCGACATCTTCGTCGTCAGTCAACAGCTCCAACAGCTCCATCTCTCCAAGATATGGTTCACTGCTAGCAAACTCACTCAGTAGTTCAAAGCCACTAAATAGTTCAAGATCACTAAATAGTTCACCTTCCATCTCTGAATCATCATCGTCTTCATCTTCGTTTAAATGTAATGGAATATTTTCAATCAATTCTAGTATAGTCTTCTTAGAAGGGAAAATGTTATCTCTGGGCGACATGATTCCAAGTAGCAGACTGATTTACCACTAATACGAAACCACCTTTTATACATGATTTCGGTGGTGGTGGGGGTAAGTGTTGAAAGTGCAAGTGGTAGGGAAAAGTGATAGGGAAGAGGTATTATTGTAACACAAATGATTAAGTCCTGTAAGTGGGTCAAGGTCACCTTATCCTATTACCAGAACGGGGAATAGAGCAGTAAGAGATTCTTATTCAAACCTCAAACTGATCTATTCCCCGTTCTGTATTCCCCCCCCCCCCTTTGGCGTTTTATTTAGTTTATGAGGTTGTGTAATAAAGGCACAGTGTGTAGCCTTCTTGTAATAATTGGACAATTTTTTTCTTCAAAGGGATTGGTTTTACATCTATTTTTACTTCTTCTGTTCCACGAATACCCAATCCTTTGACCTGAACATGTTGGTACTCCGTTAACAGTTGGTAAACACGCTGGATAAAAGTATCCGCTTTAGCAGTAGAGTCAATATAGTGGAGGTATACCATGGTAGGTGCTCTCTTGACGCAATTCAGAACCAAAGTGATAATTGTCTCTGTAACATCGGGCTTATATACCCATCGTTTTTTTTTTTTTTTTGTTTTTTTTTTTTCTTTAATTACAGGTTTGGAACAATATAAAATGTTATATTAATGTTCCATCCTTTATCGACTAACCTTACCATATTACCAAAGATTTTATATAACTTTCTACTGTAGTTTGTTTCAAATGCTTCATTTTCACTACTATAAACTTCACCTGTTGGTCTCCACATGTACAATTGACAACTAACCTCTATATCAAGATACCGTAGCAGTAATCTCCTTACATCAAGCACCTGATCAATGTTTTCGACCCGTCTGCTAACTATTATAGTTGCTGCAGAGATAGAAGTAGTGGATGCATTCATTTTCAGCAGAGTACTAATTTTTACCAGCGATGTAGAACCTCCTTTATACTTAGTTTAGGTAGTGGTGGGGGTTAGGAAAAGATATTGTTGTGAGAAATAAGAAGATCTTTCATTATTTTTTATCAAACGAATATTTTCTAAGTCCCAAGGTCATTTACACCAGTTGCCAGAACGGGGAATAGAGCAGTAAGTGGTTCTCACTTGGACCGCAAACTGATCTATTCCCCGCTCTGTATTTTAAAGTAAACAATAACTCTTCTCACTATTGAGCAGCCTTTGTTCTTTGAAGCTCAAGTTCTAAGTCTGCAACCAGGCGAAAGTCTGCATCATGCTCCTCCCATTGTTCAGGAGAACGCGGTTGACCACACCACTTAGTAAAGGCGTACCTCATCGCCTCATTGTACTCCTCCAGGATAACATGATAGGGTCTTGGTTGTTGCGTTGTTGAATGCATCGGTGATGTAGTTTGTTGCGGTTGAGACTGAGCACCATTTTCTGCAACCTTATTAATTTTATAAACCTCAGTCATTTCAGCAGCCTCAACAATCGCGTACAACTCCTCTTCGCTAATTTCCTTTCCCCATGTGTTGCTGTTGACGCTCATGACGATACAACTAATAATTATATTCCGAATCTCTCGCTTAAATACCCGCTTACCCCCTCCCCTCTTTACTGTTGAATAATGTCTTTAATATAATATTTCTCCTTTTTCCATTTAAGTTTTATCTTTGACTTAGTACAATATATCTAAGTCCGTTATTTAGGTCAAGGTCGTTGTAGCATTGTAAAAAAAGGTGTGGACAACCTATTTACACTCTGCAGCATATGCTACAAATTGTAAATAGGTTGTCCACACTTTTTTTTTTAATTTGGAAAAGACTATTTTTAATTTGGAATACACTTTTTAATCTTTTTTTATTTTAAATGTTTTCCACACACTGAAACCTGTATCATTTCGAATTAAATAGTTCTGTTTGGTAAGTTCTTTGACGTGGAGGTCCATGCCTCTAGGCAACTCTACATAGTACAATTTACCTTCACATTGAACCACCACCTTTGCAAAGCCCTTTGATTTAACAAAAAAGTATCGTTTATTTCTACAAAGCCTATTAATTCGAATTTTGGTTGGTCTCACTGCTGGATGGGGTGTAGAAAGAGAAACGGTGCCCTTGTGATTTTGTTTTAAATGTGATCTGCATACTTCTTCATTTAAAACACAAGACTTAGCACAACGTTCCCCTTTCCTTGCACCTTTTTTAAAACTGTAGCTGCATCTTGGTGCAGGAAGTATAGACTGCCTTCTCAAGGTTTTTAATTGTTGAAATTTCTCTGAAGGAGATTCGTTGTTAATACAGATCACTGAAGGACGGGAAAGGACACTTACAGAAGGTGTAGAAGGTTTGGTAGGAGAAGAAGAATGTAGACTTGCAGATGGTGTTGAAGAGCCTGGTGTAGAAGGTGGAAGAATGCTTGCCAGCGCCTGCTGAAGAAGCGAAGGAGCTGGTGAAGCCAAAGATGGTGCAGTTGTTTGCTCATCCTTCCTCGGTGATGGAGAAGGTGAGCGAGAAGTAGCCGAAGAAGATGAAGACGACGAAGACGATGAAGAAGATGAAGAAGATGAAGAAGCGGACGGGGGAGCAACGAGGTTTTCTTGAAGTAATTGCGGTCGTGGTGCAGGCTCCTCAGGAACAATGCATGATAATATTAACGCCTGCCGAAGGATGGAAGGAGCTGGCGGAGCAGATGACGGAGCAGGTGAAGAGTGCTCAACCTTCCTCGGCAAAAGTTGCTTCCTACGGTCAGACATCTCGGGAACTGAACTGTACTCGTGATGTGTAAGCAGCAGAATGATTTTACCACTGGTGAAAACCCTCCTTTTATACCCAGTTGTAGAGGGGGGGGGCTTTAGAGGTTAGGGAAGGAATATTGTTGTAATGTTTTACTAAACGAAAATTTTCTAAGTCCCGAAGTGGGTCAAGGTCATCTGAACATGTTGCCAAAACGGGGAATAGAGCAGTAAGTGATTCTCACTTGGACCACAAACTGCTCTATTCCCCGCTCTGTATTAGGAGAAGAGGACTAGCTTAAAGCTCGCAATTATAGGCAAATAAACCTGATAACGGAACACTAACCTCTCCCCCGAAAAAATTATTCACCCAACACACAAACGATATAGTCAGTTAACAACAGTCGCGCACTCTGAAACCGCAAGGACGTTCATCACTGTGTAGGCGTCAGAATACTACGAACCGAAGTACAATAATACCTGACCAAGGTCCCCTTAAGTTTATTTCCCCGATGATGTATCCTCCAAGATAAGCAAAATGGTCAGTTAACAACAGTCGCGCACTCTGAAACCGCAAGGACGTTCATCACTGTGTAGGCGTCAGAGTTTTACGAACCGAAGTACAATAATTACCTGACCAAGGTCCCCTTAAATTTAACCAAAAATAAGCAAACTGACTGAATCTGTTTCTCGTGAGTAAGGGTTAAGATAGGTAAAGTCATCCGGTTTGCGCGCCGTAATGACTTAAGGTCGGTTTTCGTGCCATACCTTTTTGTAAGGGGTTAGGAAAGGTGTTTATTTGAGAAACATAATCCCCCCTGAGATATTTAAAGACATAAGGTCGGTTTTCGTGCCATACCTTTTTGAATGGGAGCGTGAAAGAAAAGTACATATTTCATTAGTAAATAAAAAACACTTCAAAAACACTTTAAAACCAACACCAAACTAACTACAGTTAAACTAACTACATTTACTAGCAGCAAACTACAAGCGTTATTCTAACATGCTTAATAATACACAGACATGCCTTAAGCTAAGGTAGCATCTCTAATATATAGTGGTACCAACTCTATACTAGAGATACTATTGCGGACAGCGCGGGCAAACAGCTAGCTAGGCTGTCGGCCTGCGACTGCGAACCCTCTGCGGGCTGCTCCCGCTTTTATAGGAATATATCGGGGGAGGGGGGGGGGAGCTTCGACAGTAGTTTGTTCTAACGCTGTATAGCACACTTTGAATTGCTCCAAGTCCGGTAACTGGGTCAAGGACACGTTAAAATATTTTGTAAAATAGCAAAGGTGTTACCTTTGCTATTTTACTTTGGAAGAAATCTGTACTACGTTTAAACAAGGGAGACTGTTATCCGTTTTACGCAAAACTCCTTGCATGATCTTTTGATAAAATGGAAAAGATTAATGCCGGAGGGCGATTCCCATTCCACCAAAATACAATGCATATCATTTCTATGCAACGGTCTCAGCTCTATTTTTACTTTTAATTTAATGCCACGAAACTCATAAGTAAGGATGGACAGAAAGGCTTCTGAAATAGCAAGCTCGGAAGGAACAAGCCAAGTGTTTACACCTACAGCTTCCATAGCGATATGATGATTTTTACCACGCTGTTGCAGTATATATTAAATTTCCCCTTCCATAAATTTTGTGCTAAAACGTGGTTGTGTACATTGAATGTTTCTTGAATATTTTCTAAGTCCTAATCTAGGTCAAGGACACGTTGAAGATAAAAGCATTAAGTGTTAAGCAAACTACAAAACATTAAATGTTAAGGAAACACATTCCATCTACAATGTTATTATAAAGCATCAAAATATGGTCAGTTTACAACAGTCGTGCACTCTGAAACCGCAAGGACGTTCATCACTGTGTAGGCTTCAGAATACTACGAACCGAAGTACAATAATCCCCTGACCAAGATCCCCTTAAATATATTTAACTAGCAGCAAACTACAAGCGTTATCTAACATGCTTAAACAAACTAACTAAACATGCAAGGGCGCGGATCTCTTAATTGCGCGTCGGGCCCAACGCACACTTAACAGACCTACGCTGCAGCAGGCACTGCAACCCAGTGGGACGTTCATCGCAACGGGCGGCAGGCTACTGCGAAGAGACGCTCGAAATCTCGGGTTATATAGACGGAGAATGGGAAATCGGGATATTAAGGGGAAAGCGGGATAAGGGATAACCCTGCTTCGTTGCGGGATTTTATCCCGCACTTCCAAGAACATTTTTCCCTCGACCTTGACCTTGACCTTGAACATGACCCAAAAGGGGGGGGGGGTCCGTCAGGGGGGGGGGGTTCCGTCGGGGGGGGGGTCCGTCGCGGGGGGGGGGTCCGTCGCGGGGGGGGGGGGGGTTCCGTCGCGGGGGGGGGGGCCGGTTCTAAACCAGTCCTCAGCTTTCTACCCATATATGGATAGGGCAAGGTTTCACTTTACGACCTGCTTCACTCTGCCAGCCGCCTCATTCCGGCTTTGGATTGCAACCAGTACACACGTGCTCTATCCAACTCTATCTTATCCATTTTCTTTTCCATCCTATTTACACCATGTCTTCTCCTCTGACTCCTGAAAAACTCCAGCGCTTAAAGGAATCTTTGAAGAGGTCGACGGAAAGAAGGAGCGGGTTTAAGAGACCTTCAACTTTGAAGTCTCTCAAACGGAATCTCCATGGTCATCCGCTGTATTTTGAACAACGACCCTCGACTCAGCCTCGACCTTCTACATCGGCTCAGCCTCGGCCTTCTACATCGGCGGCTCAACCTTCGTCTCCAACACCGACTGTCGATGAGGTGATGCAACGGACAAGGGTGATGGGGCTGAACGACTTGGTGACGCCGTTTGAAGTCTCCAAGGTCGAGTTTCGAAATCTGAAGCGGATGACGGAGTATAAATATGTGGCAACCAACGGGGACCACGTGTTCCTGTTTCAACACACCATCCACTACATCGAGGTGCGTCTGCCGCAGTCTCTCCCACCGCCACCTCCTCTGATACCTGATACACAGGAGTTATTCTTAACCAGAAAAGATGGGAGGGTAAAGTGGGTTTTGAAGAATAAAGTTTGAACTGATCCTTATCCCGACCAACCTTCAGCACGCAAACGGTCCTTTTCAGGACCACCCTAAGCATTTCAAGTTAGGGACTTGGCCTGTACATAGGCAGGAGAGTTTGTTTGTGCAGCCCACTTTGTGAAATTTTCTAAGTCCCAAAGTCCTTGAACTTGACCTTGACCTTGAACATGACCCATGTTGGGGGGGGGGTACAAAGTTTTTCCAAAGTATGTCATGTGGGTACTCAAATTACGCGAATTGATCAGACGAACAAGATGGTGCAAACAGAATTCAGATCCGACCAACGGTATAGCAGAAATAGCGAAAAAACCAATGTTTTCAAGGTTACATACTAATAGCTTCTTTAATATTGGGTTAAAGTATAGCGAGTGGGTACTCAAATTACGCGGGTTAATCAGACGAACAAGATGGTGCAAACAGAATTAAGATCCCAACGGTATAGCAGAAATAGCGAAAAAACCAATGTTTTCAAGGTTACATACTAATAACTTCTTTATTATTGGGTTAAAGTATAGCGAGTGGGTACTCAAATTACGCGGGTTAATCAGACGAACAAGATGGTGCGAATATAATTCAGATCCGACTGAGATTAAGGAAGAAACAGCGCGAAAACAACACTTTCAAGGCCTGACATTAATAAATACTTTGTTTATGGATTAAACTACGACAAGTTATTTATAGTTTAAAGTATAACGAGGTAACGTTGTTGTGCGGGTAGGTCGGGTGGGTATCATACACGCTAGCGCTATATCATTATACTTTTAGCTCTTGCAGGATTAACATCTACCTATAGAGTTTGTGTTATTCTAAAGATGTCACAGTTTTACAGAAATATGACGAAGGTGTCCTTCAACAGTCCGCCTGCCACCACCTTCTACTTCTCCGACTGTGAAGATAGAAGGTCTACGCTGTTAGTGGATTGTGAGCGATTTCGCCGTAGAATACTCCAGGCTGAAACATTCTTAGCAAGTTGTCTGCTACGCAAGATGCATCATATGAGTACATGCAATAAATTAGATCACAGTGACTGTTATGATTGCGTAAAAACAGTGTCGAGCAAGAATTGTTAATGTTTTCAGTTACGGAGCTCCGATCCTCACAGAGTCAGAGCTAGACCCTAACTAATGCATGTCCCGTAGTTATTGTGCGATGTGAAAACTTGGTGGGGGAAACTGGTGTGGTGGGGGGTAAAGGCGAGTGTCTATCCTACATGCTTGTATCACTTCAGTATACCTGCGGCTCTTGCATAGTTCACATGGATTCGCAAATACAAGGCACTACTGTTTCTTCCACATGTTCTTCTTTTAATATTGAGCAAGCTGACAATACAAATGATGAAATACAAGTACATGAAGTTTCTAGCACAATATCTACTGATGCAGAAGCAATAATGTCATCCCTAATAGGGTTTGACTAATGATGGTGGATGTAGTAGCAACCATCTGCCGCGCACTTGCCACCTACCGCCTACCATCTGTCGCCTGCCATCTGCCGTCCGCCATCTGCTCCGCCCCACCACACTTTTACCCCCACCATTTTGTTTGATACCAAAACGCTAGCTAGCGAGTAGTCAGTACACCTCCGGCTCTCGACCGGTGTACATCGAGCTCTCTGTTGAAATGTCCATCAAAATTAGGTGTATTCATTATGACTATTCATCTGGCGAGGCCGCAACTCGTCCGGATCAACAACATCGATGACAACCAACAACGGGGAACTATTGTAAACATGAATTATTGTAAATAAAGTAATATTTGTAATATGAATTATTGTAAATAAAATAAAGTAATATTTGTATTAGTACTACCTCGCACTCGTATCATTCGATTGCTTCATTCGATAATTTTCATTCGATATTTTATCGAATTAAAACTATCGAATCACAATCGGATTTTACGCGTGCGAGGTAGTACTTTTTTAAAATTACCTCCCCGTGACCTTGAACTTTGAACTTTAACTCATTTCGTCACAAAACCGCCTACGTCACTGGCTCAGCCCCAGATAACATCTTTCATGACTCAGCACTTCCGGTCACGTGACCGGATGACGTCACTTCCGGCGCAAAACCCGCAAACCCACACTACTTATATCCCGTTAATGTCAGGAGTAACTCAACGAATATTGGAATACATATTAGTGGTCCTTGCTGAAATTCCAATTTTAAATACAAGAGATAATATAAAGAAGTGGTAGATTTAATTGTTTGTGAAACCAAATGTTTTTTACTGTTTAGTTTTGGGAACTTTCATAACCTCCAAGTACAGAACGTCAAGGTCCTCTTTTATTTAAACTTAGTAGTTTGGCTGTTTCAAATCGTCAAGGTACAAAACTTCAAGGTTCTTATTTAGAATGTTTGTAATCTAGTTGTTTCAGAAATTCAAGGTACAAAACGAAAAGGTTGTATAAATACATTATATGAAAAACAACTAATTTCAAAACGTAAGTTTAACAACGTTCAGGTCAGTAACTCGCTCGCTTTCAGTCCACTTAGAGGGAAACAAAAGTATTGAGGTTGGCTGTAGTTTAACCGGAGTGAATCCAGATTAGGTTTGGAGTGAAATCGCTTTCGCCGTTTACGGTTATAACAAATACTACCTTGACGTTTTGTACCTTTAGCTTTTGAACCACCTCCGTTTTAAAATTGTTTTTTAATACTACATTTATGTTTTAAAACTGGAGGTTTTGAAAACAGTCTTATTTTACATTTTAATAACTGAGACTTGGCGTTATGTACCTTTACGTTCTGAAACCACGAATCATTTTAAATAGGACCTTTACGTTCTGTACCTTGACGTTGTGAAACGGACCCTTAATTTTGTTCTTTACTCACATCTTGCCTCACGGTTGATAGGGTTTCAAGCCAACTTAGCAAGCTTGAGAAAAAACAACTCCATTACAAATATTTGAAAAATACAAAATTGATATAGCATGGTCCGTAATAAGATAATCTAGTATTTCTTTACAACAATTAAACTACCAGTAAAAGGTTAGGTCTAAATTTAAAGAGATTTTAAGACATTTTTTAACAAAATCAGCATCACGGGAAGACCTAAAACCTTTTGATCAATCTTACTTATATCAAACTCGGTACTTCGCCCAATGTCCCTTCGTTTTAAAAGCGTTGATTGAGTTTTTATATCCTATATCTCGGAATCGGTGTACAGATATTATAGCAATCGCGATTAAACAGTGTATACAAAACAATGAAGACTGAGTATAACCACCGTTATTTCATTTCACATTCAATTAGCTATCTGACAACACAATGAATTGTTTCATTAATAAGGTCAAGGAGCATTAATAACTAGTCTTTGTTACACATGTGATACATCACATACTATCAGTTGATTGTTTCCAAAGTATAACTAGTAAGAATAGTAGAACCGTTGTTAAGGGCATTTTTATAATGAGTTAATTTTACCTCTAAAATAATTTTATTTTATGTGGATAAAATTAATTCACCTCTCAGAGACATTTTAAACTGTAAAAACCTTTTGTAAATAAGAATACCAAAAACGAAACCCAACTGAATCATTTGTGTATATCCAATATAAAAATAATTTTATCACAATCAAAACATAAATTCCTAGAGCACTAGATACACAGAAAGATTCACTGTTAAAATTCCCTCCGATTATTACGTCCCTGTGGATTAAAATAAATTACAGTTTTAATATTAAATTTCTTCCAAAGATACACACGTTTATATTTCTTCTTAGAGAAACTTCGATTTATGCAGAGTAGAATCGTTAAGAGGCACGTTTTCTCTTTCTGTTTACTAAAGGGCTTACCGGTAAATCACAAATAAACGTCTCATTTATCATTTCGTTCTAAATCTGCAAAATAAAAATAAAATTGAATTAAACTGTAGAACAAACCTGTATTATTTATACGAAGTTTACAAGGTAGGGAGTTTTAAACATCGCCAATTCATAATAATATTGTAAATCTAGGATGTACATAAGAATAGCTATTAGTATTCTCTAGTTTTACCTACTTATAATTTATTTATTTATAAAACCAGTTACAAGAGATCTTCCGTTTTCAGAGTCTCAGGAGGTAATGACATTCCTGGAGGTTTCAAATGGTGGCTAATTTCCCAAACCCATTACATCTGGGGTGCAATTTTGACCTTAATACCTACCTATACACTAACCTAACTCTCTCTATTTTTGAATTTTCTTCAAGTTTAAAGCCTGATGTTTTATGAAGTTTGATTATTTTGATGCAATGTTAGATTTTCTGGATTTTATATATATAACTTAGAAATTTATCATTGTTAGCCCTTGTTCTTTTATTTTGGGAAATTACAATATTTTATTAAATTTTTAATTTGTGGGTGTTTATATTTAATCGGTATACAACAACGTGAGTAATGGTAGATAACTTAACAATGCCCGTGATTAACTATTAACCGAAAGTTCAAACCTGACAGATAATTTTACTCAGGCAATGTAACACTCATGACACATATTGAGTGATTTTTGAAACTCAATATTATATTATACCCATACCCTATTATTATACCCGTTTAATACACTTGGGAGATAATCATTCTGAAATTTTTTTAAGGATTTACATCATTCCGAAAAACTTACAGATTATGAACGAATCCAGTCCTAAAACTTTCAACGGGACATTGTTTTCTCAGACTAATTGAGCCAACATGAAAGCACTACATACCATAAAACAAGCTATTGCTACTCCCAAAATTTAATATAATTATCCAATTATGCAAGAGACATTTTTTGGCGTTTCATAGATCGTTGGATGATTGAAGATTAAAGATAGTAGCTCAAGGACAAGATAGTAGCTCAAGGACAAGATAGTAGCTCAAGGACAAGATAGTAGCTCAAGGACAAGATATTAGCTCAAGGACAAGATAGTAGCTCAAGGACAAGATAGTAGCTCAAGGACAATATAGTAGCTCAAGGACAAGATAGTAGCTCAAGGACAAGATAATAGCTCAAGGACAAGATAGTACCTCAAGGACAAGATAGTAGCTCAAGGACAATATAGTAGCTCAAGGACAAGATAGTAGCTCAAGGACAAGATAGGACCTCAAGGACAAGATAGTAGCTCAAGGACAAGATAGTAGCTCAAGGACAAGATAGTAGCTCAAGGACAAGATAGTAGCTCAAGGACAAGATAATAGCTCAAGGGACTCTGAAAACTAGTTTCTTTGCATGTTAGCCAGAGAAAATAACATTTTTCTATAAGAAAATATTGAGAACTATTTAACGTCAGTTTTGAAGTTTGATAGCGGTATTTGATAAGGTGCAAAGTAAGTTTTAAGACATTTTTGGCGTCCATGACAAGACTTTCATTTTACTTATATTCCCACAACAACAATAGAAGTAATAATTCAGCATAAGAATAAAAACGGAAAGAGAAAAAGTCAAAATACTCTCATCAAAAGCCTGAAATTAAGCGATTTCTACTTATATTATGCAGCTAAATATTGTTTATGTGATGGCCAAACCTTGCCTCTACATTAAGCTAGATTATCTTATCCCTAGGACCACTTAAGCTCCTTTACCCAACACAATACAAGATTAAGCACCAAAATGACTGAGGGTTTGGAAATATCTCTGCTACCAGCAAAAACTGCATAAATCCCAGCTCTTCAAAACTGACCGTCACAATGCTGATAGATTAGAATTACAACTGAATGACTTCATTCTACGTAAATGTTTAATATCATATTCAAACAACTCTTTCATTACTTTGTTACAACTTTTATTATTTCAATTAAATAGAATATATTTTGTTACCATAAAACATAAATGCATGAATTGGCTTGCGTCAAATTAATCTAAAAACATAAAAATACATAGACTACAACAAGACTACAAATTAGTACTACAACAACTACATTACTCATAACGTAGTAATCGTCTACTGAAATAAGAAATATCTTCAGCTTAGTTTTAAAACGAAGGAAATATTCTTTAACAATAAGGACATCAGGAAGGTCATCAAATAATGTCGTGACATTGTAATAGGTGAAATGTTTGAAAAGGAGTATCATTGTAAGGAATACCTAATTTATAAGTTATAAAATATATTTCAAGTCGTTTTAATTACTTTCATAAACTAAGTACCATATATTAGGAATTCCAAAGTATAATGTTTCTTTAGTTTTGGTACATTTTTATTTTAAAACAAAAGAAAAATGCATATTTTGTACAAAAATAAATTAAATATTATAGTTTTTCACAAAACTGTAATGAAAATATTAAAGCTAATTGTGGACAGTATGAAACAATAAAAACAAACATTCCTTGGCAACAAACATTCTTGTACTTGTGTCTAGTTTTAAAATTGACAGTCTGATTTTATGAGATACTAGCTGATGTATCCATACGTCACACAGGAGTTGTCTTTACCCGTTATATAGTCAATGAAATGTGCATTTTAGTTAGCTTGAAACAGCTGTTCTTGCTTCTGCTATTTAAGCTGTCAAATGGAAGTATCCTCAGCTGTTCGCATTACAGTTCCTGAATGTTTACTTTCTTCTTAAATGTAAATATAGAAACTTAAGACGTTCACGGGGCGTAGCCCGAGGAGATTTTAAGGAAGTGAATAGGCCTATGTGTTGCATGGGTTCAAGATCTACCTTTGTGTAAAGTTTCAGCCCAGTCGGTTTAGTAGTTTTTGTGTTCACCCGGAACATCAGAAAGACAGACAGAAACCACCTCTTCTCTATAATATTATAGATTTTGAAAAAAGTTTCGTCTATTAAATTTAAATTGGTAAAATGTGTATTAGTTACCATCCACATAAATATGTACGTATAATATAAAAAAGTAATTCGATAAAAATTGCCAACTAAAGATCAACAACAGTGAGTCACATTTCTGTTTGATTAAACATATATCAGCTTCAGCGGCAACAAAATTCTTTGCTTAAGCATAGATTTTTTATTTTAATGTAATAATTACGCGTGTACACCTAATTTCAATGAACACTAGACATCATGCTCTCAGATAAGTAGGATATTTTAACATGTCCTAACTGCCTCCAAACCTCACCATCTTCATATAGAAGAGACACTGTGTTGCTTAAAGAACTAGATTTAATAACTGATGTTCAGGTGGAGTAACACCGACCTATCAATTCCACACTTGAATGTGTAAATATATAATGCATTTCTTCACCTTCCTTATCCCTAGGGGTATGTTCAAACAACACATGCGAATAAAGGAGTTTGTGTTATATCCAAACATGTAAATTATTTTGATATTTTTTAGCATGTAAAGCCATTAATTTAGGGTTAGGAATCAAATTTAAAATTGTGTTTTATGTTATTTGTGAGTTAAGAACATTAAGTCACAAAAAAGGACTTTAAATTTCCGCTAGCACGACAATTGTTAGTATTCTTACCTGTGACCTGTATAGCTTTTCCAATAATATCAGAGACTAATTGTAGTTTGATGCATTATACTAACCATAATTTTGTTAAAGATTATTGATTATGATCCTGTTTTGAATTAAACACAAAATAATCTAACAGTGGAAAAACAACGTCGGATGATTGTTTTAATTTTTATTTCATATTGTAATATCTTCCAGTAATAAGACGTTATTTTAAGTTGTTTTAGCGAATTTCCCCTATAAGGAAGAAGTTATTACCTTAGTCGGCATGGTAAGACCTAGGCCCGGGACCATGATACTTTTCGTTTTGAGGTCCCCAGACCCCAAAAACACCATTCGTTCGAAACTGTATATATATCACACACTATATATATGTATGTGTGTGTGTGTGTGTGAGTGTGTCCGTGAGCATGATAACTCTCGTAAAAATGATGCGATTGTGATTAAATTTGGTATAAACGGTAAAGCAACATTTATGACTTAAGGTTCGAAAACCAGCTAGATCGCTGCATCCGAAGAGGTATTTTGGGGGGGTTTTGAACCCCGAAAATGGGTTTTTGAATTGTTTACATATAATTTTTGAAATAGTACAGAGATATTGAAAGTGCTAAACACAGTACGTTGTCAAATGTTATTTTTAGGGAGGAAAAGAAAAATTTTATATCTCGCTTATTTATGAACGTATACTGATGAAACTTGGTACCGGCTTCATCTCGTTGTGGTCTATTGATATTTGCTCAAAAAAACTTTTTCCAAAGTCTCCCGTAGCAGCAAACGTGCGTACTCAGCCCCCATGTTATTCTTATGAAAAATAATTAAATACTATGTCTCCCTTAATTATGAACATAAATGAATAAAAACTTGTATAAGACTTCATCTAGTTCAATTATATTGATATTAACAAAAAACCCATTTTTTGTGTTCCTTGTTGGAGCAAACCTGCGTACTCAGCCCCCATGTTATTATTATTGAGAATAATTAAAATGGTTTATATTGCTTATTTGTGAATATATTTTTATGAAACTTGGTCAGGGGCTTTATGTAGTATTAAGACATTTATATCTCCATTGGAAATTTTCTGAGTGTGCAGGTTTGCTGCGACGGGGGTATTGTTTTATGTATCACCCTACAATTATTCGGAAACTTTAATCACGAGACATTATACAGGTTTAATTAAAATTTACATTAGGTTCTACTCCTCCTTGATTAAAATTAATTTTTGGTAAGGAGGTGGAAAGGAGAAATAAGGAGTTTGAACTTTTGATAAAGCCAATAACGCTTCTCAGAAATTCTTGTCAGGACTAATTTTCAATTCCGTCGAGAGCTAAGTTTCATTTGATTTAATAAAAGAAGTGCAATATCATAGTTGTTTTTAGTTTTTTTTAACTATAACCAACTCAACGAAATTATCGCACTTATTTATTATGTATCTATAACTACTACTGATGTAAATATATTTACAAAAATCTTGACTATGACAAGTGACCTGGAAAATAATTTTCATTAGCGACCTATACAATATTTTATTAACTTGTACAATTTGTCAAATAGCTAGCCAATTATGTTTAATTGGACGAATAATTTCATGGAATTATTTCATCATCAAGGAACTAAAGCATAACGTTACTCAGTTGTGTTCAATATCAATGTTAAATTAATTTTCCGCTATCAATTTCAATACTAAGCATCTTTTATTGCAGTTTTCTGCTAAGGAATTATACATCAATTAATTATTACAAATCTTTCATGGCTTTGTAAAAACAAAGTACAAAGTCTTTTTTCAATTACTATAACCAGATAAAATTAAAAGACGTATCATACGATTATGAAAATACATAAACTATTATCATAAACTAGGGGAGTCTACGTGTGCTCATATCGCTGACCAACAGCCAATGATAAATTTAGGAAAAGATTAGAGGTTTTCAGTAATTTACTGATTTTTCAAATCATAGTATTGTTTAGTGATTTTATTTGTATACATTGCGTTTACCATATTACGAGAAAATTGTGCGTGTGTGTATGTGTTTGTCCGGTTGGTTTTTAAAACGGCTCATCAACACCCGGACTATATCACATTGCAGGGAACCAACAAATTTTAACTCTTATTTTCCGACAATTTGCATAGGTTTTTTGTTTTGGCCCCAATCCTTGAGTTTCCGACCTAACTTGCCTTCAAAATTGTCAAGTTATTCTTATAAAAAAAATATTATCTAAAGGGCTAATAAAACTGTCTGGCTTCTCAAAACTGCTCCTGGACCACACCACATTGTTTCTATCAGTTTCAAATGTCCAATTTCGACGTATTATTCTTAACATGATGTATTTATTTTTTATATTTTATTTTATTCTTTTTTCTCCGCTCCATATTATTCTTGACATATGTGTCATCTATTAAAGTATTATGGATACTTTTTAAACCCCGACTTTAGGGTTCCGCACCACTGTCCTTAAACGTTTTCAGTTATTCTTATTGGAACATATTTCTTGGAGTGACGAAAGTTGATCAGTCTTTCTTACCCAGTACTTTCTTATACACAGAATTCAACTTTAATCAAGCAGGATTAAGGTGTAGAGGAATACAAAGGTATTGTTTACTAAAGCCCTTGTCAACGCGCTCACATTATTGGCCGTCTACATCAAAGCAACGGTACTGCTGGAGCTCCAACATTGACTCTGTCCTGCTCTTGAGGCTAGTGCAAATATTGGATTGACAAAAACAACCTGGGTTCAGTCACAAACTGTGAAATAGTTAACATTCATGCCGATATTTATTTTTTGACTAGAGGTCAAACGATTATTTTACATTTCACAGATTCTTGTAAAGTTTGTAAATATACGTAAAGCCATCAACCATATATAACTGAGGAATATAACTTTGACTAGCGTAAAACTCGTAGCAAACAGCAAATCAGCAACAGTTATTATTAGTACGATCTAATGTACCAATCAAAAATATTACAATTAGTACTGCTACTGAAGGAAAATAATAAGATGAGTATGAATCATTGTATTTGAACAACTGTGGATGTTTTTAGTCGAACTATAAATAAAAACTCACCTAGACCTAAGTTGTTTTTTTTAATTTAAAATAAATTTTCATCGTTCTCTATATGCACTGTTCAATATGTGTTTGGAAACAAAGAACTCTTGTTTACACTGTATAGCAAAACATTATAATAACAAATAATAGGAGATTAAAAATTGAACTAATATTCC
This sequence comes from Allygus modestus, assembly GCA_963675035.1. NCBI lineage: Eukaryota > Metazoa > Arthropoda > Insecta > Hemiptera > Cicadellidae > Allygus > Allygus modestus. Next base: position 55,183,596 of record OY776112.1, on the reverse strand, counting down.
TTACAAAATTAAAGTCCGTTGTGAGTTTTTACTAAGTTAGTTTTGTTAATAAATAATCCCTATTTCGGCTCAACAGATCCTCATAATGCCACAGTCAGAAAATCTGAGATGTTTAAAAGACATTTCTTTAAATTCACCTAATCGATGTTTTGCTGAAATTGTTTGAGTCACAAGACGTTATTTGGTACTCCAAAGACGCTAAAGATAATCCGCGAACTTCGGCTGTAGTTATTGTTTCATTTAGTTTTTAGAATTAAATGTTTGGGTAGTTACTAAACCCGTCATCTTCACTCTAATGATACTGAGGAGATTTTTTAATTGAGAGTAATGCATTGAAAAGGTCCTTTCAAGTTTTCGACTATTTTCAACAGAATATTAAAATATTTGTTTTCCATTACACTGGCCATTTTTAGTTAATCAATAACGGTTATTGGTATTTTATAACAAATTCCAATGTAAATATCTTAGTTTATAAACTTAAGCATATTAGAAGCAGTGGCTTAGTAAAGCTTCCTTTAGGAATCAGATGTTCAGTTTTTCCCGCGATTTTAGGGCACTGCAAAACACAGCAATGTTATTATTTGTCATAATAAGACGTTTAGTAAACTCTTTAAGATTTATAATTTAGAGATGCTTATATGTGGTGATTTTAATTAGTTGAAAAAGCATTCTGTTGCCAGAGTATAAATATTAAATATTAACAACTAGCTGATGCCCCGTTCGACACACCCAGATTTGTTGAATATTGTAGATACTGTTTTATAATAGTAACATTGGCACGTCGCGTCGGAGACTCGATGGGATTCCCTTGAGGGATTTATAAAACGCGGAGAGACCTTCATGATAAAATTCAGGTTAATTGTTCCAGAATTGTATTAGTTAGAACGGAATATATATGAAGAAAGACACATACCACTTTCCTTTTATAATAGTACAGATGAATAATAGTATAGCACGATTCTAAACTATCTTTTCTACACGATGTACTTATGGCGAGTAATTTTAGTTTTAAAATATAAAATATTACATATAAATATATAATTATTTGTAAAATTTTATCGATGTTAATAATCTTAGGAAAAGATTGAGCCATCCCAACGACTACTAATTGAAACCCGCTTGGAAAAGGCGTTGTAAAAATGATGTTTTATTTTACTTTTAGTTAGGTTTTGAAAGTTTCTATCTCAGACTTTGGATGAAGTTTAAATTAATATTGCGCAGTTTGGTTGCACTATGATGTATATACTAATACAAACAATGTTCATTGCAGCTGTATTTGTTCCCGATTATGTTCGAAATAACTTTATTCGGAACTATTAAAATGGCTCGTTGGCGTAGTGGTAAAGGTGGCGGACTCGGGAACCGTCGTGGGTTCGAATCCCGGTACTGGCATGTAAACTTCATCAGAACTGTACAACTCGTTCTGTAACGTACGAAACGTTCCATGCACAAATCTTTAGTCTATATGGACGGCCAACGTAAGGCAAAAAAAACTGCTACCCTCTGTACAAAATACATATAAATATTCATCCAGTAAATAGTACAATACGTAACTCTGGGAAAAAGTATTTTCCACAGATAAAACACCCTGTTTCGTGAGGTTTTCTTCCGAAGACAAATGGTCCAGATAAGGACTGCCCAGTGATAACTAAGTCGCCCGCCAGATTCTTCTCACAACTTCACTCCTCTTATTTCCTTTCGTATATAACAAGCCCATTTTACTATTATTTTAATTTTACCTTTAATACACAAGAGTTTATGCTTCCTCCACGGGAATAATACAGTGTTTTTGTTAACTATTACTTCAAAATAAATTAACAAAGCATAACTGACAAAATATACCAAGGGTTTTGCATAACAGCTCTTTGATTGTAAAACTAAATAACGACCACTTTGTTAATTTGTTAAGTTTAAACTAATATTCTATCAGTTTATATCAAACTAGATGGCCTGACAGACGTCGTCCTGTCCTAATGCCATTACATTTGTTTAATGTCAAAAATGCTCTTTCATTTTCGATATGAGCTAAGGTGAAAATAATATTTTCCTTGGATAAATTATTCATATTTCCCTGTCGCAGATAAAATCAAATTACCTTTTTAAATTAAACATGGGATGAAAGTGTTATTGGTTAAGTTAAACAAACTTACTGAAAGTTTGTAATTTTGAAGATTTACGTATAACTTAAATTACTTTTTTCATCAAAGAAAAACTTAGATCAAATATCACGTGATGACTGATTTCTGTAAAGTTGTTCATATAACTTTTCCCTGGATTGGTGATGGTACATTTTGAATTTACATCAACAACCTTTTAGTAGAATTATAATTTTAAATCGCTTTTAGTTTACATATTTCCAACATTTACGTTGCAATCTTTAGTGTAAGGTTTTAAGAGACTTTCCAAAACCAAATTAACACTTATTATTATTAACTGTTTATTTGTTGTTATATATTCTTACTTAACTTACGGTATTAACACCAAGTGAGTTCAAGTTAATTTTTTTTAACGTGTATTTATTGCAATCCTCTTAGAAATAGTCTTAAGACACTACTTATTTTTGTAGTTCTTTTTGCAACATTTTTCAAGGTTTTCAATTAGGATTTCTGATTGACAAAATAGCTATAACCACCTTCGTTGTATTCAAATACTAATAACAAATAAATGTATAAGTAATAAGTAAACTTTTTTGTTTCCACCATGACTAGTGTTGCCAATTCATTAAATTAAATCACTTCCGGCAAATTAATAAACTGCCAGTTTCGTCACTTCCGCCCCGGACATAGTTTATTAATTCTCAACCAATCATATTAACCTGACATGACTTTTTGGTAAAGATATTGCTGATTAAATGCTTATTTATTCAGCTGTGTTTTTTGTTTTTTTTTTTACTTTTTGGCAGAGTGATACTAAAATACAAGTTTACATAAAGGCTAGGATTTTATTACTGAGGGGAAATATACAACATTCATTGTTATTAAAAATATTTAAAAATCAAAATCAAAATTTGTATTGCAGGAATTGATTAATACAATGTATACAAATTCAGTCATGCGGAATTATGCTATTGTAAAAACTTACATATACATTGCGAGACCAGTGCCTCTGATGTGTTTACAGGTGCGCTTGGCGAAGTGTACGGGGGACAAAGAAAAGAGACACAAGACTGTTCTCAAAACAATTTATATCACAGGAAAATGTGAATAACTGATAAACATTAAGTCAACAAAAATTTAAATAAATTCTAACGTACAGTTACGGATTAAAAACAGTTGAAATCAAACACTAAAATTGTCCCCTTTTAAAAGATAAGAACTAAACAAGAAGATTAAAGAATAAATTTACTAAAATTTCAATTTGACGTTAATGGTAAACAAAATCGGTTTGAAATTTCATGCTGAAAAGAACTGATTAAAAGTGAACTAAAATAAAATTATAATAAACCTTTGCATCATTAATTAAATTACAATACAAGTTAAATTCATTTTGGAAACCCTTACTTTATAAAATGAATATCCAATCACTGAAGCATACAGCACGCGCACACACACACACACACACACACACACACACACACACACACACACACACACACACACACACACACACACACACACACACACACACACACACACACACATACACACCATCATCGAGACAAGGGACTTGTCTCAACCTCTTCTCTCTTGTTCCTCGATGATCCCAGGTTTCCTTTCTCGGTCCTCTTTTTCCCCTCCATCACTCATATTTATTTACCTTCTCATCGGCTGATGTCCGGTAGGGTGTGTAGCTTAAAGGTTGTTTATACGTTTCTTGTAAGCTCACCCAACCGGTCTTCGCCTAGCTCACGTCAGCTGGGAAAGTTGATCCGAAAGACAACACGATACCCGAGATCGTGATATTAACGGACTAGTGACGGCGGCAGAGCACGGCCAAGGAAAAATATATTTGAAATTATGATGTTAAATAATTTAATTTCATACTTTACTTGCAACATATATAAAATATTTAAAACAAAAGTTTAATCTTGCAATTACTGCCCCTACAGGAAAATCCCAATTACAGGAAGAGCATCCCCTGTACATGGGTTCTTATTTTTTAATGTTGGAGAATTATCATTTATATTGGAACATAATCCAAGGGCAACTTGTTGAAAATATATCTATCTGGACAAGAAATATAGAATTAATTATTTCTAGAGTGTTCAGTAGACTTTGCCTTCGTGTAATGTATGTCCATGTTGCTACACAGAGAGCTCCAAATGGCGTCTGGTACAGACAAACGCTCGAGGCGTGTTACAGCGTTCAACTTTGCTGTTGCAATGAATTCTGCGAAATCATTATCAGAGACGTCTAGAATTGTTAAACAGTTTTATTATAAACATGGAATGTTTAAGCGTAGTGTTATATTAAACAGCTTTCATATTTTGTAAATGGTTATATCATAGTTTTGCTTTAGTTTATAACGTTTACATGCAAGAAGCAGTGCAACTCATTGCGATATGAATTATTATTATTTAATAATATTTCCTTTTCAAAGTGTTTAAACTTTATACTTTTAGCAGTACAACTTACGCATGCATATCATTAAAAAATTCCTTAATCGATAGTTTAGCGCACATATAAAAACGAGTAAACACACATCTTATTAGTAGATATTGTACTCTCGATTATAATTTGTTATACATTTTTCAGACAAGCAGCTAAAAAAGGTACGATCCACTGAAAGTGCTGACATTTCCTATGTGAGCGCTGCTAGTGTAAAACTTTGAAATCACACCGAGCGCTACCTGTGGCGATTTTAAAATCACAGCGCCATCTACTGCTTGATGAATTGTAACTTTTACTTATCTCGTTACGCTATGGCAGTCTAATGGAATATGGCACTGGATTCACGATCATGCGGTCCCTGGCTCAATTGTACCTTTTCGTGTTTACTTTTTGAGGTACAATTTTTTGTTACATTTTACACAAACCCATTTTTGTAATATGTACAAAGAAAAGAGCCACCATAAAGCGCTCTGCAGAGTTAGGTTAGGTTAGTTTACTATTTTCTCGTAAATGTAGCGTAATTTTGTAGAATATAAGTAGGTTTCTTCTGTTTACATTTAAAAACACTACATTTCACTGGTAATCCATAGATAGTGGCGCAAAAACAGTACTTTAGTGAAGTGATCAGTGACAATTATGCGTGTACTACTGCCACCACCCCCTGTAGAATGGTCACAGCCCCATCAACATCAACACACATGAGTTTGGGAGCTTATCACCATCAGCAGCCCTTGAATGTAAGGGGCATGTCAATAATGTCTTTGTACACCGGTATCACGAACATAGTTTTTCGTTTTGTATTCCCTAATGAGATATCCCCCCCTTGAAAAGGTCTATCTACGCCACTGAAATTATCGTTTCCCAAGCTCTAATTTAGAGCAAGGGGAAAACGATCAGCCGATTTTACCTTGCTCCAAATTTACTTTCCCTTGCTTTCAATTATTTTTCCATTTTTCCACTACGCGCACTAATGTTTCTTTAACATTTATTTCTACAATTTAAATCAGCTTTTTTTGCTGTTTAACAATCTAAATGTAAACAGAAATATGCGTCGTGATGAAAAGTATCGTTTATAACTTGTACCGAAAGTGATTTTCCGGCACTTGCTCCGATTACACCCGTACAAGGCTTCGCCTCGGACGTGAAATTTGGTGTTCCTGTGTTCGGCTCCGCCTCACGCATGAAACTTGGGTGTGCACCGGAAAATGCCACTTTTGGTACTTGTTAAGAAAAATAATATTCTGTAGAATCTTTTACCTTTTTTAGCTGCCAGTCATTTTTCAGAGCCCGTTATTGCATTATTAATTTTTGTTGATGTGTAACATATCTTTAAAATTTCACATTTAAATTTTCTTCACAGATTCGAGGAATCATCTTCGCTCAAAAAATGATTTCGTAAGAATTTATACATATATATATATATATATACGAAGAATTTTAGATTACGTAAAAATTTGTTAGATGATTTTTTTTATAATTTTGAAACCTTTTTTGTAGATGTTCCGTAATTTAAATTAGCATTATACATAATCCTAACGAGTGGAAGGTCCAAGATCTTGAACTCAACTGTTCACTCTGGAAATGTAACTATCATTTACGATAAAAAATAGCGTACTATAGTTATTTATTAGTCAATTACTTTAGTACGATATTTTTGCCGTAAATAATAGTTGTATTTTCAGTTGCATTTGAACTCTTGATGTCAAGATGACTGACCTCCCCCATGGACTTCTCGTGCCATATTGTCTTGTTATATCGTCCTTGCCCCCAACCCCCGGACTCAGCAATAAAAGTCCAGCATCTCAACTATCTCAGATAATTATTACTTTATTACTTACTTCGTAATACTTTACCAATAAAATCCATTATTTCATATCGTTTTAATTCATCTTTACAATATTGGTGGTGTTTTATAGTAATTATGTTACAGGTCCGAACCCGATGAGTTTAGGTGCGCCAGTTCTCCCCGCTAAAGGTACACTCACGTTAAGGTACACCTAAAAACTCTCTGTTGACGTGCAAAAATAGCTACTACTCACTACTGGACGTAATTGGGATGTGCTTGACAACCACCCACAGTCACTGGGAAATTCCCGGCCACACATCATCAACTTTCTCAGGTAAATAACACGATATTAAAACAATCGTTTTTTGCTTCAGATTTATTTAATATAATGTTTTATTTCAAGTTAAGAATAGCCCATCTCTTAATAATAGGAATGGTTTAACAAAATACGTTAACAAAGCTGCGGTCAGGCTGCTACATTTATTTAACTTTTTTTAATATGTCCAGCAACTTATTACATAATGTGTTAATGTATTACCTTCCGTAATAGAACCATTATGTCATTTTTACCATGCTTTTATTTTAAATGATTATTTTCAGAAAAACTGTTGCAATCAATGGTTTTGGCAGTGATATTGTACACTTGTGTAAAGATTATTTACAGAAAGATGTAAAAAAACAAACTGTGTAACAAATAGCAGTTTTGTGTACCAACCTAAACGCATACTACATAAAAAGTAAGTAACATATTTCCGGTTCAAAAATATTTTGGTTTAGCTTATCCATTTTATTTGAAAAAGTCTGCGTTCTTAATATAAAAATTTTTAATTTAGTGCATCATTTTATATATACAGAGTGAGTTTTAAATATGCCCCTCCCCCCAATTTTTTCTACATTTCTTAAGATATTGACTCCGGACCACCACCGATCATTGTTGACTAATTTGTACTTCACTTTGACATAGTTCACATTTTTGGCCACCATCTCATCTGGGAACCGCCATCTTGGATTCAAATACTTTGTTCAAATATAAAAATGGGGTTGTGGCTCATCATATAAAATCACTTTTTAACAATGGACAACCCACTGCAATCCGTTTAAAAAAATTATTACTCGTTCTCAAGGTATTGGTTATTTAAAAAAATTAGTTTTAAGAGAATTTTAACACAACCTTAAAACATTACCATATTATCATAATTTCATAAAATAATGACCATGAACTACTACCAATCATTGTTGATTAAAGTTTGCTTCATTTTGAAAAATACAATTTTTTCCCCGCCATCTTGGATCGGCCATTTTTTAATAAGATTTGTTCAAAAGTCAAGGTGGGGTTGTGACCCATTATTTCCAATTGTTTTTTCACGCTGAAACTAATGCCGCAAGAAGTTTTTAAACATCACCTTTCATTCTCATGATACTGAAGTATTTTTATTTAACATTTCAAAAAGTTAAAAATATTATCTTATTACAAGATGGCAGATCCAAGATAGTAGCACATTTTTTCAAAATGATGCAACTCAAAAAGATTGCAAATATTTTATGGTCATCTATAATATTTTAAAGAAGAGGTGGTTTCTGTCTGTCTCGCTGATGTTCCTGGTAAACTACAAAAATACTGAACCGAATGGGCTGAAACTTTACACAAAGGTAGCTCTTGAACCCGTGCAACACATTCACTAGTTATTTCATGTAATTATGAGAATATGGGCATGTTTTATGGTTGGGGCATTAACCTCTTTGATTCCCTCATTCTACTACAATAAAACAAATGAATCATATATATTGATTATTTTAACATTGTTGTTATCTTTGGGCATTTGTGAGGTACTATATACTATCAGGTAACTGATGGAATGGAAATTAATAGAAATATAAACTATCTGACAAGTTTTTGTCGTATGTTGGTCGTAATTGAGTAATTTTTTATATTTTTACCATGAATACCAATTGTTTAAGACGTAGTTTCATGGATTTTTACTTTATAATTAATATATCACAATGACCTTTGTAGCAAAACGAAATAGATTACTGCAGTTAACTAGTTGTTGCATAGTTAATTACATGTCATTGGGTCTCATTAAAATGCATTTGAGCGAGTTTATCAAATGTCAGCTCATTTATATCCAACCATCATGTCAAAGAGACGTTTACATATCATTCATTTGCAAAATTAATTGTAATTGGTTAAGTAGTTATTATTTTATTTAAAACTAGCTATGATTAAATTTTACTAAACTGTACTTGTTTATAGATATAAGTTCCTGGAGGACCGATCTTTGCTCGTAGAAGGTACTGTCTTCATGGTAAACATACTTCTTTACACCTTTGCTTCTTTTTTACATAGTGGGGACTATCCAGTTATTGTTATTATCCTTGATTTCGAGAATTCAAGGACAAAATCGATTTTTTGCCTACAGAAAATCCCTTCGGATAATTTTTGGACTCAAAAGAAATGAATCTTGCAAAACTAATTTTCGACAGGATAAGATTCTTACCTTCCCTTGTTTGGATATATTTGAAACCTGAATGTTTTACAAAAAAGCAATCTTCTAAAATTTGTCTTCAATATTTTTTCTTCCAAATATGCATTCCGCCCACGGTTAAACATTCCTATTCCAAAGCGCAGGACAACCTTTTTTCAACGTAACATCTCTTTTAACTGTATTGAGCTTTTTAGTTCTTTGCTTGCAGGCCTTAAAGTTGACCTCCCCCTGAATAAATTTTGAAAACGTCTAAAGGTGTTTCTTACTGATAAGACATATTATGGTATCTATAATTTCCTCAACCAGTAAAATATTTGTTGTGTTGTTTTACTATTACTATGTCTTGTTATAAAGATACTGTATTTTTAATTGTAGTACTTGTTTGTAACACTGACTCATGTCAATGCTGTTTACACTCTTTGATGGCAATAAAGACAATTTGATTTGATTTTGTTATGGTTCCATTCACCTTAAGTTTGTAATTTCCTAGGCTTTCCCTTTATCATGAACACTACGCAAATCTTCACACAATAATCCTGGTCACAATACCTTCGGAAATTCACATAAAGGTATTAATAATTTACGTTAATGTTACTTTCAACAAAGATTTTGTGACAAAAGTAACCAAAAAAGTGAAACATGTTGTTAGTAACAAGTTTAGTTTTTATGTAAAACAATGAAACTCCTTGTGTGTGAATACATTAAAAAATAAACAAGCACTTTTACTTCATATGGACATTATAGCGCTGACTAGCCAGGCTATAATATTTCTTGAGGTTAAGAAGTGGTCAAAATAAAATTGAATAAGATAAAATCTCCTTCTATTTTTTTTAAACGTAAAATAAAATAATTCAAAAATGCATAATAAAATTTAAACTTGGTTTTGTTTATCACTTCAATATTTCAAAATAAATGTAAACTGTTTGATATTTGATTTTATAAACTTTAAATATATAATTCTTCTTTCAGTACTTTAAGAGTCTGGTTTTAGTTTATCTTCAACCCAATAATATAAACGCTTCGAACCCTGAAAAAGAAATAATTGTTTTACAGACTGATCCCCTTTTTGAAAAACAACAAAATGAGAAATGGAACAATGATTTGAATTAAGACTCAAAATTTTAAAACAACTTTTGTACCTTCCAATCTGACGAGATTCACGTCTCGTTGAGTAGACTAGCGACAAACTTCCGAAATGTACCAGAAATGTACGTAAAATGCCTCAGTCGCCCAGCGAGAGTGAATATATAAGCTCTGGTCAGAAGGTTCTCAAAACCAAGACCGCAGCCGTCACGCGACTCGGCCGGCTCCTGTCCCGTCAGGCCAAGCAACAATTCAAATCATTGTCTTCAACTTCTTTCCGACATCCCCGGACAATAAAATCGCGAGTTTTCCCAAAACTTGCAAAACCAAGTAGCACCAGCAATTATTATTTACAATTGTCAGCAATTATTCACAAAACATATTTTATATTATATAAATTATTTCCGTTTTACATGTCACAAATATTATATATATATATATATATATATATAGTGTTTTAATGGCAATTGAAACGCTATAATATGTATTGTCTAATTAAACGTTCCATGGTAACTTTATAAATTAAAGAAATCGACCGGGTAGTGTTGGCGTAACATAATTAATTACAGCGGTTCACGAAGCAGTTAAGGTCACGTAGCGACTAACAAGCTGCCGGCACGTCCGCGAACGTGACCCTGCAAAGGTCACGTACCGCAACGAGTATTCGTGTTGTTCGGCTGTTATACGTTATGCGTTATTCCGTTTTATTTTTCATTGAATGAAGACTTCACCATGGACAATTACGTGTTGCGTATATTTAACAAATGCTTTATACTTTATTTTACAGCTACAGTGGAGTGTTGACCAATCCCGTGACGTCCGCGTCCTGGGGAACAGAGAAAAGGTTCCCTATAATTGTTGTCCTTCTTGATATTGTTCAGAAAAACAGGTCATTGCTGTAAGTGAGTTTATGTAATAAATACCCCCGTCGCAGCAAACCTGCATACTCAGCGAATTTCCAATGGAGATATAAATGTCTTAAAACTACATAAAGCCACTGACCAAGTTTCATAAAAATATATTCACAAATAAGCGGTATATACAATTTTAATTATTCTCCATAAGAATAACATTGGGGCTGAGTACGCAGGTTTGCTGTAAAAAGGAACACAACAATAGGCTTTTATGGTAATATCAATATAACTCAACTAGGTGAAGTCGTATCCCAGTTTTTATTAATTTAAGTTCATAATTACGGGAGACATAGCATTTAATTATTCTCCATAAGAGTAACATGGGGGCTGAGTACGCAGATTTGCTGCTACGGGAGCTTTTTGCAAATTTTGTTGAGCAAATATCAATAGACCACAACCAGATGAAGCCTTATACCAAATTTCGTCAGTATACGTTCATAAGTAACCAAGATATAAAAGTTTTCCTTTCCTTCATAAGAATAACACTAGACAACGTACTGTGTTTAGCACTTTCAATATCTCGGTAACCAATTAACGTAGAGGAATGATCAAAATACCAAACGGTGTGTTTTTTAAGCTGAATCCAATGGTAAAAACCAATATTAGACTTTTTAAAAAATTGTATGTAGAAAATTCAGAAAACCCATTTTTGAGGTACGAAAACCACCCCACCCCAAATACCATTTCGGATGGAACGATCTGGCTGTTTTTCGAACTTAAGTCATAAATGTTGCTTTACACGTTTATACAAAATTTCATCAAAATCGGATCATTTTTACGAGAGTTATCGTGCTCACGGACATGTATATATATATAGAGTTTCGAACGAATGGTGTTTTTGGGGTGTGGGGATTTAAACCACTTCTTAACATGAACGTAGATGCTGCATTACACGTTTATACTATATTTCATCAAAATTGGACCATTTTTACTAAAGTTATCGTGCCTATGGACACACACACACACTATATATATATATATATATATATATATATATATATATATATATATATATATATATATGTATATATATATATATATATTTATGTATATGTATTTATATATATATATATATGTAAATTTGAACAAATGGTGTTTTTGTCACTCGGGGGGACTCAAAACGAAAAGTTATCATGGTCCCGGGCCTAGGTCTTACCATGCCATCTACGGTAATAGGTACTTCCATATAGAGGAAATTCGCTAATGATAAGTTTCAAACAATTACTTGTTATTAAATAAAATGTTAAATAACCACTTAATTTATTCCATTATTTTTTATATAAGATTTTATTAGGTTTTTATGTTATATATAAACATTATATTGTTATATTTGTTTTATGTTTATACGTTCCAATGCCATACATATGCAGCGATGAAACTTTGTCTGGTCATTCCGGTTGACCTTAGGAAGATTTAAAGCCATTAATCAAATTGGACATTAGGGATACGCCGCACTGGAATTAAAGTTACCAAGTTACCCTTATGGAGAAGATATTTGTTACGGTTTTATCAGATCACTAATTTAAAATATTACAAAAGCTGTTTATTTACTGATGCGAGCTATAATTGAAATATATAAATATTAATTCAGATTTTATTAACTAGGGTATTTTGATTTGGTAATCATCGGACAGGCCTGTTCAAGGCTCCTGAATGATGGCACGGAAAACTTATTCTTTAGTTGCCTAGTCGGCTTAACCTTGGATGTATTTTAAAAAGTGTCACCACACCGTCTTCTTTCCCATGAACTATCACTATAAGGGGCTTTGTCATGTCGTGCCTGTGGGCATGCCGATGACCTGTCATGCGGACTCTTAAGGTGTTGGTTGTTGAGCCTGTTTAGTCTTAAGAACACTGCATTTGATACATATATTAATCGACTCGCAACTTAAATCTTCAAAATATTGGGTAAGTGCTAGCTATGGAACTGCTCGTAAAAGTTGTAGATTCTTCCAATTGCTTAAAAACTATAAAACGAGGATTTTTGCAAGGTTGCGACACACGCCCACTATTACGATTATTTTCTTGCTGTCCTATGGGTAGTTTTAGTTTTGAAGTTAAATTTAGCTTTTTCAAACAAGTTTTGAAGTTTTGTAGTTTTGAAGTTCAAACAGCTGTTTGAAGATTTAATGTTGGTGATCTATATAAAGCCCATTACCGGACGTCTTCCGCTTCCATCGTCTCAGGAAGTAATGACATTCCTGGAGGTTTCAAATGGCTGCTTATTTCCCAAACGCATTACAGCTGAGGTGTGATTTTGACCTTTTTGCAAATAAATTAACTTACTACTCTATATTCTCAGTTTTGTCTATACGTCTGTGGCATGTTCCTCCTTTAAGTCACATTATATTGATACAGAGATTAACGACGCATATTACTGACGGTTTGTAATGTTTTCGAACAGTATTTCTGTTTTAGCTGCTGTAAATTATTTATTCCTGATGTCAAGGTAGCTCTAAAAGCCTGATTCAGCAAAAACGTGAATCAGTTAAAATCATTCCCTTTGAAATTTGTGTAACTTAAGTAAAATAAATGTTACACAAATATGGCTATTTTCGTCAGAGTTATTGGTTTGTCTGCTGTTGTATGTGTGTGTCCAAAAGACGTTTCGAATATGTTTAACTTCATGACAGGATCTTTCACGGTTAAACCTAAATTTGTAGCTTAACCTCATCTGCTGATTATACAGTCTAGTTGCTGCGAAACACGATCAGAATAAATCTATTCACTGTATTGTTAATAATGCACGGTAAGACACACCTATAATAATGTATATATATATATATATATATACATGTATTAACAATGTATATATAATGTATATAAATAATGTATGTATAAGGACATTTTATTTGCTGTTTATTTTTTATGGAATTCGTAAGTTATTACTTGAACACAATAATTTTAATAAATAATAATTGTAATAATAAAATGATAATTGCCATGTTTGTACGGAAAATGGTACAGTGTCATTTTAAAGAATTAATTGACATTTTACAATAGAACAGCCAATTGAACGCATAATAGCTTTATAACAACTACTGAAAAAGGTTTAATAACAATAGGGGCTGTGATCTGCCTTATCAAACAACGCAAACTATGTAATAATATATTATACGCCTAGATTAGTGCAGTAATCCAATACAGTTTGGATAAATAGTCTAGAATCTTTACCAGACAATTAAATGCATTACTAACCTATTAAAACCATATAATTTTAGTTATAAAAATGAGAATAGCAAAACAATTTAGTTTTACGAAAACATCAAAAGAACGGGGTCCTCTTGGCTAGCTAAAATCCACATCCCCCAGCAACTAAAAGCAGCCAACCTGACATTTACCCTCCTGGTTGTTAAAATAATGGTTAAGTATCTCCTCAAATGATTTTCTCTATCTAATATTGTTTATAGATGTTGTGTTTTAATTAAAATCTTCACTTATTTAATCTAATTTAAATAATTAAATCAAACTCTAGCAATATTTAACTTATTTTGTCCATTTAACTTATTTTGTCCTAACTGTGAGAAATTTTTAGAGTACGCTATTCAAATATCAATGCACTAAAATATTGGGAAATCACTGAACCCAGCGTAGCAAAATTAATATTTTATAGTTATATAGTTTCTCACTTTTTACAATAGGCGTTTCCAAATCTATTAATATGATTAATAGAAAGTTCTGAATACATCAAGAGTGGAATCAAGCAACAAAGGAAAATAAGTGAGTCAAATTTAGAAGAAGAAAATATAAGTGACGTTTTTATCGACAAAATTAGTGAAGTAAATGATCCTGTAAAGTCTTTAGTTGCAACCCCCAATTCAAGTGTGTATTGCAAATTGCCTAACCCAGCTGAAAGGCACTTCAAAAACTTAAAGGTAAATGATGGCCTTAATGCTAGGGAACTTTTGAAATTTATTGACACTATTCTAAAAGTGAAAGATGAAACCGATTTTACAGATAGTCAGATTTTAGACATTAGTTTAAGCTATGCTTCAGGTCCATTGTATGCTAAAATAATTGAAGGTAAAAATGCTAGTTTGACAATCGATGAAGTGCACACCAGATTGATTGACTATTTTATACCTATTGGATTGAGAGAAAATCTAAAAAGAGAGCTCGTAACTAGACCTCAAAAGATGGGCGAACCCTTAAACATTTATATTTTAGAAGTAAAAGAGAACTCAAAATTATTGAAAACTTCTTTCTCTGAAAAAGACTTAGTAGATTTGATTAAAATTGGACTGAACCCAGAAACAAGAAGTAGATTAGTATTTGTCAGTGACCCCCGCACCTTTGAGGAGCTAAGCCAACTGTGCATACATGACCAAAATGTACGTTTTGAGGATTTCAGGCGCAGTAAAAATTGTAGGTTCCCGTCTTATCAAGGTAGAAGTGCCAATGTCAACCATATGCCAAGCCCAAAAAAATGTTTTGTATGTGGAAAGTTAGGACATATAGCAAAATATTGTTATAGTCAAGGTAAACAAGAGCCTCATGGTAGAAACCAATTCATAAATAAATTTTCCAAGTCTGAACCAAAAAACGGGACTACTGGGAGGGCTTCGACCAGTCAAAATTAAATAAGAAACTCTCCCAAAATCCAACACGAGTGTTCTTTAACCAAAAAAGGAAGAGGCGATTTTTAAATCTAAAAGAGAAGAAACACTTTAAAAGTAAGATGAGAAATGAATTAATTTCTATAGTAAACAGAAATAGAAAACCAGGGCAGTCTTATAGTACCTTGCCTACTGTAAAAGTAAATTTTGGTAAAGGTATATGTGAAAATGTACTTATCGACACAGGAAGTTCTATTAATTTAATAAATAAATCCATGTTAAATAAGTTAAGTGAAAAACGCATTGTGACTAAAGTAAACTGGGCAGATGTCGACTGTAAAACAGCTGTTAATACAAGGATTGAAATTATAGGCAAGTGTACTGTAAAAATCAAAATAAGTAAATTTTCATGGTATGTTGAGTTTGTAATAGCTAAGGATTTAGCGTGGAAAGCAATTTTAGGTACAGAATTCATAAAAAGAAGTAAAATGTTATTAAACCTAAAAGAAGACAAATGTTGTTTTGATTTTGAGCCTAACTACAAAATTGAATTTGCGAGCAATGTTTCATTAGTAGTTGCTAATGTTAACTCAAAAATTAAAATAGGATGTAACAAGGCAACAAGTGACATTACTAAACTCATATCGGATTTTCCTAA
Organism: Allygus modestus; assembly: GCA_963675035.1. Lineage (NCBI taxonomy): Eukaryota > Metazoa > Arthropoda > Insecta > Hemiptera > Cicadellidae > Allygus > Allygus modestus. The sequence continues at coordinate 55,167,563 of OY776112.1, read as the reverse complement.
TGTTTTTACTAACAAGATTGGGGAAGCAATAAATTTTGAATATGAAATTAAGCTTAAGGATAAAGAACCAGTGAATCTTAGACCATATCAACTGAACCCTCATAAAATGAAAATTATGAAAGAAATTATTGACGACCTGCTAAAGGAAGGAATAGTTGAGCACAGCTTATCAAGTTATGCGAGTCCTACTTTTCTTGTAAAAAAGCCAAACAGTGACAAGTTCAGATTAGTAGTTAATTATTCAGCTCTAAATAAGAAAATAGAAAGAGTTAATTACCCGATTGGTGACATGAATGACATTTATCATTACTTACAAGGAAGTGAATATTTTAGTGTGATCGACTTGTGTAATAGCTTTCACCAAATTAAGCTAAGCGAAAATTGTAGGGACTACACAGCTTTTGTAACACCATTTTCACAGCTGAGATTTACAAGAATTCCCTACGGTTTGCACTTAGGATCATCTCTACTTAGCAGTTATTTAAATGAAGTTTTAAAAGATATTAAGTTCCAGTTTGTAATTAACTTTGTAGATGACTTAATTATTTACTCAAAAACTTACGAAGAGCATTTAGTTTACCTAAGAGAAGTAATCACCAGATTGAATAATCACAACTTGACCGTGAATCCAGAAAAGGCTAACTTTGTATTTAAAGAAATCAAGTTTTTGGGATATTTGATAAGCAAAGATGAAATTCAAATAGATCCAGACAGAGTTGTTGCTATTAAGGAGTTTAAGCCACCCAGAGATGTTAAAAGTCTAAGTAGATTTTTAGGAATGACAAACTATTGGTCCATGTTTATACCCAAGTACGCAGACATTGCTGCGCCACTAAATGAACTGCGGAAGAAAAATAAAAGGTTTATTTGGAATGAAAATTGTCAAAAAGGTTTTGAGAAACTAAAACATTGTATTGTAGAGCCGCCTGTTTTAGCAATACCAAATTACGACCTCCCATTTATCCTGCATTGTGATGCAAGCGATAAAGCTTGCGGGGCCTGCCTCCTCCAGTGTTATGATGGTATAAATAAGCCTGTGGCATTTTATTCGAGAAAATTTTCTGATAGCGAACAATGTTTATCGGTCTACGAGAAAGAAGCACTTTCTATGGTGTGCGGGATCTCTAAGTTCAGGAAACTGTTAGAAATAAGAGAATTCACACTTATAACTGATAACAGTGCCCTCGCTTATCTGCTCAGCCACTTTAAAAAACTTGGTAAATTGGGACGTTGGATAGGTACTATATTGGCTCTACCATTTAAAATCGTGCTAGTAAAGAGCCAAGACAATGTCATTGCGGATTTTTTATCCAGAATTTTTGATAAGCATGATATGGAACCTGAAATAAGTGTAAATAATGTACATAGTCATGTGAATCTAGATTTAAGTAAGTTAAAGTTAAACAAAGCCAAAATGCCCAAAGTAAGCGAAGGGTTGAGCGAAAACCAAGTAATCAGATTTTGTAGCAATATCAAGGACTTTCCTTTAAGTTTTAAAGAATTAAAAGAATACCAAAAGCAAGATCCTGAAGTGAGAAACATTGTGTTAAGCTTAGGGAACGGAGAAGCTAAAGATAATTTTTCTTTGAATCAAGGAGTTCTCATATATACAAAATCTAACAGGGACACAGCAAGAATCTATTTACCTGAAATGCTATTAGATATGGTGTTTAAGTATTTTCACGATTCTTATGTTGGTGGTCATTTGGGAATTTTTAAAACTATAAAGAAAATCACTCAGTATTTTTATAGGCCAGGGTTAATACCGGAAGTGACAAAAAGAGTAAAAAACTGTAAGCTTTGTGCTCAAGGAAAACCTGCTAGAAGAGTATTTAACGGACCATTAATAACATCTGCATCAAAAAATACTATGGACAAACTTTATATCGATACTTATGGACCTTTATTAAGGACGAAGAACTTTAGTAAATACTTGTTAATAGTTGTGGACGACTACAGCAAGTATACATGGCTTTGTCCCCTGAAAGAGTCTACCAGTAAATGTATAATAAGAGCTTTGGACAATAATGTGTTTAAACATTTTTCTGTGTGCAAAGAACTCGTAAGCGATAATGCAAAATATTTTACCAGCAACGAGATAAAAAAGTTTTTGTTTAACAAGGGGATTTTGCATAAACCAATAATTCCTATGGTTCCTAGACAAAATAAGAGCGAACGCTATCTCAGAAACTTAAAAGCAATGTTTCAAATTTACTACCATGAGAATCAAAACCAATGGGATTCAAATTTGGGCGAGCTACAATTAGCATTAAATAGTGCGGTTAACGAAACTGTTAAAGCTACACCTTTTGAATTAGTGTTTAATTTTAGGCCCAACACCCCATTAACTAATGCATGGTCAATAAATGAATTAACGGACAATAATATAAGTAAAGAACAATTGGCCAGTAAACTGTCTAAAGCTTTAACAAGTGCTAGGAAAGCAATTGCTCAGAACCGGAAAAGAACTTTATATTCTGAAGAAGTCAGTAAACATCCATTCAAAAGAGGATCGATTGTGTATGTAAAAACTTATCCAATTAGCAGTAAACAAAATAATTTTCAAAGTAAACATGCTTTACGCTTTGAGGGACCATACAAAATATTAATGTTTATTTCTGATGTTAGCTGTGTAGTGCAAAAAGTTGAGGACCCGGACACTGTAAAAAGAGTGCACATTTCTCAATTAAAAATATAAAATTATTTTTAGTGTTTGCATGAACAGCCTTAAAGACTGTGAATTTATGTAGCTTAAAATATATATATATAAAAAAAAAAACTATAATTTAGTGCAGAACAGGAAGAACAAGTTAGTAAAAGACAATATCAAGTGAAGTATATATAATGAAAATTATATGGAGTTATCAGTAAGTGAGCCAAACCAGAAACCAGTTTTCTACTGCAGATTGCTTAAATAAAAGTAAAAAGTAATAATTTTTGTTATGCAAAGGTTTATCTACTGGACAAGTAAATACATTTCCAGAAGATTAATCTGTGACAAAAGAAGAAAGAATAAAAAAAAAGGAAAACATAGTTTTGAAAATGGAATTATAAAGTAATAAGTTAAAAATATAAAGTGTATATGAAAATGTATAAGTCCAGAAAGGTAAAATGAATAATAAAAATAAAAAGAGAGATTATGAATTGACGGGTAACAGGTAACTTAGTATAAGTAGTTAATTTATTAGATAACTTACCGATTGTAAATTAAAATAATTGATTGATTTAAACTTTGCATTATCACTACTTAAACTTACACTTACTTTGGAACGTATCACTAACTAGCACTTCACACATGTGACACTCACACCTTCACATATTTGACGGATCCACTCACGGGGGGAACTACTTCACAAATGCTTACTGACCACACTAACACTTTGCACTCATTGAATACACAAAAACACAACTTACACTACCACTTTTCTTTGCGCGCACACTTTTCTTGATTTTCAGTGATAATGCAATGTAATGAATTAAGGAGGTCTAATAAACTGTTGTTTTGGTAAAGTAAAACTTGATTTTATTTTCTCTGTATGATTTGTTTTGTTTCCAAACGGTATGTTCCATTTCAAGACGAATTAAATGTGTCACATGTTCTCTTGAAATCTGTAAAAAGGTACCACAAGAATCAATATATTTTATATATTGAACATTTTTGAGTTAAAGTATCGTAAAAGAAAATTAATTGCAAATTACTTCGGCTTGTTATATTGGAGGAAAATAAGTGAAATGTAATTTAATTTTATTTAAAGAAGTGATATATAATTTTGTGTTAAAAAGAAATAAAACATTATTTTATTCAAAAGAAGTACCGGTAAATTATAATTTACAGAAAGAGTTTGTATGATGAAAAAGGCAATTTCCAAAATACCATGTCAATTAACAGTTGTTCCGATGAAAAGAAGAAACTATCATTGAAAATATGTAAAGATACTATGTTTATAATGTTATTAAATATTATGTTAAACATGTTTTAGAATTGTAACTATTCTGAGGCAGTGTAGAGAAGTATCTTGGAGCTGAAGATGTCCTGGTTCAGCGGGGCCGAAAGAACAAAATCTGTCCACCTGTTTGTTATCTACTCAGGAGTAAGGGGTCGGTCGACCTTGACCGGCTTGACAACCTGATAAGAACTATCTCCCCATCGTTGCCAACTTCATTCCAAGGTTGCCACATCGAATTGCTGGACAATTTAAGTGCTCGAAAACCGATTCTTCTGATCTCAGTTCTTTACATTTTTGTTAATGGGAACTAAGTTTTTATTTTACGAAAACTGAAGTATAAATTTAAAAACACTGCAAAATGTATGTTGAATAAAGTAAAGTTAAATAATAAAAAATAAAAATAAATAAACTGAACTTTTAGCTTTGGGAGGGAGAGAATTGTACCATATGTAGCATATGTACAATAATCTAATACATTGTAATAGCAAGGCAAGTCGCAGCCAATCAGGTCGCAAGGATTCGCGGAGAATGTTGAATGTTCCAGATCTTTCTAACGCCGCCCCCGTATAAATACCGCTCCCGCCTTGCACCGGCCTTCTTTACGTTTCTGTCTGTTGTAGAGTGCGAAACAGTAATTTGAATTATGTATTTTTTTTGTGAACCCCATATCTTTGGGTAAGTAGAGTAAATTTTGTTTTATTTATGTATTTGCTAAATTAAATAAAGACCTTGCCTTGCTAAAGTAGAAAACAATTGAATTTATTTACAAATGATGTTCTATTTAAATTAAAAATGATAATTTTTTGTATCTACTCTTTAACCTCCCAACTAATCAATTTAAATTACTATCAGTTAATGTACAAATATATTATATAAATGTGTATTTTGCAGGGTTCCTTTGTATATTGTAGAATCAAGAACAAAAAAGAAAGACTAAAATGTAAACTTAAATGAATAATAAATGCAGTGTTTTTAACTTGAAGAATTTCATTTTGGTTCGAGTTACCTTCTTCAGTAAATATATTAAAATTATAAATTGTCCGCTCAGAATGTATAATGTAAACTTGCATGATTAAAGTTAGAGAGCGGTACAATAAATAATAACAATAAATAATGTAAATTAATTTAATATAAATGGGTTTAACATTTTATAACGGAAAGGTTTTGTCTATATTGTTTCAAAAGCCTAGGCTATCAAGAAATTAAATGCTATAAACATGGGTTGGTCCAAGACCGTATATAAAACTTCTAAAATGGCAAGTAGCGTAAAAATATATGCCTACTTTCATAGCTAAAGGTCCAAGTTAATGATGAAAACAGCTCACTGTAATCCAAACCTAGGATATGTCAAATCATTTCAGATAAACTGTAAAAAGGCTGAGTTTAGTTAGAATAGTTCAAAGCTTTTCTTTTGGTTCGCTACAACATTTCTGGTTATGTGTTTTAATTATTTTAGAACAGTTGTATTATCAGTTTAATTTCGGCTTACTCTTACTGTAATCCAACCCTAGACTATGTCAAATCATTCAAGATAACCTTCCGAAAAAGGCTGTTTGGTTAGAACAGTCTATATACCGGTAGCCTTTATTGTGGTTAACTGAAACATTACTGGTAATGTCTTTTAGGTGATGTAGAAAATTTGTATTATTAATTTAGTGAAAATATAACCTAGCAAATAATTGTGCTACAAAATGGATTTAAGGTTGGTGGCTTACTGTGACTAACTTGATCAAAGCGTTCTAGACAAATTGAGTCTTTGTACTTTTTACACATGACAATCACCATATTACCAATTATCTAAGACAATGTAATAGAACAAACTATTTTATAGGTTAAGTTAATATCTCGGTATCTACAGTCATCTATTTTGAAAAGTTATTTCGATCTGCCACACGCGCCTTCTGCCACTATTACTCGTCGCCTCCAACGACTGACGATATTTACACAGAGTAGGCATACTAAGCGAATATTAACTGTATGGATATCTCTTTAATAACTTACACTTAATAATTTTATAAAATAAGAAATATGCTCACAACTTAAAAATATACTTCGATTTATCTCTCTTTTTTTATGAAAAACCTTTTGTTATCCAGTATAATAAAGTATGCTCTAGTAAACTAACTATTGTTCCTCTGTGGTTGAAACATAGATGTCGGCTAGATTTTAACGATTAAAGTACCACTAAAATGGCTTACAATGTTATTCCTATGGAGAAAAAAATAAATTTGGTTTTAAGATAATTTTATTACTACTGAAAAAAAATCTGAATAACGAACTCGACCGAGATTTTGTACTATTAAGTTTATCTAGAAAATTTGAAGTTTAACTATGGAGGCTTTGTCGAGTTATTTTGGTCACAGACACTCCAGTTGAGTTTATTCTCTTACCAGTATAAGCAGTAGTCATGTATAAGGGTAAACTTCACTTCGTTCGATTATCCAATTATTTTAAACCAAGACCATTATTTAAAACAAATCCCAACTTATAAAATATTACATTTACTTTCTCCCATTTTGCTTAGTATTGTTTATCAACAATTTTTTAAACAATATTGAACTTTGATTTAAAATAAGATAAAAATATATGTAGTAAAAATATTTTGCTTGCCTGTTTCATACTTATACTTAACAATAAATAGTATACCAAACATTATTTGTTGAAATATCAAATTAGCGTTGAGATAATATATACAGAAAGTCACGTAGTAAATATAGTTAAGGATAAATTAAAACACGTTTGGTATTACTCTATGAGAACGAAAACGCCGTCAAGATTGATTACACACAAACAAATCACATAGTATTGACCACTCAGACAAAGGAAATCCAAATCCTACCGTCACGTAACTGTGACGACCATGACTGGTACTGAATCCGTTGAAGACAATTTAGTTGAGTTATAAAAAGTGAGAAGTTTGTAAGGCAATGGATTGGCTGATAAGGTCTGTAAGGGGAAAACACATACAAATATTGGGAGAATATAGGGGATTTATAGGGAGGGGAAGTTAAGACTGTTGTGTACGGGCTGAAACTGGATTGGTTGAGTTAAATATCACCTTTGATATTACTCAAGAGCTGCCAATGTCTTGAGTAGTCAAGGGCTAACCACAACTCAGAGTCGAGGGTCTCTAATAGAGAGTTTGTCTGTTATTGTGAATTCATTTCCTTATCTGAGTTTTATATTCCTTAAGTAAGTTTTATTTAAATAGTTTAAAGTTCACGTTCATGACGACTTTATGTTTAAGGGGAATGAGCTGAAAGTTGTTTTATCACCGCATCTGAAAGGCGGGAAAATGGTAATGGGGAACTTGCTGAATGTATCCAACTACTAATAACGTTAACAACAACAAAAAATATTTAAAGACACAGGTCTGTTACAATAAAGTATGTTATTAAACCCTTCATTATTAGCGATTTCAAATATAAGAGTTATAAGTGATCGAATATCGTTCTTATTGATTGATATTTCTTTTATCTATATTACGAAATGATAGATCACAAGTTTGACATTTCAAACTGTTATATTATACATGTTAAATTCAAATTTATATAAATACAAGAGAATGATCCGACTATGATTTACTCAGGGTTACATGAGATATCATCAGGGGTAGTTCTTTGCCGCCGAACGTTTAAATTGTTTAATTTTGCTAATATGAGTTTTTTATAATAATACTAATTATACAAATAAATTTTATGTTCGGAATGTGTTGCCTGAAAAGAGTTCATTAGAAAAATCATTAATACTTAAATAAAAATATAATATTCATCACTCGTAAGTCTCTGCATGCCTGACGCATCTGTTGTCCTTCAGATATTAGTATGAAATCTGATAGTAAAAAATTGTTCTTACCCACTTTATTTATCAATACCAATAATAAATCCTTTTTGTTAAGTGAAGTATATGCTTCAAGTTTTTATGTGTTTTGTTATTTCTTCATTAATTATTTTTAACTCTAATAAACATCTTGATGGGTTGACATTTGTTAAATCACAAGCATATGTTTTGTTATTTATTATACACCTGTGGAATTGTTCAAGTCCCTGGTATAGTAATCATAACTTGTGCATAGTGGCTCGAGTTTTCACTATATTTGGGTCTACACATTATTAATCACGTTATAAACTATTTCCAATGATAGAATTTTAAAGTATAAATAATTTTCAATCTCAAAGAACTATTTCAATGTCGAAATTATTTAAAATGACACATAACAAAATATTTATAAAGTTGAAATTATGTCATATATAATGTGGGTTTAGAAATAACAAGAACTGGAATGGTATGTAAGCAGATATAATCATTGGTAAATTAATTTGCATGTTGTTGTTCCATATTTTATTGGTTACAAGTTAATAAGAAATTTAATCCCAGCATATTTTAGTTATTTACCTTTCATTGCTTATGTCAAATGCTTTGTTTATAAGCATAGCAGAATTTATCACAGCCTAGCATTGGGATTATTACAGTTAGTAAAACTATAGAAATTAAATCTGTAACAATATATAGTTAAGTTATATATTTTCATTTGATGTGATATTTTTTATTTAATTTTTATTATAATGGCTTTGGGTTTACAATTGCATATAATATGGTTTTGACCATATAGTAATCATATCGAGTAATTGTTGTAAAGTAAAATTTTCATTAATATTAAACAATTAGTAATTTTAGTTCTAAGAAAATAATGACGTTATTTTGGAAGTTAAATGTTATATTGGGAGAATCATTTTGTTTTTAAATTAAGTATTAGTTGAGTTCATCGTCCAACAACATACAATAAAAGACACAGAACAGTACAAAGTTCAACCCCCTCCACGATCGAGGAGCAAGGAACGTAAAATAAAGTTGAACGCAGTCAATCTCATACAACAGGTACGGTTAGGCTAGTGTGCCGTGTTAGCCTATCAATTTCCGAGGTTGAATATCAATAATTCAGTTTAGTTATAGTAGGTTTCCTTGAAATTAGTAATATAAATTTGAAAATGATCAGTAATAAAAACGCTCAATTTATTGTTTTATTTCATTTATTTCGCAGATACAGGTGAGGAGAGCCAACTTATATGAGGTATAAGCTAAATTCCAGGATCATATCAATCTGTGTTAAAAGATTAGATCAAAATGAATACATTTGTTCTCATATTTCAATAAATCCAAGTTATTTGTAATTTATTTATGTTATTTTAATATTCTGATCGTGATAACCGCTTTTAGAACCAATTGAGTTACGCGTTGTAACTGAAGGTAAAAAGACAAAACGGAAAACTTAAACTAAACCATTAAGAAAAATTGTGTTTACAGTATGAACAATTATCATGAAAGGTTTCTAGTAAAGACAATTTCAATTGAAATATTCAGGGAAAGCCTATCAATTGCGATTCATTATAGAAGTGAATACCTTAGTTACCTTTATAAACAACTATAATTATTCAAACAGGTCAATGTTGTAACAGGGTTTGAATGAATGAACGTAAAATTTCTAAGTATTGGAAACCTGAATAGATGAGAACTAATCACTTAACCATGGTCTCCTTTGACGATGGCGATGTTGGTCGATGGCTATTAGGTAACATCGCTTTAAGTTATTTCATTAGAAGAAAAATTTAAAATAAATCTATAGAATTTCAATTTTTTTGGATTAATAACTAGAAACTTGTTGTTATATTTATTGCTTACAGGGCAAAACCTCTTTTACCTGAAATATCCGTTAAATTAATTTAAATAGAATCAGAAAAATATATAATTTGTGTTACTTCGTAATTAAAAGCGTTTGTGTATATCTATTACAAAGTATACGAACAGAAAAGCAATGTTTTAGTTCAAACGGATTTTTAAGCTGGGAAAACGTATTTACGTAATTGTGTTTTGGATTCTACCAAAGTAATCTAGTGTATCAGTATAAAACAAATTCGTGTTTTAATTGTTTTATAAAACAACAAATTATAAAAGTAACATTTTAACAACCTTTATGTACATACATGCACATGTACGTAAATGTCACTATGATCTTATAAACGTAATCGACTGTGAATCGAATAAAAAATAACAATATAGCATAATGTAATCATTAACAGTTTTACGATGTTACAAACACGAATTTAAATTATTAATAAACCTTCATTCTCATTCCCATCATGCCATTACCTAAACTAATATGGATATTTATGGGAGATATAACCATTATTTAGTCTCTTAGGAAGTTATCACGTTTATGTGATAACAACTATTAACTCGCTATAACAAGAAGTAGTAAAGTTATTTGATGATGACGAGGACAGTAACTGAGGTAAATTAGACTCAGATAACATCTAAATATGTATGTGGCAATTCGCCGTCTAACGGGGTAATGGGGCATGAACTGCCGCTACGCGCTGCATGTAGTACAGCGGTGAATACGTTAGCATTCTGCCGCGGCGGTCTTTAAACATGTAAGAGGGATTTATCATAAATACAATACTCAGGTCTCCGTAAACCCGCGTATTAGAAAGAATATCAGATAAAGTATTATAAGACAGGAATTAAATATTTAAACACGTTACCTCGTTTGCCATATACCCAATGTTTTAAACATTTTAAACATAGAATCATAAAACTGTTGTTTTAGTCGTATCCTAAATAAACCAGTTTGTCATGTAAATATTTACCACGACCAAATAAAACCTTATTCTAAGTTTTAACTAGCTATGTTCATAAATAACAGATGTATAGAAAGCTATTCAATCTGAATTAGAATAACTTTTGACTTACGACCATAGGTTTGTTGCAATAGGGCCTTTAAAAAGAGTTTTATTAAATTATTAATAAATTACAACCAAATAAAGCACCATCAAAATGTTTAGCAATTTCCCCTATAAAGAATAAGCTGTTACCGTAGTTAATATAATAAGACCTAGACCCGGGACCGCTATAACATTTGGTTATTAAATTATCAGATTTTAAAAGTTTGTTAAAATTTGTTCAAACTTGGTACACTTTTACTTGAGACTCCCGTTTAGGACCTCATTTATGCCAGGAGTAAAATACTGATAGGGTAATAGTCAGTTAACTGCGGGACGGGAATTAATTTGGCAAAATTGAATTTACAGTAACCAAAATTTGAAATGATTCGTCAAAACTATGTCAATAACATTATCAAAACTTTAAATATGTGTTTGGTCAAGTTATTAACGTAGCAGCCAAAGCGACAAATTCACGGGGATTGATAAAAGTGACCTTCACGTGTTTCCAATTTTGGTATTGGCAAGAAATGCTGATCATTATAATTCAATTTCTTACTTCCTTGCCTTCATTAATTTATGTTTCACGATAAAATGGTTTCTATCAAATAATACGTTTAAGTTAGTATTGTTAACCTATGTTCCACACAAAACTCAAACATGAAAATAAGTTTATTCAACGTTTTAGTGCATCTTTTAGGTAACAATAAAATATGAGGTGAGTATGATTTCCAATATTTTTTTAACGTGTACTCAAACTTTTACCACCAAGCCTTTTCTAGTCAAACCCTTAATTTACTGAAGAGCTTATCATCCAGAGATAGAATAGTAAGCTCATAAATTCCACACCGCATAAAATAGTAATTTAAAAAATACAACATATACATACAATAAATCAAAACGCAAACTACTTACTCAACATATTTCGCATAATTTAAATTATAAATTAAATTATAGTGGTTGAAACAAATATAAATTTCCGTCATTCCATTTCCATTACAAACAACATGAAAGTATTTCATTGATGACTGAAATTATTTTATTAGTGACCTTCGTCTGTAAATTTATATAAACAGCTGAAATTAATATTGGACAGGCAATATTTAAAAAATCTTTAAAAAACTCTTTGAAAATTATACACAAATTATTTTAAACATAAAAGTATAACGCTTGATTTACCGTTTTCAAACTCTGGTTTTAATTGTTTTCATACAATTCAAACAGTGCCTTTGACATAATTTTCAAAAATGTATTAGGCCCCTAATTTGTTTCGTGAAGTTCGCCTGTTATATTGGTTACATTACAAGCTTTTATATATTAGACTGTTCATGGAGATAAAACCTTTCTGCTTGACCTAAATTTTAATGAAAAAGAGAGTGTTTAATAAACATGTAGCTAATTGACGTATAATGGACATATGGATAATTCACTATAGTTTGTTAGGTCAATTCAGATGAAGCTGTTTGAAATAGTGAATAATGAATGGAACGTTCAGACAGTTAACTATCGTTTGTAATATGCTCATATGTAAATTGTCCATGCTTGTTCATTTGTATACCGTATGTCAACTATACTTGTATTTGTATGTCAGGTAGTACACTATATCATGAATACGATATAATAAATATATATATATATATATAAATATATATATATATATGCTAAAGTTGTATTTAAACCAGTTACACATTTTCACCTCCTAATAAGTATTATAGCGAACATTCATTTTCGTTTTGTAACATTTTTTGAGATGAAATAAGTTTTCTACTTAAGTATGCACTAGCCCCGGGAAGTCGTCCTCAACGCCTAACTTGGTCAACTCTGCACTAGCCCCGGGAAGTCGTCCTGAACGCCTAACTTGGTCAACTCTGCACTAGCCCCGGGAAGTCGTCCTCAACGCCTAACTTGGTCAACTCTGCACTAGCCCCGGGAAGTCGTCCTCAACGCCTAACTTGGTCAACTCTGCACTAGCCCCGGGAAGTCGTCCTCAACACCTAACTTGGTCAACTCTGCACTAGCCCCGGGAAGTCGTCCTCAACGCCTAACTTGGTCAACTCTGCACTAGCCCCGGGAAGTCGTCCTCAACACCTAACTTGGTCAACTCTGCACTAGCCCCAGGAAGTCGTCCTCAACGCCTAACTTGGTCAACTCTGCACTAGCCCCGGGAAGTCGTCCTGAACGCCTAACTTGGTCAACTCTGCACTAGCCCCGGGAAGTCGTCCTCAACGCCTACCTTGGTCAACTCTGCACTAGCCCCGGGAAGTCGTCCTCAACGCCTAACTTGGTCAACTCTGCACTAGCCCCGGGAAGTCGTCCTCAACGCCTAACTTGGTCAACTCTGCACTAGCCCCGGGAAGTCGTCCTCAACGCCTAACTTGGTCAACTCTGCTCCGGATATTGTTTATTCATTAAGTCCTTATACCAGCGTGTTTGCTTTTTCAGAAATGCACTGTCTTTGAAATATACAACTCAAACATTAAAAATAATACAACCGATTTAAAATACCATTTTTATATCCGATCTTAGTATTAAGATTATTTTTATTTTTTAAGTATAGGCCAAAATCAGATTTAAGTTTAGTTTAATATTTAAGAATAATCTAAACAATGGTTAATTAAATTTTAAACTTAATCGAGTGACGCTTAAGTTTGTACTGTGCATTTAAATGACGGCTGTGTAAAATAAGTAATAACAACAATTAATTATTTTATTATGTTTGAACAAATTTAGTTCATTAACAGGCGAAAAAAATAAGGAAATTCAATTTAGTCGAAACTGTGATAAGCACTCAGTCACAATTAACGATTTACCGTGAAACGTATCAGCTAAATATCATTTTTGCACTTTATTTTATTAATTTTATTTAACACTAGCCGACCCGTTGCAGCTTCGCCCGCGTAACCTGTGATAGTTGTGTGTGCTGCATTCTATGGTTGGCCCGTCGAACTACTTCAAATATATAGTTACTTATAGTAAATATTCAAATTATCTCTCGTTTTATATACAAAGACATTAACTTATTGGTCTTGATTTGTTGATTTTAGATTTATTAATGATTTATTTCAACACCAGCAGCATTATTTATGTATAGATAATATTTTAAATGCTTTGAAGAGAAATAGTTTTGAACCCGTGACACCTTGAACGGAATTCCAAGACGGTACCTGCTAGGCTAGGGGCCAGTGAGATGCCCTTCACGTAAAACATTTTAATTATATCTAATATATACAATTCTCGTGTCACAGTGTTTGCAACAAAACTCCTCCGAAACGGCTTGACCGATTCTTATGAAACTTGGTGTGCATATTCGGTAGATGTGAGAATAGGACTAAACTATTTTTCATAAAAATCCGACCTAAGGGCTCCGTCCCACCGGCCTTCAAAATTCCCATTGATTTGATCAAAGTTCAGTTGGTTACACCAAACAGCTGGTTAACAAGGAGTATATCTAAACATACTTTAAAGGCATAAATATATGTTCATTGTGGAAATAAAAAACCTACTTGAATGGCAACTATCATAATGGAAATGATCGATTGACATAAAACAAATTCAATTACATTAGGACAGGTCAACGTCTGTCGGGCCAGCTATTGTTTAAATCAAATAAAACAGCATACAATGGTATCGAAATGAACGTAAAGTTATGTAATTACAAATGCAAAGCTATTCTTACTATGCAACGAAATTTTGGCCTAGGAGTGGTACTAGGATATTTATATGGATTAGTATTAAATAAGTGTATTAGGAGTTTAAATGGAAACGTTTATTTTTAAGAGGTTGTCAACCTCTCTTTATCTCTATAATTTTCCCGTTTACATAGGTCTCGGGCCTGTGAATATAACTTACCAAGCTTATATTGTACTACGACTATCAACGGTAAATAGTCACAGCTGTTAATAATATCTGTAGAGATCACAGCATCTGTAACAAACCGTCAAGTCCGTAACGTGACGTCAGATGTTCAATATGATGTGGCGGTTTGTTATATTGTACCACGTTTAGTAACGTTATAGTAACATCGGATCACGTAGCTGTGGATATCACTCGACCTCTAATCAGTCATCAAGTCAGCAAGTCTGGCATGATAGGCTTAATGTTATGTTGCGGTTTAATATACTGTATCACGTATAGCTAAGATATTAGAAACTTGAAAGGCTTAACATTATTTGACGGTTTGTTTTATTGCACTATGTATAGCTAAGTTATAGTGACATCGGTGCGCGTAGCTGTAGAGGTCACTGGACCTCTAACCAACCATCAAGTCTGCGAGGCGACGTGATATGCTAATACCATTAAGCATTCGTGATTTTTTATATTGTACTGTCCTTAATAACGTTATAACAGAAGTTCACGTATTTTTAGAGATCACGTAATCTTTAAGAAGCCGTGAACTATTCCGCAACATGACTGGAATGTGGCGGTTAGGTATGTTGTTTTACGTTGACATTTAGCTATAAAAGGGCTCACAAATACCATTTTGAAACTTACTGACTAACTTGTTGCGGCCTTTTGGCAGACGTTTGTGGCACAGAATTCATCAAGTCATGGTTTTTCCATTGGTGCCATTTGCCATACCATATCATTAATTCGGATGTATCTTAAATTATCAATGTTTTAGTCACTCAACTCGGTATTTGGAAAAAACATGCCTTAGTACAGTAAAATATTTTTACCTTTACCTACTTTACTTATGAGTTTCATTAAAAATGTACAAAGTTTTATTATTTGAATACACATAATAAATTGTAAATTGACAGCTTAATAAACGTTATGTTCTGTGGTATTCTTCCCACCTGAAGACAGAATCAGAATCTAGATCCCTAAACGTCGTGAAACTATTTTCTCTCTAATCAGTGAAAATAAAATATCAGATACAATATATGAAAAAATAATAATTTATTGCGAAAACTCATATTATTTCGTATAAAATAATTGCTTTTAGTTTGAATTTATCAGGAACAAATTCCGATCGAGGGTGTTTTAGTATTAATTTTATCAAGCGAAGTCAAAACTTTGCAGCTTTGAAGTACAAGTTTGAGTAAACTTTAGAAGTTTTAACTCTATACTACTCAAAACTAAAAAATAACATGTAGGCTAGGATACTCTGACATCCAGTATTGTTTCGTAGAAAATATCCAATTCTACGCTCTGACATGGTTAAAGATTTATATATTACATGCTTTTATGCCCGTAATTCGTAACAGGGAGAAAATTCGGAGTGGAAAAATTTTAAACAAAATAATGACAGACTGTATTTAGATAAAATCCGAATAACAGCTGTTTATTTAAATTAATTCAAATAAGAAATACGCCCCTTGCAGCAAACCTACGAACCCAAAGAATTCCCAACACTCGTAAGTTGCTTGATAACACATTAGGGCACTTTACCAGGATTCATAAGAAACATATTCGCAAATAAGCGGTATATAAAATATGAATTACTCTCCATAAGAATAACATTGGGATTGAGTACGCAGGTTTGCTGCAACAGGGAACACAAACTGATAGTTTGTCATTCAAATATCACTAGAACACATATAGGTAAAGTCACATAGTTCCATCCATATCCATTCATAAATAAGCGATATATAACATTTTAATTATTCTCCATAAGTATAACATGGGGACCAAGTACCCAGGTTTGCTGCTGCAACAACCATCGGTGACATTTTTGTTGCAAAAAACAATAAACCACAACCAGATGAACATACTAAGATTCGTCAGTGTATGTTCATAAATAAGCGAGATGATATAATGTTTATTTTTCTCCATAAGATAACATTAGACAACGAACTGTGCTTAGCACTTTCAATATCTCAGTAACCAAATGACGTAGACCAAAACGTAATGATCAAAACACCAAATTGCTTGTTTATTTAATCAGAATTAAATGATGAAAGCTAACTCTTGATTTAAAAATAAATAAATGTGAAATCCACACAAAATACACATTTTGAGGTTACAGAACCCCCCCCCCCCCTTTGGATGGAGCGATTCGTCTGGTTTTCAAACTCGTTTAAATAAATGATACTTTACACATTTCTTCCAAATTTCATGAAGATCGGACTTTTTGTTCTGAGGTCCCCAGATGCCAAAAATACATTTGTTCAAAATTATATGTAAAAAATATACACATATAAAAATTTGAATGAATGGTGTTTTTGGTATCTGGGGACCTCAAAACAAAAAATTATCAAGGTCCCAGGGTTAGGTCTTACGATGCCGACGACGGTAATAGCTTCTTTTCCATAGGGGAAATGGTTAAAACACATGTGACATAAACCAAATAAAACCCTCCTCTACATGAAGAACATGGTCACTTGGGAAGTTCCGTGGAACAGAGCCCTGAGGACCTTTCTAAACGGCAACAGACCTAAGATACTCATGGGTACAAAAACTATACTTTTGTTAAACTTCAGCAGTATTGGTTCAGTGGTTTTGGCGTCATAGAACTATAGACAGATACCACCTCATTTTTACAATAGTTATTAATATTATGCTCGATTATACCAAAATACGAAATAATTGGAAAGAAAACATAACATTATAGCTAGCACAACAATTTACTTTATTTAAACGATATGAAATTTAAAGAAGTAGAAACATGCTTGGTAAATTAAATTTGGAGAAAACACCGTTGAGTTAATTTTACTACGTATTGCAATTTTTCAAAGTGTTTTAGGAAATCCATTTGAGCTTATTTTATGTACACAGTTGTATATACAACTAAAATAATGCGTAAGTATTTGATAATTGTCTTAGATTTCTCCAATGTTGTATTAAGGTCACTGGGAATGTTAGGATTATCCTCGCACGGTTGAGCTCTTAAGCTTCCTTGTCTTCAGGTGATTCCAATCTTCCTCTCGTATTGCACAAGTCCTTTTGTGTTTCAGATTGCTGATGTGATATTCACTATTTCTCTTGCTTTAAATACTCATTAATCATCAAATTGCCCACCTTCATCAGACAAAAGGAAGAACACTCTGAATGAAGAACTCGAATACAGTTAGAAAGAAAATATATATAATATCTGAATTATGACAAATTGTACCAAAGTTTTATTCCTCGTACACACTTACACACACCAAAACATGTTTATAACATGGATGTTATGCGTAGAATTATTAAGTTTAATAAACATTCATATAGTGTTTTATTATAGAAACTCACCGATATGTATGTCACTTTATAACTCAACAATCCAATCCAATCCAATCCCCCCTCCCCCTCCTCATCCCCCTCACGATTTGTTTACCCTCAGTCTCTGGGGCCCGCAGTGAGAGCGTCGCTTTGAGCCCTTACTGTCAGATTGGCCGCGCTGCAAATGTGTTATGCAAACAACCCAGACTCCACGTCTGCTTTGAGTTTGAACCGATGTGAATATTGTGAATAAATATTTTTCCTCGTTATTAGTGATTACACTTCCATAATTTATCATTGATTGTCGTCAAATAACTTTAGTTGCATGATTTATTTTTGAGTGTTTACTTAGTTCAACTTTATATCTACTACAGTTCAACTCGTTCATAGACAACCTGTTATGATACATTATTTCTAATCAATAAATAGCTCAGGGGGTGTGAAGATAAATGCTTCATTTTTACCCTGAGAATCTATTTAAAAAATCAAAAGTATCTATTTATTTATTTAACATCATACAAAAATAGGTATAAGGAAACGTATTTTAACCCGATGTAAACAGGCGATCTTCAGATATCAAAATGACTTGATGAAATGCGGCTTTGAATGCTATGAACATATAATTTTTATCATTAAGAAATTGATTACAGCTAAACTCCAGTGTACGTTGCAGGAGCAGTCAAAGGAAATGAGACAACCTGGACGAAAATACGGGGGGTTTTACCAAAAGGTTAAGCTCTTGGAGGGCAAATAAATTTATTTCAAATCTGGTGTTTTTTTATATTTTTCTCCTGTTATCATCAATCCAATAATGCATTTGTGAATTGAATGTTAGCCTAAATTAGGCTAATTGAACAGTAGCTATAATAGTATGTGAAACAACGATTATTTATTTCATCTTTTTAGCATACCGTACATTTGAAAGATGATTTTGGTTCTAGTCCTCCTTGAAATAATAATACATTTGTTCATAAAATATTAAAGACTATAAACGCGTTAATATTATCTTTAAATGATGTAAGGAGAAATTATTTTAACTACCTTTTGAGTAGATATAAAACAGTTTTTTGAACGGTATTATATAAAATCCGCCCGCTAAATGTCAAGCGTTGCTAAACTACTGTTTTAAAAATCTGATACTAACATAAGAAGTAACATATTATTGAAAACATATGTATCTAATTTGGTTGATTTAAAACTAAAAATACATTACTTGCGCGGTTTAATTTATGGCAAAAATTGACTGGAAAAATATTTAGTGAGGAAAATTACCATTTATTACATAGGTAAAATAAAATAAGGCTCACATTCCTAATAGATTAATTTCACGCTAAGATCACACACTAGCAGTCAGGAGGTGCAACCGTCGGTGTCGTCACCGAGTCGCGCCGCGCCGACCACCGCTCTCCGCTACAATAAACGAAGAAACAAGTTGGCACGGGCGGCCGCGTTTGTGTCTGTGTCTGTATCCAGTGATGTGAGGGGGTGGGGTAAGAGAGGTATGTAGCGGTGCGGGTCGTGGGGTGAAGGGTGCAGGGGGGGCAGTGCGACAGAGAGCGCGCGATAGTCCACTGCAGCAAACTCTGGCTGCAGGAAAACGAACTACGTGTTACCGACCGACTTAGTATACCTTTAAGGCGGACAACCGTGCCGTATCGATGGACGTCTACTTCAGTATCTATAGTCAATGCTATTACCGTAGTCGGCATGGTAAGACCTAGGCCCGGGACCATGATAACTTTTCGTCTTGAGGTCCCCAAAATGCCAAAAACACCATTCATTCAAAACTGTATGTATATATATATATACATACAGTTGACCATTGAGCGGTCTCTAGCTTTCCATATTTTCATTGTTTATTTGCTCGTTCTTATCATTTTTGACAAGTCCGCTTTAAATTCAATCTTCAGTTTTAATCGTTCTCTCAATTTATACATGACTTAATCATGTATATTTAGCTATGTATACATTGGATCTAATCACCATTCTCACAACAATCATATTACACTTTACCAGTTGAGTGTTTCAATTAGAATTCAATGGTTGCTTTTGAACAGCTGGCACGATTCTTTTGTTTGTATGTACAAATCTTAACCATAACCCCAATGTTACGTTTTTCAAATAATTTTCCATACGAAATTAAATTTTTCCAGGGATGAGGCCTGATTAAAAAACATTTATCAACCCATAAATGTTATAGTTCCAACATTTTGAGAGCCCTAAAGTAAAGCATTTTCGGAGCAGGTGTTGGCAAAAGTTTTATTCCGATGAATTAACTATCCTCCTGGCAAATGTATGCGCAATCGGACCAGTTAACTACTAACGTCAGTGAAGATTAAATTAAAATGTTAAAGACTGATGGAGCAGGTAAGTCTGTTTCTGTCTGATAGCCCTGTTTCTGATTATAGTGTCCGCATTGCCTGCTATCTTTCTACCAAATTTTTGCTCAATCGTTCTAGAAAGTATATGTTTAACATGGGAATTTTGACGGTCGTTAGGGCCGAGCCTGATTGGAACGGGAATAAGCCCAAAATGCTTTTGGGATGGACCCATCTCCTTCCAAATATCTGCTCAATAACTCCTGTTATACTTATTGATGGTGGACTTAAAAACGCATACAATATTTAAAATTATAATCACAATGACTACCTAGATAAACTGAGCTTACCATGTTGCAAGGGATTATGTGTTCCGCAATGTATCATTGCCGTGGCATTATTTCATACGGTTTAATATACCTTTTTACAGTAGTAAAATAGATGTGTTTCCTCTGTTCTGTGACAAAAGATAGTTAGTTGACTAAATGCTCATTGGAACAAATATGCTGCATTCTGTAGTGAAAGGTTGAGTAACCTATACCCTTAAGATCTACTCTGTAGCAGTGCCAGACAAAGAGGCATAGCCCTAATGACGTACTATGATTTAAAATAGCCAAAGTTTCCTCCTCCACATGAAAATGGGCAAAGTGTTTTATTTCATTCAGTGCAGTTTATTTTATTTTTTTTTTTGTTAAACGTGTGGCTTATAAACAAACAGACGGATAAACAAATGTTAGCACAAATTTAAATATCTCCGCTGCACACAACATTTCACTGCTTAAAGCTTCAATCAATCTAGAAAATAAACTTATTTTACTTATATAGATAAATAAATTTCATACCTGTAACATCTGGTATTGCTAATAATCTGTTAATAAATATATTAACAGCTGCAATTCAAATAAAATTATTCCCCATGTTAATCTTATAGGCGAAAAATGAACTTTGAGGGCGACCCGTGCCCCTTCAGACTGAAAATATCGAAAAATGAAAACCTTCATGCACAACTACAAATCAGGACGTATATTTTGGTGCCTCATCGTTAAAATCGGTTCAGAAATAACGGAGGGGTTCTCAGAGCAGAACAATCGGCTTATTAATATATAAGATGACATAAATGTTATTAATTATTTACAAATATTTCAATATAAAAGTCGAACAAACTAGAAAAATTCAGTAAAAATACAAGCCCTTCATAGGTTGGAATCCCTGGAACTTAAAGTTTGTTCTTGAGACTTGAACTGTAATATTCCTTTTCCATTCTATTTTACTAACTGTGAGGTGTCTTGTGTTTACTTTTTTATTTGCGTTTACATTTTTGTTAAAATAAAATGGAAATCGAAGTAAATACAGTCAGAAAGAAAATATATTTAAGTATCTGAATTATGACCAATTGTACCAAAGTTTTATTCCTCGTACACACTTACACACACCAAAACATGTTTATAACATGGATGTTATGCGTAGAATCATTAAGTTTAATAAACATTCATATAGAGTTTTATAATAGAAACTCACCGATCTGTATGTCACTTTATAACTCAACAATTTCAATCCAATCCAATCCCCCCTCCCCCCCCACTCCCCTCCCATACACCATTTGTTTACCCTCAGTCTCTGGGGCCCGCAGTGAGAGCATCGCTTTGAGCCCCTACTGTCAGATTGGCCGCGCTGCAAATGTTATGCAAACAACCCAGACTCCACGTCTTCTTTGAGTTTGAACCGATGTGAATATTGTGAATAAATATTTTTCCTCGTTATTAGTGACTACACTTCCATAAATTTATCATTGATTGTCGTCAAATAACTTTAGTTGCATGATTTATTTTTGAGTGTATACTTAGTTCAACTTTATATCTCCTACAGTTCGACTCGTTCATAGACAAACTGTTAAGATACATTATTTCTAATCAATAAATAGCTCAGGGGGTGTGAAGATAAAGGCTTCATTTTTTACCCTAAGAATCTATTTAAAAAATCAAACGTATCTATTTATTGTACGGTTAACCAAAGGGTGTCACTGAATTAAAATACTCCTAATTTAAAAAACAAGTTATTAAAACTGTACTGTGTCTCTTATGGCACATAATACTCTGTGTTCTTTCACTGTTTATGAACTCTTTGGAGTCATTTGTCAATTATGTATAGTAATGTATGTTGGCATTATAAAGCTTAATACAAGTCATACAAAATAACTTTGTTTCCTTCTGACCGCTTATCGAACTAGCCAGGACTGGTTTCCCTAGATTTACACATAAACATGTCAACAAGTGAGCCTATTTCATCTTGTATCAACATTTAATCGAGAATAAAATATAAGTCATTCCAGGCAACATTGAAATTATTTTATTTATAAAAGGTCGTCACAAAGTAAATTTAGTTGAAAAAGGCATAAAATGTTATCCTACTAAGTTTCACATTATGCACTGCAAAATGCACAATTTAATATTGATAAATGCAATTACTGTGTTTGTTTATCGTGCGAAGCAGCTGTCGTTCAAACCTTATCAATGATATAGGTGAACTAAACTAATGGTGCTGCTTCCAAACCAACTGTTCGGTTATGCCCAATTATCTGTTGGTACCAACGAAATGTAAATACATATAGACCTCTCGTCTCGTGTTAAAAAAGGAAAACCCTCACTGGAGGATATTTTTGTAAACAAATCATCTGGTCCAAGCGTAATAAAGACTAACATAACTTGTGAAGAGAGCATTTGATTGGTTATGACTCCATAATATTGTTGCTATGGAGACCGGAGGGTATAGAGGGTCAAAATGGCGGTCAGCATGTAGACACAGTTTTTTACTCCAGACCTCTATAAATATTTACCTCGTCGGTTGTTACCTTACAATACAAGTGAGTTCCACAGTGTTTCCATTCTATAAATGTTCAATCCAGATAATTCAAAGAACAGTTAGGCTACGAACCTAATATGAAGCGAGAGAAGGCATGTGTTCTGATATTCGGTAGGATTATTTTTGCTATTTAAATTAAATTGGAATTAGGTTTAGTGAATAACAAAACTTAATTTCATACATAAAAATTAAAAATAATAATTGTGTAATATGTAAAACACATATTACATTTGATATATAGGATTCTGTAGCTACTTTAAACAAGCTGTTTCTTTCCACAGGTCACTAAAATGCATTGGAAAAAGAGAGCCAGGTGAATTATAACTGACAATCATCTGAACACACACACGTCATTGTTAACAAGTCACCGTTATTTAATTTGCTATCTTTTTACCTAATTTGTAAAGCAATGCAATAATCGTACGGCACGGCTAATAACCTATGTTATGTATTTATTAAAAGTACCTGGGGGCCGATTTTTGATCGGGAAAGGTCAGTAAGTCAGTTTGTTTAGATGTCTTGAGTAATTTCACCACGTCTCCCTACTGATAAGCAGATTTGCTTAGCTCACTTGCCTCTTTTCTACATGTATAATAAGATGTCATTATAGCTCAACGTCCCTTTAATCCATTTTGGATCAATTCTAAATGTAATCTTCATTAAATGGTTTTAGTCACTGTCGTCAGGAAACCAGTTATTAATGCTTAAACTACATGATATTTTTCTTTGACAGTTCAACGATTGATTGTAAACAGCTGTTTTGAACCTTTTGTTTTTATTTTAAAACTCCATCAGCCCAATGTTACATTGTTGCAATTGCTTTAACTTTTCTCATTCTTGTTGCCACATTATTTGATTTTTCATTGGGATGAGACCTGTCTAGAACTTATTTTTATCCCAGAAAATAGGTAATTAAAAAAATTTAAAGAAACCGTTGGATCCGTTTTTTTAAATCGGAATTGCAAGCAAACAACCAACCAACCAATCAAGCAAGCAAACCTTACTCATATTAGAGTATATAATTAATAACATTACGTATGAACCCAGTGGCAGATGTGCGAGTGCTGCAATTACCTCCACCGATGGTGCAGCTGTACGGTAGTGATTACACACCATCGATTGTTGGACTATCGATATTTTTCGATATACAATAACTATCGATAATATCTTTTGTTTATGTGTCGATGTTTTTTGTTTGTGTGTTTATAGTGATTTAAATAAATATTTACTAATAAAGGTGGTACAATAAACAGCAATTAAATATTATAAGAGTGTGAAATTTTGTTTAATATTAAAATTAAATTATTAACATTAAAGAATACTTTAATAACAAACTTACTAAAGAATACTTTAATAACAAACTTACTAAAGAATAACATGGTCATAAAATATGCTAAAACAGGTCTTATATTCTTGTTTAACTTAAGAGCCACATATTGGATTTACCAAAATTTAATTTGTTCACTGCATTTGTGCTTACACAACAGTACATTTACAATGTTCCCAACCTGACATTTAGAAATATCGTACATCAAAATCAGTGGTACAAGTAAATCAAAACTGTTTTATTAAAACATAGACCTGGTTTTTATAATTCATATAGTACTGTCATGGAATATTATAATAATAGTTTAAAATTTTAGTTTTGCCGAAATATATAATGAAAAGTTGTGATTCTTATGAGTTAATAATTAATAATGGCATTTAAAAACGTCTTTAAAAACTATCGAGATTGTTTACGATATCCTGAATATTGGACTAATATCGTTAGCAGAAAACTATCGATACTATCGATAGCACGCAATCACTACTGTGTGGAGTGTGGTTGCGCTGGTGTCCACGACGCGACGGCTCCATGATTGTTCTGCTCGTGGTTCTAGTGATGCTCACCCGGGTGACTCCCTCAGTTAGCGGTCTCACATCTGGCTTCACCGTCAAACCCATCGTAAGATTGTAGTTTTTAGTTTTAACATTGCTTGGAAGTATGGTATACCATGTGGACTGCGACTGATTTTTAATATTTGCTATTTCGTTTTAAACGTAAAAAGCTTCATATTAGCAAAGATGAAAATTGTTGTACTTCCACTAAGTGTCCCAAAATAGTTTATACAGTACCAAGTAATACATTTCGTTTTATTTCAGAAATTACAATATATATTATGGATTCACTTAAGTTTGAAACCATAACCGTAAACAAAATATGACTATTTCTATCGGTTTTTGTCTACTAATTACACATTTTTGTGAAATATCTAAATAACTAGCAATTTAAAGAATCGTTACTATAGTCTGACTAAAACTTGATTACTCACTAACTCAATGTCTTTCAAAAACATCCCAAGCACTCCTTATTCAAATAAAAATTAAAAAATAATAAAATAGATTTGGTACATTATTGAGTTTGTCCAAAGATACATTGCGTTACTAAGGGGCATCTTAGAAAATAGTATATATTTATAAGTAAAGTTTTGTCTTTATAGAAAAGTATTTTTTACTCTAGAACACTTCTAATGTTTTAATTTTTAAATGTATTAATACCATTAATAATCCTGGTGACTAAGTAAATAAAGATATTTTGACTTAACTTATATTTTCGACAGTTAATTTAAAAGCTAAATAGTAATTTAAATTTTAAATGCCAATTTAAAAACAGCTAAAATAGATTAGAGTTTCATTTTGTATTTTGTTACCACAACTTTGTTTTCTCCCATGTAAAAATATAATTTAGGAAGGGAGAAAAATCAGTCCACAAACACTGAAGAAAAACTAAGGTTTTTGGACCTTTGTAAATATTATTAGCTCACGTTTACGCGAAGTAACATGACCATTGAAACCTCATCTTTAAAGTTTCTGGGACTCTAGACTAATATTGACTCTTTTCCTATATTGTTTATCGTTCCGATAGAAAACGTACGTGCAGGAGAAGGGCTACCCTATAGAACAGCACAAGATTGAGGCAGAGGACGGCTACCAGCTGACATACCATCGGATACCTCATGGGCGACTGGGGCAGGACCGAGGGCACGGCCACCCCGTGCTGCTTGCGCACGGGATACTGCAGTCGTCCGCCCTCTTCCTGGCCATGGACGATGGGCTAGGTACATGCAAACCCTTGCAGACTTTGATTTTGTAAATGTAAACGTTCTGGTTCTTCGAAAGCTCCGCAGTACCTTTATCACAATAAAACGTTTCTACCTGTTGCATGTGTAATACATAATACAATACTCACACGTAAGGGTAATTTGTGTTATAACTACTATGTCTGAAGACCCAGGTTACACTAGGGAAGCTTCAGCTGGCAAATGCTTTACAAGAAAAATAATTGTTATTTAAATGTAGAATTCAATTTAAAAACTGGGTCTATAACTGCACAGCTTATGGTTATCGTAATGAAACCCCTGGATTAATATAAATTGGATTTGTATTATACAAATTATAATATAAAACCAAACCGTACAGGATTTTCTTTTATAAATCCGGAAGTCTGACGCCCATGAACCATGCACTTAAGAGAAAGGTCTCGGAGGGAAAATTGTAAGAGAATATTAGTTTGTGGATACAACCCCTCCTGAAAATCTAAAATATATAGTTAAATGTTTAATTTGATCAGCTGTGTGATTAGATTTGACTAAAATCAGGTGAACAAGTGAACCTGTTAGGAAAAGATTGTATATTTAAATAATAAACTTTTTTTAACATTTTAGAATCTGAAAGATAAACACTGGGAATTTTAGGGCTGAAAATATAAAACGCTATAGATTACTGGATTAACATTTTTAAAATTTATTTCTCCTTTTGTCACTCTTCTACGTTCAATAACTGTTCGTCGAAATCCAGTTAAATTCATACTAATAAAAATACTACTTGTATGTGATCCAATGTATTTATCCCTGTGTTACTATAATTGG
Organism: Allygus modestus; assembly: GCA_963675035.1. Taxonomy (NCBI): domain Eukaryota; kingdom Metazoa; phylum Arthropoda; class Insecta; order Hemiptera; family Cicadellidae; genus Allygus; species Allygus modestus. The sequence continues at coordinate 55,140,669 of OY776112.1, read as the reverse complement.
TGAGTTTTTATTAAGAACTGTACAGGAAAAAAGTCGTTTAAGTAAAACACAATTTTGAGAGGAAATAACTAGAACATTCCAAGAAATATTGTATTTACTAAAAAAGTAAGGTTTTAAAATTCTTTTTTTTTTAGCCTATTTACTAGCGGACGCAGGATTCGACGTGTGGCTCATGAACGCTCGTGGCAACTCGTACTCCAAGACACACACGCACTACGGAAACACCCCAGGGAACCAGAAGTTTTGGGATTTCAGGTGATATCAGCAATATTTTATCAGTTACATACATACTGCTCCCGCTATTCATTATAATGTACATCAATCATCTAGTTTATGTGTTTAGTTCAGCGACCTACGAATAACAAACGGTGGCATTACTGTTAGTTAGGCAGATTAATGCAAAAGGATGATTGGATGTGGATATGCCGGACAAAAGCACGAATTTTGGTTTACATTCTATAAATATCATAAGCATCGAGTTTTGAATAGGATCCACTCAATTCCTTCACCTACATGGCGTCCATCTTGAAATATACATGGTGAGTCAGACCATACCGGTACCCGTCTAGCATGAATAACGGGATAACGGTTTATACAATTGGGCAAACGGTTTATACGGTTGGGCAAAATTGTTCCCAACTTAAACTCATTTGGGCAATCTATTACAAATATTTTCATCAAAATCTATATACAGAGTGTTCCAAAACTGAAGGTCACGGGTTCGAATTAAGAATCATTATTTTTTGAACATAGGGCAAATTATACATCATCTTAAAGGTCTTGTTAAAAGACATATTTTGGTAAAAACAGAATTCATTTATCTTTATCAGTTTCAAAATGGCGGCCATTTTTGTGTAGTAAATTTACATTTACAGAATACCCTGTATTTTCTAAACCACTACTCATATATTTTTCCGATTCAAATGTCTTACTCTTAACAAGACTTTTAAAATGATGTATAATTTTCCCTATGTTCAAAAAATTTTTATTCGAACCCGTGATCTTCAGTTTTGGAGCACTGTGTATATAGATTTTTATTAAAATATTTTTAATAGATTTCCCATATGCGTTTTAGTTGAGGAAAACTTTGTTTGATGCCATTAGAACTAACCGGTCTCCCGTTATAGACGGGTATGGTCTGACTCACCGTGTTTATTTCAAGATGTACGCCATGTAGGAGAAGGAATTGAGTGGATCCTACTCAAAACTCGATGCTTATGATACTTCTAGCATGTAAACCAAAATTGGTGCTTTTGTCCGGCGTGTCCACATGTTTTCATTAATCTGCCTAACTATGTAGTGACTTGATCGCTCTTCATAGTTTGTGTGATTTATGCAATTCATGATATGACTCTTCAGTTTTCACGAGATGGGTATGCACGACCTTCCCGCCGCGTTTGAGCACATCCTAGCGGTGACGGGTCGCCCCTCCCTGAGCTACGTGGGCTTCTCCATGGGGACGACCATGTTCTGGGTGCTGGCGGACAGCTGGGGGCCCGAGTACATGAACCGAGTGGACACCATGGTGGCGATAGCTCCGATGGCGAGACCCAGTGGGATGGGTATCCTGCACAAGCCGGAGCAGTACAAGGCCCTCGAGGCTGTGATCGTGAGTGTTACCAAGAACTTGTTGGCCACCAAATAAGTTAAATAATGTTGATCCAAAATAAAAGTAATTCTAAAAAACAAATGGTCACACGAAGTTTTAAAAGGTCAAGTCGTTTTGAGTATTTACATTTCTATTTTACATTATCGATGTGTGTAAAAAATCTATATTTTAAATTGTAATGGTTATATTATTTCCTAATAATTCTTATGATAATACGTAAGTGTTATAATCAGCAGCACTTTATATACAATTCAAATGATAAAGTAGTTGGTCTCAATTATCGGTTAAAATAAAAGAAAATACACAGAAAATCTTGATGTAAATTAATATCTCTTTAAGACGCTGACGCAACCTGGTTGTATTTTAAGGCAAATATGAATTAATATGGCACATAGCGTTACGATTGAGCACCCGGCAAAGCTCAATCCTTTGTTCCAAGCGTTTACAACAATCAAGGTTTTCACAATATACAATTAGAATCAGCTGTGTTTTCCAATCTTGTTTGTTCTTAATAAAACTCCATAATTAAACTAAACTACTATTTTTAGCGAACTTCCCCTATACGGAAGAAGCTATTACCGTAGGTCTCATGGTAATACTTAAGCCCGAGACCATGATAACTTTTTTTGAGGTCCCCAGATGCCAAAAACACTATTCGTTCAAATTTATATATATATATGTCCGTTAACACGATAACTTGAGTAAAAAACGTCCGATTTTGATGGAATTTGGCTCAAATGTGTAAAATGACATTTATGACTTTAAGTTCGAAAACCAGAAAAATCGGACCATGGGAAGGGGGGTTTATGGGGGTTTTAATTTTTCCAAAAATCGGTTTTTTTTTTCATTTTCACCCTAAAATTTTTAAAAAACTTAATTTTGGTGTTGACCATATTAAAGAGCTTAAAAAAAACAAATAATACAGTTTTTTGAATTATTAACCAAGGTTGAGTGGTCGCAGAGAAAATCCAAAAAAGCCTACTCATAAAATCTCCCATGTTAATCTTACGGGAAAAAGGTTTTTGGTTTTTCCTCAGTTCATTTTAATGTAAACTTCACATTTGCTTTTGCCAATCTGTTCACCTCCACAAAACAATCATTTTGGTGTTTAAGTTGTGATTCTACGCCCAACCGTTGCAGAGATATTCAAAGTTCTAAACACAGTACGTTGTCCAATGTTATCCTTATGGAGAATTAATAAAATTTGATATCTCGATTATTTATGGATGTATGTTGATGAAAATTGGCATGTGGCTTCACGTAGTACTGTTATATTGATATTTGGACAAAAAATTGATTTTTTTATTAATCCCGTAGCAGCAAACCTGCGTACTCAGCCCCCATGTTATTCTTAAGGAGAATAAGTAAAATGTAATGACTCCCTTAATTATGAACATAAATTAATAAAACTCGGCATGTAGCTTCACATGGTTGAGTTATATTGAAGATTATATAAAAATCAATTTTTTTGTTCCTTGTTGCAGCAAACCTGCTTTCTCAGCCCCCATGTTATTCTTATGGAGAATAACTAGAATATATAGCGCTTATTTATGATTGAATATTGATGAAAATTGGTATGTGGCTTCGCCTAGTTAAATTCTATTTATATTTGCATAAAAAACAATTGTTTGTGTTCCTTGTTTCAGCAAACCTACGCACTCATTACCAGTGTTATTCTTATGGAGAATAATTAAAATCTCTTATATGTGAATATATTTTTATGAAACTTCGTATGCGGCTTTATGTGGTATTAAGATTATATTATGCATTGGAAATTCGCTGAGTACGCAGGTTTGCTGCGACGGGGCTATTTTTTTATTTGCGTTTTCAATATTTTAATCGGGGGGACGATAAAATAGTATACGCACCTCGGGTAGTAAGAGCCATAACGCCTTGGGGCGTTGAACACACTCGGGCTTTCAAACGACGCTGTTACTACTCTAGGTGCGTAAATAACTATTAAGTAGAAATGGCATTTGTATTTATACCTGATAAGTTCACTAGAATGTTTGATTCTTGCAGAAAATGTACAACCTGTTTCACTCGTACGAGGTGCGGCCCTTCAACCCGACAGAGGCGCTGCTGGTGAGGACGATATGCTCCAGGGACCAAGCCAGCCGACTCTGCACCAAGATGCTCTCTGGTCTTGTGGGGCTGTTCCCGGACTCCATTCACTATGTGTGTACCATCTGTACTAGTTGTGATCTTTTGGCAAAAAAAAATTATTTCCATTATACACCATACTGAATTTGTTTAGTTCAAATATTTAATTTAAAAGGTAAACATATTTGTATAGTTTTGTCTATGTTTTAAACGGCATAAACTAAGGTAACAATTACAAATTTAAGGAAAAAGTGTATAAAAGCAAAATTGTGCTCTTATTTGGAAGGATAATTCATTTATTTAAAAGAGAGGTCTTCAAAGTCCAAATTGTGTAAAGAAAGTTTTCATTTCCATTATGCATTTATAGTATTAAACATATCTTGATGTATAAGAATGTTAAACAAAACTGTATATTGTAAAACTATAATAAATAAAAGTTTCATTTTGAGTCATAAATTTTATAAGTTCAGTTCACTGTAAACAAAAATTTCACTTATCAAAATTTAAATTGCGCTTACAATTTGATAACGATTGTAAAACTTATGTGTAAGGAAGTAAAATTATGTTGCATATTTTAATAGTTTGCATTTAATTCAAACAAAAGTTTGCATCTTTAAATTGTTGAAATATTTATTGTAACGATGGTGCACTAGAGAGATTTATGGAAATAAACGAATGATTTTCTTGAATTTTATTACTGTTTGACAAATCATATGGATGAAAGCGACATAAAGTTCAACTCAGTAAATAGCATGTTTTTCTTATTGCTTCTGTTGTAACTCAAAAATTATTTTTTAGCTTAGCGAGTTTCCCCATAGCAAGGTTCGTGGAACAGAATTGACGTAGGAGTTATACACTGTAGAACTTTTTGACTGTCATTGTAGTTTAGTCTTCTGAGACATTGTAACCCCTAAATTATTTTCTTTGGCACGTAAATACAATGTTGTATCCCATCCCTAATTACCATCTCAAATCACCCATTAGACCTTTATAGGTTTAATGTTATTTTTTATTTAATCAATTAAAATACTGAGATATATTAATTTCTTGTGGGTTCCATAAATTAAGTTTTTATTTATTCACACTATAATAACCATTAATCATTTTTATAGATAGTTTACATTATTAAATCCCAAATCATCAGCAAACAAGAATGCCTCACTATAAAGTGTGGTTAATGAGAGTTCGTAAACGCTATATGAAAGCAGGCTTCAGGAATTTTAATTTTCGGTTTGTTTTTATCGACCTCGTATTTAATTTGTTTGCAGAAAGATACTTACGTCTCCACCCAATACATGCCAGCCGGAACCTCCGTCAAGAATGTTCAACACTTTCTGCAAACCGGTAAAAAAGGTAGGAGAATTTAAAATCAGTATGTTTACAATAATGGCTTGTTTCATTCATCAACATTGTTTAGGTAATTATACTAGTGCAAAACTATTAAATAAACTGAGGTTCGTTTGTAAAAATGTTCTTTGTTCCATATTGCAAAATGTGCAGATTATGGTTTACTCGTTGTATTAAATACTACTAAACAAAGAATAAAAAATAAGTTTTATTTTTAATTTCGCTTACCGAATATATCGGTATTTTACGCTACATCTTAGAATGAGCACATGTCCTATGCGGAAGGATTTTCCCGTAGGTGGCATAGAGTCCTAGGCCTGTAACCATGATAACTTTTGTTTTAGTCTACCAAGTTCCAAAATAATTTTTCAATAAAATTCATTGTACTGATTTCGATTAAGTTAAGGATAAGCGACATTAAATTCTATGACTTTATGTGATTATATGTGAGGTTTAAATTAGTTTCTTATGTTTTTCTTATTTTTCAATAATTTAAATACACAATTTAGGTTTTGACCATTTAATAACGTTAAAAATGTTTAATTCTCATTCATTATCCTAAATAAAATTTAATTTTGTTTAAAGATCTCAGTATCATAAGAATGAAATTTGATATTTAAAAACGTATTCTAACATTGGTTTCAGCTACAAAATATATTTTAAAATGATTGGTCACAAACTCCACCTTAAAATTTAAATATATCTTAATCTATGATGGCCAACGACAATTTTTAGTTATTTAAAATTAAGTAAATGGCACTCAAAAATGATCGGTGGTGATTCATCATAAAATTATCTGTTGTAATAACGAGAATAGGGTCATGTCAGAATTTTGTTGCATTTAAAACCTAATTCAAAATTATTTTTTTTAAATACCAATATCTTGAGAACAAATCAAGACTTCTACAGACGGGTTTCGGCATTGCATTCAGTGTGAAAATGTATTTTAAAGTAATGGATCACAACCCCAAATTCTTTTTTTTAACCATTTTGAATCTAAAATGGTCTATCCAAGATGGCGGAAAAATATTTTAACATAGTCAAAATCAAGTACTTAGGTACTACCCAAATATAATCACCTGTGGTCTGAGGTTAATATTTTTACAAATGTCAAAAAAGTAAGCATGGGTATTTAAAAGTCACCCCGTATATTAAAATCGATGTATTTTTCAAATAAACTGTAGGATATTTCAGCATCATTTCAGCAGTTCGACTACGGAGAGGATGGCAACTTGAAGCAGTACGAATCTTCCTCGCCACCGCGCTATGACCTGCGGAAGGTTACTTGTCCTGTCTTCTTCATCACCAGTGGGGAAGACGAATATTCTGTGAAAGAGGTAGCCTAACATAAAATTGTTTTCTTTAGGTTAATTGCATTAACTATCTCCCAAAACTGTCACCGTATGTACTTGTATTAAGCTCTCTAACAACCATTTTAAGAGTCGTATTAGGAACACACCTGATATCTGACTTCGTTATTCCCGAAGCCTTTTTTGCCCATCAAACTATTTTTTCATTTCGTGATCGATTTTGGCGATCAGGTGTCAAACAGAAATAATATTCCTAGGCGATTAAAAAATCATTTTCTCCTCGAAACTCGGATGCTCTGCCACACTGGCCTTTAAAATGTCCGTGTTATTTTTTGCAGGATTTATTTGATTGATTTTTATTCACATGTGTTTACATTTCAATTTCATTTAAATAGTTCTAAGAACTAAATAAGGACTGCTACTATGTTTTTTACATGTTTATGCTGAGATTCTAATGGAAAGTGACATTAGTTTATATTAATTAAAATGCAAAACTAAAGTTAACAGTAACCTAGTAAATGAGTGTAAACCCAGTATTCATTGTTATTAAGTGAATGATATAACGCCTTCCCGGTGTACCTGGCTGTTCGGGTGTTTGTTAACGAGATGTTGAATTACTGTATATGCACGGTCTAATATGTAGAGAAATATCTTTATTTTGAGACAGTATACTCAAATTCACCTTAGGATTATTTCCTATTCGTATTCAGTAACCGTATATCTCATTATAAAATGGCCACTCTGAACATAAATGGGTAAGTTAATTTATTATACCATTAATAAAATTAGTTATGTCTTTCTATTATAATTACTTTGTTTGGCCCTTCTATAGCTAAATCGATTGGGTTTCTTCCTTTTATAACAAAAACAACAGGTTTGTAAGTATCTTATATATATAGTAATACAAACACATCCCTCAAAATATATTTAATTATTATATGTAACAAACAGCTGTTTTCAACACATGCATCGAGATGCTAAAGTTTTTCGTTTTAGTCCTAGGATAAAAATTTTGTTTATCATACTGCACAAAAATTAGCTGTTTTTGGGTCTATATGTAATTAATCCGTAAAATTGCGCATTTTTATGATTCCTTAAAATAGCGCACCGAAAATTCAGCTGTGGAAAATTCAGTGCGCTAACCTCAAAGATTGTTATTTTTCCTTTTTACGTTTGTGTATTTCAAAGGTAACAAACACGTGGACAAAATGTAAGTCAATACATGGTAGGCCTATTATACATTTTGTTTTTAAATAAAACAAATGTAAATATTGTAAAGTTAACCTATCAGTACTACCAAAACGATAGAAATCACCTAATGTTTGGTCCAAATGTTCAACTATCATAGGCTTATATGCGCAGTATGAAAAAAGTTGGTTATCACTTGAGCAAAAGTGTGTTTTTGGTGGTTGTGATGAAATTACTATTTGATCATATTTTTAGTCCTAGGAAAAAAAACATAATTTTATGGCTTTTTGGTGAGGTCATCAGCTTTTAATATAAATTGAAAGAATTATTCAACTTGTCAACAATGAACACGTATGTAACAGCTGTATGTTTAGAGTAGCAAGATAAATGCGGAAACAAACTTTTAATGGTAAACTAGATAACAAAATTTAGTAGTTTGTTAAATTAATATCGTAATATTGTTTGCAGTATGACGAAAAATATAGTCCATCACTAGGACCAAAAGTGGCTTTTCGATCTTCGCTCATTTACCAGCCTCGGCCGTTAAACTTGAGCTCGTATCGAAAAGCGTCACTTTTGATCCTACTGATAAAATGTACAATTTTAAGCAGGAATAAAATGGCTAGTAAAAAATTAAACAAATGAAAGCACATTTTTAGCACAAATGAAATCACATTTCTACACGCGACTCTTAGTTATATATATATTTCATGAATCTCATTTAACGTCTTAGTCCGATATGGTAGTATTTTTATAACCATGCAACAAGAACAACTTTAAAACTACAATTTCTTTCATTATCTCTATAATTAATAATCTATGTTTGTCTGTTTCTTTGTCCCTTTCGGGCTCCTATGTCATACATTCGGCTGTAATAAATCTTTGCGTGGTAATCCTAAGAAGGTTTCTAGCCATCAATCAAAGACCTTAGACTCCGCCCTGCTGGATTTTAAAATTTTTAGAATTAACCTTATGAATTAATTGTTTATTTAAACACCTATGCACGATCTATGCCAGTTACGATTAAGATAAATCCATACGGTTTCTGACGTAGCTTATTTAGTCAACATTTAATTTTTTCAGGACGTGGATTGGCTGGTTGAACAGCTTCCATCGAAGCCTGAAATATTGTTTTATGATGCAGTAAAAAATTTCAACCATCTGGACTATTTTTATTCAAAAAATGTGAAAAATACTTTGTTTGTGCCGCTTGTTGATTTTATAAAAGAAAGAACAAAATTGTTACAAAACTAGGATATTTTCTTAATTACTCGTATATTCATTCTCTTGACTGGAGTTTCTTTGGTTTTAATTCGATTACGTCCCATACATGTTCAATTTGTACTGAATTTGTATTCGAACGACGCCTTTCAATTACAAAATAAGGCTTACCCCCAGGATAATTTAAGTTTGTGGAGAAACTTTTCAAAGGATTCGTTAAAAATCTAGGAATAGTGTGGCTACATGGTCATTCCACCAAGCTTTTCTAAAACGAGATTGTAATTAAATAAATGAACCTGATGATGATTACTTTGTAATTGAAAGGCTTCGTTCGAAAAAGTTATTGATTGATGTATATATTGTTTAAAATTAAGAATCAATAAGAAGAGCTATAAAAGATGAATAAAGGCATTACTTTAAAGATGAATGTTCGGGTATTAATTTCTTCACATCCAATTACCTAAAAACTACCGCAGGATGAAAATATTGAAGTTTTACAATATATTAGATTTACAACTATTATTCCTGGATTATTACTATCTGTTAAAGGTGTTTTTTTAATTTGTTCGAACGTCAGTGACATCTGCTATTCACTATCGGCATGTTGGCTGTTATATTTATAAGAATAGGAGACGTCAGAAGTCAGCCATTACTTCTTTTTGAAATATATTATAAAACAGAACCGAATTATTCTCAACTTCTCCAGCTCCTGGATTAATGGATGGGTAGACCACAGGGAGAGTCTCCCCTTAACCTCCTGGCATTTCCGGTAGGAACCTGCGATCCCAACCCGACTCGCAGAATGTCACTAGTCCCTCAGGGTAGGGGTTTTTCTTCCCATGGCGTCCGTTCTAGGTTTCACTGCTTGGCAAAGAAGAACATGTAGTCCCTCCAACTTGACTCGCTCCTGAAAGTACAAGTACGTACGATGGAAAAATAATAAAAGAGCCAAACTTTTATTTTGTGACATATATTTCACATGAATTGATTTCCCCCACAGTATGAGGGAAATATACGTTAGGGTTGCTTTCCCAGTAGTAGGGAGAGGGCGGTTCAAGTGCAGAATCCCAGATAGTTTATGTTTATATTTATATGACCCCATCCGTGACCCCTGTTATCTGTATCTTTGTCCTCGAGGTTATCTCTTATCAGCAACTGGCCCATATCGACCTCCAATTAAATACCTATCAGATAAAATATCATCATTCTTTACCTCAATAGTATTTGTATCATGGGTTTCCCGACTTGCAGACAGTCCGAAGCCACATCATAAAGTGAATAGCTTTTTTTTGTTCTCTTTCCGCTACACAATCAATTGGCAAAATATAAATAAGTGCATTTTTACATACAAATTTACATACAATTTTAATAAATTACAAACTAAACATCTAAGTAAATTAATTTCAAAATTTTTGCTCGTTTCCCTACTGTCTGTTATTATTTATGAATTCACTGAGCTAACCTACCTTCTGGGCATTTGATTAAAACACTTGTCATTTTATTACTAAATTACATCAAAAATAGAATTTAATAATTAAATATTTAATATATGTGATTTAAATATTTTAGACACAATGAATAAAGAAACATCTCTTCAGGTACCGTTTCTGGAAATAACATTTACCAAGATTTACTTACTTTACGCCTATCACGCCTGTTATGACCGTCAACCGGAGGAAGACCTGCTCAGGATCACTTTGTATCGTCATCTAGTTTAGCACTTGGTAATTCTAAGTGGCTTAGGCTCAGTTTTTGCTATATGAAAATTCCAGATTATAAATAATAAACGAAATATGAACATATTTGTTCTTAAAATAACATAGGAAACGATCCAGGAATTAATACAGCAAATTAAGGTTAAAACTGCAAGAGCCTCCTGAATTCAAATACAGCCATAATATAGGATTTACAATGTTGACTACATTAGCTCGAGAATAACTTAACGGAACTTTTAGCTACAACAAGTTTGACCTTATTAAAACGATAACACAAGGTAACCGATTGTTTGATAGTTTACCACGTGCGAGTTAAAAGTTAAATAATCCTATTGGTGTGCTGATGTTGGTGTGCTGATTTTGGTGTGCTGATGTTGGTGTGCTGATGTTGGTGTGTGCTGAAGTTGGTGTGCTGATGTTGATGTGCTGATGTTGGTGTGCTGATGTTGGTGTGCTGAAGTTGGTGTGCTGATGTTGGTGTGTGCTGAAGTTGGTGTGCTGATGTTGATGTGCTGATGTTGGTGTGCTGAAGTTGGTGTGCTGATGTTGGTGTGCTGATGTTGGTGTGTGCTGATTTTGGCAACATTGTTAATGAAGCTGACAGCGAGAGGTTCGACCAATAACCATCCCATGTACCGATGTGAGTTCAGTACCGGTATTCATGTTGGCAACTCTCGTTGTTAGGTTGTGAGTGAATGGTGTTTCCAGGTTGTGTGAAACCTTCATATACACCATGACGCCAAAAGCAATAGAAATACGTAAAAGAAATGGTTATGATGAATAAAAACAGACTTAAAATTGTAAGTATGAGATTCTGAATTGTTTTGGGATTAATAAATGTCTTTCAGTCTTTTACCAACCTCGTATACCGTGTAATACTGTCAAGAACCTGAAAGATCTTTAAAATTGTAATCAAATAAACTATCGTTATGAAAATATAACCAAAGACGAGGAAATAATGTTTATTCTCAATATGCGTATCGGTTCAAACTCTAAGAAGACGTGGAGTCTGGGTTGTTTGCGTTACATTTGCAGCGTAGCCAATTTAACAGTAGGCTCAAAGCGACGCTCTCACTGCGGGCCCCAGAGACTGAGAGTAAACAAATGGTGTTGAGGAGGGGTGGGAGGGGGAGGGGGGATTGGATTGGAATTGTTGAGTTATAAAGTGACGTACAGGACGGTGTTTTAGCGAATTTCCCCTATAAGGAAGAAGCTATTACCGTAGTCGGCATGATAAGACCTAGGCCCGGGACCATGATAACTTTTCGTTTTGAGGTCCCTAGACCCCAAAAACACCATTCGTTCGAAACTGTATACATATATATATATATATATATATATATATATATATATCTACAGTATATATATATGTATATATATACATACTAAATGTATGTATATATATATATATATATGTGTGTGTGTGTGTGTGTGTGTGTGTGTGTGTGTGTGTGTGTGTGTGTGTGTCCGTGAGCACGATAACTCTCGTAAAAATGATCCGATTTTGATGAAATTTGGTATAAACGTGTAAAACAACATTTATGACTTTAAGTTCGAAAACCAGCCATATCGCTCCATCCGAAGGGGTATTTAGGGGGGGGGGGTTTTGTACCCCAAAAATGTTTTATTTTTATTTTTTATGTATAATTTTTGAAAAAGTCAAAAATTGGTTTTTACCATTGGATTTAGCTTAAACAAATACACAATTTGGTATTTTGATCATTCCTCTACGTCAATTGGTTACCAAGATATTGAAAGTGCTAAACACAGTACGTTGTCTAATGTTATTCTTATGGAGAATAAGAAAAAAATATATCTCTCTTCTTTATGAACGTATACTGACGAAACTTGGTATACGGCTATATCTGGTTGTGGTCTATTAATATTTGCTCAAAAAAATTGTTTGCTAAAGGTTCCCGTAGCAGCAAACCTGCGTACTCATCCCCCACGTTATTCTTATGGAGATTAATCAAAATGGGATATATCGCTTAGTTATAAATGTATATTGATGAAACTAGGTATGTAGCTTCACGTAGTTGAGTTATATTGATATTTGCATTGAAACCAATTGTTTATGTTCCTTGTTTCAGCAAGCCTATGTACTCATCCCCAATGTCATTCTTATGGAGAATAATTAAAATTGTATATATCGCTTACTTGTGAATATATTTTTATGAAATTTGGTATGCGGCTTTATGTGGTATTAAGACATATATTATGCATTGGAAATTCGCTGAGTACGTAGGTTTGCTGTTACGGGGGTATTTTATTTAAATAATGAACATATATGTATGCCTTTCAAGTATGTTTACATATACTCCTAATAAACACATGTTCGCATAAGGAATAATATGTAAACTTTAAAGGTTTTTTTCAAAAACAGCTGTTTTATCGAAACATTATCTGTTTATTAATTGAAATCAGAAAATTATAAACACATGTTCCCTTAAGGATTAACATGTAAACACTAAAAGCCAAAGGGGCAGAGCTCTTCATATTTTCCGGGGTAAAATGTATCCAATGTGTTATCCAGGTAATAAACTATCCGTGTGCAAAATTTCATTTAAAACTGTTCAGCCGTTCTTGAGTTATAAAATTTGTAACTAACACCACTTTGTTTTATATATTTAGATTTTAAAATTATATATTATAAGGTATTAATTACACTTAATGATTCTACACCCAAAATCCGTGTTATCAATACGTTTTGGTGTGTGTACCGGGATATGAGGAATAACAGTTTGCTAACCTACACTACTTTTTAAAATTATATATTAAATACGATTTCTTTATAACTGTTATTTACTACATTTTCTTACCTATTTCAACAGATATGTAAACAGAATTACTAACGTAAATATAAATAACATCAAAGTTAGTAAAATGGAAAGGAATATTACATTTCAGGTCGCAAGAACAAACTTTAAGTTCCAAGGATTCCAACCTTTGATGCGTTGTCTTGTTATTGAATTCCTCTACTTTGTTTGACTTTTATATGGAAATATTTGTAAATAATGTATTATATTGGTGTAATATTTGAAATAATTTATTACTAAGAAACATAGTGTTTGTTTGATATAAGTTGAATAGCTTTAAATGAAATCGCCAGCTACATAATAATTATATTTTAAAATTATACATAATAAAGTTATACGCGCTTAACTTTTGTGTTGTATACGTTTATTTCTTAGTATGAGTGTAATTCAATCACAATAACCCTAAACTACCGGGTGATTAAAAAATAACGGTGCAAAACTAAACAAGTGGTTTAGCTGACTATTAAAACAATAGAAAGAGTACGTTTTTAAGTTTATTTGTACAAGTTTATGTTTTTTTCTTGGTTGCTTGGTTAACTAACACTGACATGTTTATTAAATGGCAATGATAAGGTAAAACACATGTATATTGGTCGCTATGAAAATCAAGACAGAGCTTTGTTGTGCTGGTCCCCGCGATCGCCAAACTTGCGATTTTGTATGGAGTTTCATCAATGATTAAGATTATTAAAGATTAAAGATTATTTTACTATCTTCCCATGCCTCAAAACATGGATGGCTTAAAACAGTTTATAGCCGGATCAGGGCAATCCATGACCCAGAACATGTTGCAACGTGTGGGTGGATTGGGAATATCAACTGGGTGTATGCAGGCTTACGGCGCTCATATCGAACATTTTTGTAGTATGTATAAAATAACTTGTTAAAATGATGAGTTGTTTGACACATTTTTCATGTGTTGTATCATTTCGTCTGTAAGTAAACTAAACTTATTTTTTCACCATTCGTTTTGAATCTATAAGAAGCGGATTAAGTGACGTCCATCTTAAATCGATTGTTGTAAGAACGACAGGGTGGTCTTAATTATGTTTCCACTTATACTGGATATCTGTTTACTTCAAATAACTCTACAATAGATTTGTGATTTAGTAGTTACAGTAACGAGAGCAATTATTGCACGGAAACCAGTTGTTGATTTCACATTTTCATTTGTTGTCTTTGAATCAACAAAATCCTTTTTTTAACCGGTGAAGGCGGGTATGAGATTACTAACGAATATTTAAAGTTAGTAGAGTAGTGAATATCACATCAGCAAGTCTGAAATACAAAAGTATTTGTGTAATACGAGAGCAAGATTGGGATCACCTGAAGATAGGAAGCTTAAGAGCTCAACATTGCGAGAATAATCCTACCATTCCCAGTGACCTTAAACCAACATCGGAGGAATCAAAGAGGAAAACAAACTTTATAAATATTAGTATATTTATTTGTTATATAATTGTTTTTATAAAAAACCCTTAAGCTCCACCGGTTGTCCTGAAACACTTTGGCAACTTTCAATATCTAGTAAAATTAACTCCACGATATTGTCTTCATATTTAATTTATTAAGTTCATTTCTTATTATGCGTGTTCTAAAATGACGATCCTAAACTACTAGACGCGTATATATGTATATAACGGGTTAATCAACAAGACGAACATTTTTAAGGCTATATTAATTATATGCATGTCCTTATACTGAATTTCTGATCACTTCAAACCCAGGTCTCTAAAATAGTCTTGTGTTTTGAAGCTTAGGTAAAGTATCAAGAGTAATTATTGCACTGAGACCCGTTGCACATTTATACTTGTGGTCTTTGAATTAACTAAATCTTATTAACTGGTCAGGAGGCTTTGATATTATTAAAGAATAGTACCAGGGGGACCTAGCCTTGCTCGGTGAAAGTAAGTTAGTTTTCGTCGGTTAAAATAGATAAATTCTAAACTAATACGAGCAATGTATGCTCAATTGCCTCTTTTCCCCATTTTAGAGTCACTCCAGTTGTTATTATAACTCAATTTCCCAGTATTTTTTAGAATACATATTTTATTCATTTGTATAAGTGCACTCTATAAGCAATCTTTATTCAATGGTTCTTGTTACTGATTTCAATTAATCACTTGTTGATACTTTACCATGTGTAAGTGCTACTTTGACCGTTCACAGGCTAAGTTATTGACAGGTTTTATGATTCTGTTGCTTTGGTTTGAAACTCCATAATCAAAAATTTAAAATTTTGAATTTTCAAATGATATTTTTTATTTGAATTTTCCTGGGGTTGAGATTTTGACCAATCGATGTGTTAGACCCAAAAACACCTAATTCCGAAGTTTTAACAAATCGTTCCGCTGGATTCTGAGATAGATTTTTCAAACAAATGCACAGACATTGCTCATATTAGACTATTACATATAAAGTTAGTGAAATATTAGCAAGTATGATAAACAAAAGTACTTGTGAAAAACGAGAAGAAGACGGGGATCACCTGAAGACAAGGGGACTTAAGTGCTCTACCAAGCGAGATTAGTCCTTCCGTTCCTAGTGGACCTTAATCCAACATTGGAGATATCTAAGAAGAACATTACACATATGATTATAGATATACGATATGTTAAGTTTGTTTTTACTTTTTAAAAATACATTTAGCTGCACTTGATTTTCTAAACCTCTTTGAAAATTTCAGTATACAGCAAAATTAACTCCATGATGTTGTCTTCACCATAAATTTATTAGGAATGTTTTTAGCTCTTTAATTTTCATCTGATTTATGTCAAGAAAAGTTTTGAGCTAACTGTAATGTTAAGTTGTTTGTTTCTAATTACTTCAATGTTTGATTTAAAAAAAGTATAGTATATACATGTTTGACCATGGCAGAGCCCAAGTATAGTATTATATAAGAGTTCAAAGAGGAGGGTGGAGTATCTTAGCCAACACGGAGTTTGGAAAGTCACAAAGTTTTGAACAGTTTATATTGTTTATAAAGAAAGGTTTTCGCTGGTACTTCAAATCCATCAAGTTTTACCTGTGCTTGATAAGTTAATGCAATATTAAAATTACTATGATAATTTGATTTTGATGTTCAATTGCCAGGGTAAAAATAAGCTCTTCGTCTTCTCAGTTCCTGTGATATTTATTGCATTGTGGAATAATGAATCAGAACGAGGTATCTTAAGATCAAGCCGAACTGTAAGCATTGGAAATTTTAACAAAATATATAACCTCGATGATAAAGCATGCAACTGAAGCTACTTGATGTAATTCAATCATTTCAACTTGATGTAGTTACAACCTCTAATGATTTAATATCTTTTTATCAGTTCAAACTCAAAGAAGACGTGGAGTCTGGGTTGTTTGCATTACATTTGCAGCGCGGCCAATCTGACAGCAGGGACTCAAAGCGACGACGCTCTCACTGTGGTTCCCAGAGCCTGAGGGTAAACAAATGGGGGTGAAGGGGAGGGGGAGGCTGAAATGGATTGGAATTTTTGAAATATAAAGTGACCTACAGGACGGTGTGTTTTAGTTATGTTGTATGTTGAATAATTACTCTACTATATGTGAGTCTACGTTTCTAGTAATAGTTTATTTTTCTTCTTTTGTTTGGGGGGGTCATTAGCACGTTTCAACTTATGTTTTGTTAAACAATAATTACCTTTACTGCTTTTATCACCTAAAAGCATGTTTGCAGGTTAGAAATGGTGAAAGATGTCGCACTATGTTGGGAAAGCAACTTAATATTAAACAATAATACAATTTGAGGTAATGTATGTCGTATTAAAACATCTCAGATAATTTCTAACTATTATACTTTCTGATAAGAACTATTCCCTGGAAGTCGTGTAAATTATTCTTCACAAAATTAAAATACCCCCGTCACAGCAAACCTGCGTACTCAGCGAATTTCCAATGCATGCATATGTGTCACTACCACTAAAAGCCACTTACCAAGTTTCATAAAAATACATAAATAAATAAGTGATCTATAGCATTTTATTTATTCTCCTTAAGAATAACATTGGGCAAAATAAGCAGGTTTGCTGCAAAAAGGAACATAAAATATGTGTTTTTATGCAATTATCAATATAACTCAACCAGGTGAAGGTACATACTAAGTTTTATTAATTTATGTTCATAATTAAGCGAGATATAAAACTTTTACTCTCCATAAGAATAACATTAGGGCTGAGTATGCAGAAGTGCTGCTACTGGGATAATCAACAAAAAATCCATTTAGTGTGCAAATATCAATATACCAGTACCACGTGCAGCCACATACCAAGTTTCATCAATATACATTCATAAATAATTGAGATATCAAATTTTATTTATTCTCCATAAGGATAACATAGGACAACGTACTGTGTTTAGCACTTTAAATATCTCTGCAACGGTTGGACGTAGAATCACAATTTAAACACCAGAATTATTGTTTTGTAGAGCTGAATTGATTGGGAAATGTGAATATACATTAAAATTAACAGAGGAAAGCCAAAAACCTTTTTCCCATAAGATTATCATGGGAGATTTTATGAGCAGGTTTTTTAGATTTTCTCCGCAACCACTTAACCTAGGTTAATAATTTAAAATACCAAATTATTTGTTTTTTGTTAAGCTCTATAAAGTGCTTGAAACCAAAATTGAGTGTTTTAAAAATGTTATGCTAAAAAGTGCAAAAAACTGATTTTTGGAAAATTTAAAACCCCCATGGTCCGATTTTTCTGGTTTTCGACTTAACGTCTTGAATGTCACTTTACACATATGAGCCAAATTTGATCGAAATCGGACGTTTTTTACTCAAGTTATCGTGTTAACGGACACACACATATATATATATATATATATAAAATAATAATATATAAATAAATTTGAACGAATAGTGATTTTGGCATCTGGGGACCTCAAAACAAAAAGTTATCGTGGTCTCGGGTTTAAGTCTTACCATGAGACCTATACGGTAATAGCTTCTTCCCTATAGGGGAAATTCGCTAAAATACGTTATCCACTTCCATTGAAACTTGTAAGCTCTTATATAAAAATATATACACAATTACAAACAATTACACAGCTAAATTTAAGAAGGTTGAAAGTAAACAATTCAATTCGGATCTCGAGGACGATCTTTCTGTTCCTGGAATTCCAAACATCAAAGCAGTGTATTTTTATTGAATTCTTCTACTTTGTTCGAATTCAATACGAAAATATTTGTAAATACTGTACTTTCATAAGACTGATATCCCATTACATGTGAAATTTTACATAAATACCTTCGCATCTGTTTGTTATTTTATCAGCTTTGATGTAAACTGCTAGCTTTATTGTTGCTAGTATACGATGGTAGTTTAAAATATGTGTTAATCGGTCATAACATTTACTTATTATGTCCACCTATAGCACTTGTGTTGATGTCGCTGGGATTTAGGTTTTATAAATCAACGGAAGCTACCCCATTTTAGGGTACAACAGTTTCAACTTATATGTGTTATTGTTACTAATGCAGTTTGTGTATTAAACATTTTAAGGTTCCATTATTTTGTATCAAAATATGTGTTTTGAATTCTAAGGTGGTACTCCCGTTAGTAGTTCAAACGTGGTAGTGATAGTCTCTACTTTTCTAATACAACATTTAAACTGTGTCTGTATTCGCCATGAAAAATCTAGCCTCGACATTTTTATAAACCGTGTTCAAAACTAGCATATACAGGACTAATCCTACATTTAAAAGTAAGAACATATTTGTTTAAGATGGACCTAATCACATACATTATTGAATTCTAGATTTATTGGTAACAAACTCTCTTTGATTAATTAATAGTATATGGATTATTCATTTATTTGATGCCTTATCAGCTTAGGTTCATTTTAAACGGCTTTCAATCAGGGCCGCCCTTTGATCCAAGCCCCCGAATTCAAGGAGCCCCAGGGGGTATGAATATCAATAAATAGTGAGTCTGATAAAATAAAATCTTAAATACAAAAATACTTGTTCAATACAAGAGGAAGGCTGACACCCCCTGAAGACAAGAAAGCTTAAGAGCTTAAGAGCGAGAATAGACGTTCCATTCCCAGTAACCGTTATCCAACTTTGTCCGTATCCAAGAAGTAAATCAACTTTGTTTATCTAAATGTAATATCTGTATTTTTGAAACTCATAATAGCGATGGATTTGAATTTATTTTTTGGTTTATTTGGACTTTACCTATCGCTTCTAGTGTTTAAAACTACACTACGTTTCGGGAGGTAAGGAAACTCCTCCCGTTATCAAGTGAACCCTACTTACATCTAAATATCAAACTCTTACACCTAACTAACCTACATTTTTTTGGATTTTTTTTTTATTATTTTTCTTTTACATTTTAATTTACACTAACACAAAGATAACAAAAAATCAAATACAATACACTAACACAAAATTTATATACACACCTAACTAACCTACATTTTTTTAATATTTTCCTTTACAATTTAATTTGACTAACAGAAAGATAAAAAATATATATACAAAAAATCGAATACAATACACTAACACAACATTTATATATACGAACAAATGAAAAACTGACAATACATTACCTGTTCTGCATCGTGGCCTCCAAGCTGACGGGCAAACACGGGAAACGGGCTCACGTCCATCCACAACCAAACCGCTCACTAGACTAGTGGCTAGCGGCAGTGGAGGGGGGAGAGCCGTTACCCCCACCTACCGACAGGGGCACGTGACGACACAGTCACGTCTACCCACACGTCTTTGTCGACGGGAACATGACACGGAAACCAAAAACTGCACGATTCCTCCTAGAATGCTACACGGGCACCAGTACGGTATTCTCATAGAGATTACCGCATGCCTCCAAGGTGAGCATTGGGAACTGGTCATGCAATCAGGTGGCCGTGTTTCCTCCAAGGGCGATCACGGACGCATGTGTCGTAGCCGCATTGGATGGACTCTAGACGAAGGAGCAACTGTAACACAAGGAACTGGCGTGTGTTTGCGGGGTGATTTTTGACTGAAATGGTTTTTAATTAAGGGAATCCATAGTGGCCTGACATCAATACTACTCTGACTTATTGGATTTTCATGTAATTTAATTAATGCCCCTTCAACAAACTTTCTTTTATAATAGTGAGACTCATGATGTATAATTTTTGCCTCTTCCCAACTAAATTTATGATCATTTTCCCAGGCGTGTTTTGCCAATTTAGATTTTACTGTTTCGCCATTTTTTGTGTTTCTTTTATGTTCGTTTATACGAACTTTTAGCGGCCTTTTAGTTTCCCCTATATATTCACCCTCACATTCACATT
This sequence comes from Allygus modestus, assembly GCA_963675035.1. NCBI lineage: Eukaryota > Metazoa > Arthropoda > Insecta > Hemiptera > Cicadellidae > Allygus > Allygus modestus. Next base: position 55,120,055 of record OY776112.1, on the reverse strand, counting down.
TGATGCTGTAGATACAGTTTTTTGAGGCTTGTTCTTCATTTTTCGGTTTTACTTTAGTTAGTTGCTGTCTCAGAGTGTATGACGATTTAAAAGCTGTTAAGATCTTATATTTTCTGGCAACTCGCCTTATTTTTTCCGACAGTTTTGGGACATATGGGATGCTTATGAAAGCTGTTGGTTTATCCACATTTGGAACAGTGTTTGGCTTTGTCCCCCTTTCCTTTTTGCATCTGCTAATTATTTTTTGAGGATAACCATTCTTTTGTAACTCTTGTGAAATTTTATTGTGCTCCGCGTCTAAAGTTTTATTTTCACAACAAACTGATTTGGCCCTGTCGAAAAGAGAATAAGCTACTGATTCTTTGACTGATTCGCAGTGGTTTGATTTGTAATGAGGTATCGACCTGTGTGTGTTTTCTTTCTAAAAATTTTCGTTTTAAGGGCGTTTCCGTCTTTAACTACATTTACATCCAAAAATGCTAGTTTTTTGTCTTGTTCTTTTTCTGTTGTGAGTTTAATTGTTGGTGAAACTTTATTTAAATGCTTAGTAAACTCGTCTAACTTTTTATTGCCATAATGTAAAAGAAAAATAATCAAAAAAATCCAAAAAAATGTAGGTTAGTTAGGTGTAAGAGTTTGATATTTAGATGTAAGTAGGGTTCACTTGATAACGGGAGGAGTTTCCTTACGTAGTGTAGTTTTAAACACTAGAAGCGATAGGTAAAGTCCAAATAAATCAAAAAATAAATGTAATATTTCCCTTATATTTTTTTATAAAAAAACAGGCCTAAACCGTCAAGTTGATGTAATTTTCATGGATAAACTAGTAGCCCGTCGCGGCTTCGCTCGCGACTACAGTACAGTATTAGGGCTATTTTTGAGAAGTTATGTACAATTATTATTGTTAAAGCACCTGGGAAACTGAGCTTTGCTCGAGAAGCCAGTCAGTTTGTTCAAAATGCCTACTGTACTTATATTCACGGTTCCTCTCCATGTTTGCTTTGCTCAAGTGCTAGTTTCTTTTAATTTTGGAAATGTCCGCTTTATGTTCATCTTCAATTTTAATGGTTCTCGCAATTTATACATAACCGAATCAAGTATTTTTAAAGCTATGTATATACGTATTTATGCATTGGTTCTAATCACTATTCTCAGAAAAATCACATGATACTTTACCGATTGAGTGCTGTTTTTATAATTCAATGGTTGCTTTTGAACAGCTGGCACGATTCTTTTGTTTTATTTATAAATCTTAATCATAACCCCAATGTTAGTTTTTAGAATAATTTTGCATACAAAACTAAATTTTTCCAGGGATGAGGCCTTATTTAAATACATTTATTAACCCATAAATTTGATAGTTCAAAAATTAGGAGAGCCCTAAAGTAAAGCATTTTTGGAGCAGGAGTAGGCAAAGGTTTTATTCTGATGTATTAACTATCCTCCTAACAAATGTATGCGTAATCGGACCAGGTAACAACTAACTTCAGTGATAATTAAATTTGAATGTTAAAGGACGACGGAGCAGATAAGTCTGTTTCTGTCTCATAGACCCGTTTCAGATTATAGTGCATCGCCTGCTGTCTTTCTACCAAATTTTTGATCAATCGATCTAGTAAGTATATGTTTAACTTGGAAATGTTAAAGGTCGTTAGAACCGAGCCTCATTGGAACGGGAATAAGCCCATAATGCTTTTGGGATGGACCCATCTTTTTCCAAATATCTGCTCAATAACTCCTGTTGTAATTATTGATGGTGGACTTAAATCTCATACAATATTTAATATTGTAATCACAATGACTCCCTAGATAAACTGAGCTTACCATGTTGCAAGGGACGATGTGTTCCTTAATGTTTCATTGCCGTGTCGTTATTGATACGATTTAGTATACCTTTGTACAGTAGTAAAGCAGACGTATTTCCTCTGTCCTGTGACAAAAGATAGTGAGTTGGCTAAATGTTCATTAGAACAAATTTGTTGCATCTGTAGTGAACATGTACCCTTGAGTAACATGTACCCTTAAGATTACTTTGGAGCAGTGCCTGATAAAGGGGCATAGCCCTAATGACGTACTAGGATTTAAAACAGCTAAAAGGTATCCTCCTCTACACGAAAATAGACAGTGTTTTATTTTATTCAGTGCATTGTTTTGTGCACGTGGTTCATAAACAGAGACGGATAAACAAATTGTAACACAAATTTAAATATCTCCCCTGCACACAACATTTTATTGCTCAAAGTGATGTAGAAAATAAACTTATTTGATTTATTTGGATAAATAAATTCCTTACCTGTAACATCTGGTATTTCTAATAACCTGTCCATAATGTATTAACAGCTGCAATTCAAATACAATTATTTCCCATGTTAATCTTATGAGCGGAAAACAGACTTTGAGGGCGGCCCGTGCCCTTCAGATTAGAATTTAAAAAAATTAAAACCTTCATACACAACTAAAAATTAATACGAATATTTTGGTGCCTCAATCGTTAAGATCGGTTCAGAAATAACGGAGGAGTTCTCTTAACAAAAATCGGCTTAGCGTATTAATATATAAGATGATGAGGCAAAACAAATTAAATAAATAATTTAAATTCTATATAATAATAGTGTATAGTGGCGACTTGTAACCATCTATTCCGAGTAAACTACTGAACGTAGAGAGGCCAGGTTGGTGTCAAAAGATTTTCCTTAGGCCCAGGATGATGACAAAAATACGATTTCCTACATTTATTTAGTTATAAGTTTGCAATTGGCAAAAAACAGTGTTTTTTGCCACATTTTACTTGCGATCATTTTGTTTAGCGAGCCATGTGTTCCCTACTTTGCATCCAAATTCAATACAACAGCTGAGTAAATTTAAGGTTGTTTTTGTAAACAAAGCAGACAACTATAACTAATTTTAGGTTTATGAATTGAAATTTACAAGCAGTAAAGAACAAAAATTCCAAAGAGAATGGGAATATAGTTTATAATACTATATGAAAAGTGTCAGCAAAGTTAAATTAAGACTTATTTATCTAGTGGCACGGTCGTGTCACGTCGCCAAGTCCACCACACGACCCGTGCTATACTAACACGAAGCAGAATGAGACGATTTTTCACTTGTCAAACTAGCGTATTACAGCCTTAAGGGAATCTGGCAGTGCATTTATATGCTAAACCCTTTCACTAAACACGAAAAATCACAACAGTTGGTTTAAGAAAGGTCTGAGAAGCGAGAAATTAACGTATAAAAGTAGCCTAAATCTTGTAGTTTTGGCACTTTTCACAAATTGTCCACTTCATTTTGTTCATTAAGCCTAAGAACTTTATTTCTCATCAAACTTGAACGAAATTTCGCACAGACTTCTGTTTTTACTCACATATTTCACTTTTGATACTAAATTGTAAGTTTGCAAACGCAATATTTTATAACAAATGATATTAAATTCCACTTTCAAAATTGTTACTGAATTTTATGTCTGCTTTGTTTACATTTACTACGTAAACAAAAATCCAAATATCGCAAGTGTTCCAAAACAAATCTGATCAGCTGGCTTGTAAATTTAAATTAAATCATTGAGTGAATTTAACCAAACAAAAGGGTATAGAGGTAATGGAAATATTTTAATTCGTTTAAGCTACACATACTATAATACATCGAACATAGCATAATATGCAATAAACATAATATGAAATCTAAAAACAAAGTCGGGTTAGTATGTTATTTAGTTATATAAGTTAGTTACACCAAACAGCTGTTATATAGATTATATCTAAACATATTTAAAAGGCATAAACATATGTTCATTATGGAAATACAAAATCTACTTGTATGTCATCTCAAGTTCTTTTGTCGATGCCGAAGTTAGTTATATATATATATATATATAGGCGAGTGAGTGTAGCGAACGAGCTCAACCTGGAGGCGAGTGAGCCAAGCGAACGAGCTCATCTTCAAAATGAACGAGCATATTCTCACTAAATAAAAATTAATCAATAAGCACATTTGCAATAATTTAAAAGTCCGTTCTAGAGGTTAGCTTTAAAACGGTGTTCTTGCTTTTTTACTGTGTTTTGTCAGTATTAACAGCTGTTATATGTTCAATTTAAATTTATTTTAATTTTTCCATAATTTTAACATTGTAACTTGGAGAGCTTAGGAGGCTATGACCTGAAGGAGGACGTTTCCAAAAACCACAAAAGTCACATCTAGTCCTTAAGGGTTTTCAAATAACACACAAACGATAATATAATACATAATAGACTTGTCACCAAAATTGGCTTAATTTTTAATAAATTAAGTCAGGGTCTTGTTATTAATGATTCAGTGGGTGTTGTAAAAGACTTTACTAAAGATGCTCACGATGCAATCGAAAACATTATTATAACTTTTAAAGACAGAGATATTGAAATTCAAAGGTCGTCCACAAAATTTGAAGTAATTCCTAGAGCATTCGTTTTCCGAAAGCAGTTTCCTAGTGCAGTAGCAGAATATGCAATTACAATTCACAAAAGTCAGGGATTAACGCTCAACAGTTGTATTGTTGATGCTGGTTATGCAGTATTTTCATGTGGCCAAACATATGTAGCCTTTCTCTCGCGTGACTTCACTCTCTGGTCTAAATTCTAAACTTTGACCCTAAAAATTGTAAGGCACAAGCATCAGCTATATCTGAAAATAATAGGCTAAGGAGTGAGTACCGACCAGAATTAAAACAATTAAAAATTGGAATAAAATCTCAAGAAAAAATCCCTGGTCAAATCTGGCAAATTCATAATACTAAATTAGGAGCCATTCAAGACATTACTAACAATATAGACGAACTGGGAAATCTCGGTTTCAAAAAGGTTTATGGCGTGTCATGCTATGCAAATTTAGTTTTAAAATGTATTTTCAACTGCCCACCAGTCGTGACGTTAACAATCAATTACAACACCAATGTTCCACTAAAAAATGTTAATATCCTACCGAAGAAATTACCAAATTTTAAATTCTATAGATATTATAAATCAACTGGGACCACCATTTAATACAATTGAACAACAAGACTGTGCGGATTTTTTAGATTGCCTTATTTCGAATCATCAACCCCTGGAATTTCAATTCAGTCACTCAATAAAATTAACCACAAATGTTCAAACTGCAACCACAGCACAACCAGCTACGACAGTAAATTTATATTCCAAATTTTCATCCTAATCATCTTAAAAGAAAAGTCAATTTCGATTAACTACTCCACAGTCAATTTATCGCCTGGTTCCCTCTTCCTGACTCTATATGCACAACTTATGAAAATGATCACTATCCTACACTCTAATATGAGTAAGGTTTGCGTGCGTGCGTCCGTGTTTGCTTGCGACACTGATCTCAATAATGGCATCAACGATTTCCTTAAAATATTGGAAATAACTCATTTCTGGGATAAAAATAAGTTCTAGACAGGTCTAATCTCCAGAAAAAATAAAATAATGTAAAAATACACCCGTTGCAGCAAACCTGCATACTCAGCGAATTTAAAATGGTACTTGAAGCCACTTACCAACTTTCATCCAAGCGTATTCATAAATAAGCGAGATATGACATTGTATTTATTCTCCATAAGAAAAAAAATAGGGCTGAGTATGCAGGTTTGCTGCATCAAGGACCAAGAAAATCTGGTTTTTATGCAAATACCAATGGATCCCCACTAGATGAAGCAACATACCAAGTTTTACCAATTTATATTCATAAACAAGCAAGATATCACATGTTTCTTATTCTCCATAAGAATAACATTATAGCTGCTGAGTACGCATGTTTGCTGCCATGGGGACATAAAAATGGGTTTTGTATGCAAATATCAGTAAATCCCAACCATATGAAGCCACATACCGAGTTTCATTAATATATGCTCATTAATAAGCGATGTATAAAATTTTGCTTATCCTCCATAAGATTAAATTGGACACAATATTTCGGTAACCAATTGACGTAGAGAAATAATCAAAGGACCAAATTGTATGTTTTTTAAGCTGGATTCAGTAGTAAAAATTAAAATTTGATTAAAATTAAAATTAAATGTGAAAACCCCAAAACCCCCCTTCGGATGGTGCGATTCGTCTGGTTTTCGAACTTATTCAAATAAATGGTACTTTACACATTTGTACCAAATTTCTTTAAGATCAGACCTTTTTTTACGAGTTATCGTGCTTACGGACACACACGCACACACACACACACACACACACACACACACACACACACACACACACACACACACACACACACACACACACACACACACACACACACACACACACACACACACACACACACACACACATATATATATATATATATATATATATATATATATATATATACATATATATATATACATATATATATATATATACAAATTTTACCGAATGGTGTTTTTGGCATCTGGGGACCTCTAAATGAAAAATTATCATGGTCTTGGGCTTAAGTCTTACCATGCCACTTACGGTAATAGCTTTCTTCCCTACAGGGTAAATTCACTAAACAAAAATGGAAATTTAAAAAAATTATCATTGGGCTTATGGAGTTTAAAATCAAAACAAAAGAACTGTAACAGCTGTTTATAATCAATCAATGAACTGTCAAAGTAATACTCACGTTGTTTATGATTATTAACATGTAGTTTCCTGAGAGCAGTGATTAGAACTGCTGAGTGATGATTAAATATATAGAGTATTAAAATAAAGCAAAGGGACATTGAGCTATAAATAACAACTGGAGGGATCTAAAAAATGTAGAAAAGAGGCAAATGAGTTAAAAAAATCCGATTATTAGTAGGGGACAGTGGTGAAATATTATTCCAAGTCACCTAAACAATCTGTCAGGCCCTCCCCGAGCAAAGCTCGGCCCCCAGGGACTAATCAAAAACATCCATCTCAGTTACAAGTAACTTCATAATTTTTTAACTACAACTTTGGCAAACACAATGTGTCATGATAACAAAATTTCAAGTCTAATAATACCCAGTCTACAAATTGCAAAAATCAAAATTAATAGAATACCATACAAATTAAAAAATGCGGTGTTCCATTTAGGAAACAGTTCGGCATCAGGGCATTACATAGCTTACATTCAAAACAAAAATAAGTGGATAGATGCAGGTGATGAGAAAGTGAACGTCAAGAAATGCCCATATGGTGCAAAAAATGTCTATTATAATGTTAAAAAAACTGCCAGAAAATTCTAAAAACTATCTAGGTAAAATTAAGGTGAATTAATCTTAATTAATGTTTAGTATATTATAATATTTTATCCTTGATATATATTTTGTTTTATTTCAACTTGATATCTCATTTATAACAATTTTTAATAAACAATTATATAAAAAACAAATGATATCATACCCAAAAACACAAAGTGTTGACGGGTTGCCAAGTCCTAAAATTATATGATATCAAAATGTATTCCAAGTCAAAGATAGCACCTTTGATCTGACATTGTTTATCATCACAAATTACTTAAATATGTTAAAATAACAATGCTCGAAAGATTGTTGGTTATTTTCTATCTGTTCTTGGCCAGCAGCTTCACTGATTCACTGCTTCACTGAAAATTAAAAAATCTAAATAAAGTATAGTTAAAAATTATAATTGAATATTATAAAACGTATTATCTGCTGGCCAAGAACAGATAGAAAATAACCAACAATCTTTCGAGCATTGTTATTGTAACATATTTCAGTAATTTGTGATGATAAACAATGTCAGATCAAAGGTGCTATCTTTGACTTGGAATACATTTTGATATCATATAATTTTAGGACTTGGCAACCCGTCAACACTTTGTGTTTTTGGGTATGATTCTATATTTACTATTTATAATTCAGTATTTGTTTATTTTTACTCTAGCGGCGAGATTTGGTCTCATCACTGTTAGTGGAACCTGAAGTAGATGATTTTCTTTTAATAACCCTGGGTCTCAGAAAATATGACAGCAGGGTGGCATTATAACGTTTCACTGCTAGAATTGTAGGTTTTTAGGTAGTTTTTAAAGTTTTGTGTAAAACTGAATCAAAAGCTTTTTTTAATATCGAAGATAACCATTATACTCCCTAAAGTAGTATAGCGATTTGTGTATGAGTATATAAAAATACATTACTAAGACAGAAATACAGTTAAGAATGTACACTAATTTCCTGTGCGCAGCTTGCGCATCCCGTTTTGAGAAGCGACAAATAAATAGTAAACAAAACAATGACAGTCTGTATTTATACGTAATCCTAATAACATTTTTTAATTTAATTTAATTTTAAAAAAGTTACATAAACCAAATAAAACTCTCATCCATATGAATAATATAGGGACTTGGAAGTCCCATGGGGCAGAGCTCTGAGGCCTAAGTCGAAAATCTAAAGTCAGTTTCCACATCTGCACACCTAGACACGCGTTTTAGTGTATAATATGTGGGGGTAAATCATAAAACAAAAAGCCTTATTATTTACAAAGTTTGCATGTAGCGTATTAATAATATAGATGGATAAATTATGTATTTTTGATGGTCAGTCTTTAGATAGTTTGTATGTTAATTGTTTGCAGATGAAATACTATTAAATGTTGGTAAATATGTAGACTGTATTTTTATCTTTTAGTTATAAAATCAGTGAAAGTAGTTGGGTTAATTTGTATTACTAATTTGAACCCGATATTGGAACAAACCTTTAAACACTTAATAACATTTAACTGCAGTTTTTACGAAACAAAAGTTAGCTTGAAGTGACACCAAAATAGGTTTGATTCAATATCCAAAACTAAACTAACAACATAATATAAACTGAACCCTTTTGGGCTAGCGCAAGTAGGCGTAAAATGTCTTTCGTAAAAATACACTTTTGGATTTAGACGCGTTCTAATGAATATTTTAAGATGCAGTATGTTGGGGCTTTATTACAATAACACCTTTATATTTTGCACGGCGGGTTCACATTTCGTTCCATGCAATTCAAAATTAGCTTTTTAAATATAAATTGTTAAGCCATTAAATTGATTTTATAATTTGAATGCCCTTAACTCTAACAATTTAGGGGTGTGGAAAACATTCACTTTTAGAATTCCACCGCATAGGCTTTCAAAGTTGCAATGCTAATCTAATGGAGTCTTATTTAATCAGCTGATTATAATGTAAAATCGCCATCCAAGTTTTTTTCTGTGTGGAGAACGGGGAACTGGTTAGTTAGTATTTATAAATTATTATTTTTAAGAGAGATTAGATAAACAATTAATGTTGAAACTGGGTTATAAACTCTATGTTTATGGCTCCGATCCTCCCTTGCATGATTGTGGATTATACTTAAGAGGGTCAAATCAAACTTAGAGTTAGGTAAAATTTCACAAAAAATATATACTCCTCCTGTTTTTCTTATTTATTTGCATGTTTTGAAGTAAGATGTATCTACCAGACCTATTAAATTTTGAAAATTACTTTTCAAAATTACAATGGCTTAAGACTGAAAATGTATTCATAACATGTAAAATTTTGGTTTCAATATTTCACTTCCTTTAAAGTTTGTCGTCTGCATAATTGTCGGAGCTGTTTTGTTAACCTGCAGACTTCATCAACGATCAAATTTCTCAGACAATTTTTCTTTCACGCCGTGACACAGACTTTGTAGTTTGTGTAATGGCTCACCGTTCATATACATAGTTCGCTGAACCATCAGTACCGTTTGACATTTTGCACTTTCCTATTTAAAAATAATAAAAAAAATCAAGCTAGGTTTTTACAGCTTATGAACACAAGCATAAATATGTATATTGAAAAACAGTTGGCATAGCTGATTTGTAAACCCTAGTAAGATTGATTTTAATATTGGCATCAGGTTTTAGCGAATTTCCCCTATAGGGAAGAAGCTATTACCGTAGGTGGCATGGGAAGACTTTAAGCCCGAGACCATGATAACTTTTTGTTTTGAGGCCCCCAGATGCCAAGAACACCATTCGTTGAAATTGTGTATATTTGTATATTTATATATGTGTGTGTGACCGTAAGCATGAAAACTCTCGTAAAAAAGGTCTGATCTTGATGAAATTTGGTACCGACGTATCAAATAGCATTTATTTGAACGAGTTCGAAATCCAGACGGATCGGACCATCTAAAGGGGTATTTTGGTTTTTCACAAGTAATTTTTATTTTAATCAAATTTTAATTTCAAGCATTGGATTTACCTAAATAAACGATTTGGTGTTTTTATCATTGCTCTCGTCAATTGGTTATTGAGATATTGAAAGTGCTAGACACAGTACGTTGCCTTATAGAGAAAAAGAAACCCGTTATATTGCGTTCCTTGTTGCAGCAATCTGCGTACTTATCTCCAATGTTATTCTTATGCAGAATAATTCATATTTTATATATCGCTTATCTGTGAATATATTTCTTATTAATCCTGGTAAGTGGTTTAATCTGTTATTAATACATATTATATATATCATTGGAAATTCGCTAAGAACGCAGGTTTGCTACGACGGGGGTATTTTATTGTGAGACTAGTACCAAAATTGTATCGGAGAAAATATTTTCTTAAATCACAAGTTATTCCATACAGTAAAAATGTTAAGAATTTACCTAGCCATTCATAAATGGATTAAAAGTTGACATTGGCAAAGCTACAAAGTTCTAAGAAACTTTAATATTTGCTGATTCCGTCCTCGTCCTGACTTAATGAACCTAATGAACTTGTAAGTTAATCTTAAACAGTTTTAAGGTTGTTAAATTGAACTTACAATATTATGAAAATAGTAAGACCCATTTGATTAAAAGTTTTTAATTTTCTGTTGGTCAGGTAACAAAAAATTATATATAAGATATCTTATAATATATGAGAAAATTAATATCCACAGATGTTATGAAACCATATATTACACGTGACGAAAATAAATAGGCAAAAACCAACCTGAAAAAAACGTCTCCGATCGCGCAGATATTGAAGACTTTAGTTATTTTTTAAATAACCTTTGAATTTAAATATATTTATTTGTATTAGGTGTACCAATTTAAAATACTACCCAAGCATGTAGAAAGCTTCACAGCGAAGAGAATATTTATCATGGCACCTGATTTACTTTATGAATCCCTTTAGCTGAATTTCAAGATTAGAATATTTTCATTTTTATAACCAGGCATTTTTTGTGGTTGAAGTAAAACTGTGTGGTTTTTAACGATCTTACACGGACGTAAACTTGCTGACGTTGACGTCAGGTTCTATTGTGTCTCCAACACTGAGCGTACTCAAAATCGAAGATCACATTGAATGGAGGGATTAGTCCTCGTCTTGTCGTGAAAAGCCCTTAAGCTTCCGTGTCGTATGTAATCCCAGTGTTGAGGCTTGTAGTCGACGGTAACTACGACTTCAATTTAAATACAGAAAACATCCTTGCTCAGCATTAACTTTTATATTTATTATATTGTATATAAAAAAGGCCTCCTAAGTCCGCACAGTAATTAGATAGTTTTCTTTATATATTTTATTTGAATACTGTTAGCAAATATAAATTTAAGAACGTTTTTTTAATGATCTAGTTTATGTTTTATTATAAAATAAACTATTTTAGTTGACTTAAAACTGTTTAGAGATAGGTGTTATAATTAAATAATATACTTACAGGGCAATCCAAATACTGGCTTAATAGGAAAATGATTATGATTTGTGCAGTACCAGAGTGCAATAAAAACATGCTCTATGTTAAATGGTGGTTAATAAACACTTCAAAACACGGAATACTGTCCTTAGATTAATTAATATTAGTTAAACAAACAAAAAAACATTAATACACCTTTCTTAACATACAGCAACAGGTCTAACACAAACCTTTTTTAACTCATAGTAATCAATGGCAAATAAAAAGTAAATATAGCCGAGGTATTAGCATGTTCTGCAGCCAAAACTTGACGTAGATTTATAACTTCATATATTAAAACTCTTAATAAACACAGGATAAGTCTAAGTACACCCGAAAAACACCTAAATATTTTTGACCTCCTTCAAGGCAAAAACTAGTTTGTATCTTGAGCGTAAATTACATTTCGACGGACTTTCAACTCTTTTGTTAGTTAAGAAACATTGCGTGGAGTTTTTGTTGTTGTTCTCAAGACGTCTTTTGTGGTGTTCACTATTCACGTTAATATGTGTTTATTTTTAATAAATTTGGAAAAAATTGAAAATATGATAACACGAAATATAATTATACACAAACATCCAATGATAATTTACTTTTTGATAACATTATGGATTGAGTGCGGTCGTAACTAAAACAAGGCTTTAAAATATGACTATTACGTTTTGATTAGGCCTTCTTTTGGAATTATGCCGGATGCAGTATCTAATTTTCTGACAATAATATTTTTTCGTCACGTTTCGCGCTATACCTAAACTGCTTTTCACAGCTTTACCCACACAACAACAAAAATTTGTGTAAATAATCTTGTATTCATATGTAAATTACTAATTCACTAATAGTATTTTCATTTGTCTACAACGCGGCGGTTTTTTCGCACATCTCTCCTTTACAACAGTCCGATGGATTTGTTAGGGCCAATTACTGATGATATGGGCAAACTAATTATTTTTCCTTTCATTGCTAAATCATTCCCTATTTGAAACTTACAATTTTTCTTAACGTTAAAAGAAGTAAAAATGCTAGAAATCAGTGTAAAGGAAAACCTAATATTATTATCATTGGTTTTTATGATTATCATTTTGTATGACTTAAGTTCAAGCAGCTGTTAGTAACAAACCGAAATATTATGAAATATCTTAACTTTTAAGGGCAGTAAAAATATTGATCCGTCGTCTAACTAGGAATTTTAAAATATATTAATGTATGTATATCAGTATGTTATCTTAAAAATAGTATTTTTCATAGAGGTAAGGAGTCCTAAATTTGCATAATACCATTTACGGAGCCCAAACAAACTGAAAAAGCAGTCAGGTCGGTATGAGGACTTAATGAATAAACAATGCTTAGTTCAGAGTTGACCAAGTTCGGTGTTGAAGAAACCTCCCGAGGCTAATGCATAATTGAGTTGGAAACATCCTTAGACTTCTAAAAATGTGTATTACAACATATGCGATACTTACAACCATAATAACAAGTTTGTATAACATGTTTACTCAAAACCATAAATTCGAATTATTAATTTGTTTGATTTTTGTTTTAATACATTGTATTATAAACTCAATTTATTACTTCTGGACACCAAAATCAGGGGTAATAGATACAGATAATGTAGCCACAATCGAAACATATTTTACAAAGCATTACTGTTATTGAAGACGATTAAAATTTACTTTTTACGGTTTTAATTTGTGTAAATTCACGAAGAATTACAACCTCCGAAAACGTAAAACGTTACGTACTTTTGGGAGGTAAATACGTAAAAGGCTTTCAAATATCATCGTATAGTCGACTATTAAATATCTAATACTTGACCTCTGACAGTGCAATAACATCATCTAACCCCTACTTAAGCATGATAAACATTGAGTAGAATCGGACACAAAATTGTTTAACCTAACATATAACAAATACTGATTAAGTAAATTAATCAAAACAATAAAGGAGATTAGTTCAAACAAATTAAAGTAATTGAGCAATGTTATACAGACTAATCTTTAACGGTAGTCATTAGAATAAATACAGATATAGACGTAATCATTAGTTTGTCATACAAACCCCGTGAAAAAAATCATCTCTTTGTAGTGTAAATCACTCCTAGTCAATTGGAAAGTGTCACGGTGTAAATAGTTTATAGAAATTATCTCCATACAACCCGTCATAGTTATCATACACATTTTATTATAACCTTATTATATACCTATTACACATATACATGTAACACACTGGGTAATTGCTACTTTCTTATACGGAGTAAACAAATATGTCACATTTTTTATTTATGATAAATCCCTCTTAGATGTTTAAAGACCGCCGCGGCAGAATGCTAACGTATTCACCGCTGTACTACATGCAGCGCGTAGCGGCAGTTCATGCCCCATTACCCCGGTAGACGGCGAATTGTCACATACATATTTAGATGTTATCTGAGTCTAATTTACCTCAGTTACTGTCCTCGTCATCATCAAATGACTTTACTACTTCTTGTTATAGCGAGTTAATAGTTAGGGCAGTTAACTGCCTGTGATGAGATTGAATTCTAATTTTTGTGACACTATTATCTTTCTCATAAACATAAATCTTAGGGCTAATAAAGTAGGTAATCAAAATATATGTAATACCCCAGTCGCAGCAAATCTGCATACTAAGCGAATTTCCAATACATGTATACGTTTTTCACTACCATATAAAGTTATTTACCAAGTTTCATCAAAATACATTCATAGATAAGTGATAAATATAGCAATTTATTTATTCTTCATAAGAATAACATTAGGGCTGAGTATGCAGTTTTGCTGCAACAAGAAATATAAAAAATATGTTTTTATGTAATTATCAATATAACTCAACCAGGTGAAGATACGTACCAAGTTTTAATCATTTATGTTCAAACTTGAACTTATTATCCATAATAATAACATTAGGGCTGAGTATGCAGGTTTACTGCTATGGGGACAGTCAACAAAAAATAATTTGTTGTGAAAATACCAGCACCAGTACCAGTGCTACCAGTACCAGTTATACCAGTACTAGTTGAAGCCACATACCAAGTTTCATCAATATACATTCATAAATAATCAAGTTATCAAATCTTAATTGTTCTCCAGGATAACATTGGACAACGTACTGTGTTAAGCACTTTGAAAAACTCTGCAACAGTTGGGCGTAGAATCACAATTTAAACACCAACATGATTTTTTTAAGAGCTGAACCGATTGGTAAAAGCAAATGTGAAGTTTACAGTAAAATTAACTGTGGAAAAGCTAAATAACTCCGTCGCAGCAAACCTGTATACTCAGCGAATTTCCAATGAATATATAGCATAACACATAAAACACTTAACAGGATTCATAAGAATTATATTCACAAATAAGAGATATTTAAAATATTAATTATTCTCCATAAGAATAACATTGGAAAAGAGTAAACAGGTTTGCTGCAACAAGTAACACAAAATTAATGGTTTTTATGCAAATATCAATAGAACTCAGTGAAGTTACGTACCAAGTTTCATCCATATACATTCATAAATAAGCGATATATAACATTTTAATTATTTTCCATAAGAATAACGTTGGGGACCAAGTAAAGTATACATGTTAAGTCTTACCATGATACTTACCGCAATAACTTCTTCCCTGTAGGGGAAATTCGCTAAAAATGTTGTAAATGTTGTATCAAATATATTTTTTAGTTATAAAACCAATGGAAACCTATTTAAAAATGAAAACTTAGAATTCTATTAACTGTTTAGTAACTTATTCTGTGTAAAGTGGTAAGGCATAATGGTCATATTGTGAATAAATGTGACTTTTTAAATAATGATAATTTATTGTTATGATTTTTTAAATTATACGTAATTCTAGATGTTTCCGTAATTTTTTAGTTGATTATAGAAATATGAATGTTACATGGCTATTTGATCAGTACAATTATTTTTAAATAAGTTGCCTCATTCAGCTCGACATGTTTCCACAAACAGGTTTAAGTCAATTTTAAATCAATGGCTCATCGCCAATCCTTTTTATGGAATTGAGGAATGTAAACAGTGCATGACCTTTTAAGGTATGTAGGTCTAGCAAGAAGCTTATTTAAGTTAGTTTTAAGAACTTTTGTTTATCTTATTAGTTATAAGACCACTGCTGACATGTCCTATCTCTGTTTTGTTAACGGACTAATGGAAATAAAGATTACTGATTACTGATTACTTACTAATAAATTGACTTCTTGCATTATTTAACCTACAAAGTACACCAAGTGGGAGGGGAGGGTGGAGTGGAGAGGTGAAGGGGAATGACTCCCAGGGAGAATGTACTAACTAGCGGAGATTGCCATAGGCCGTCTTTTGCTAGCCCTGGTGTCTCCTATAGGATTACTTTGGTTATTCTGTCGTTATGGCTCAGCCGATGGGAGAACTCATCCAATATTTACAAAACCGCACCGCAGGTTCAAATCTCCTTATCTATGTTTATATCGCTACTTACTCGTGCAGTTTGACTGTTTAAATCTGATGAGATATATTTTATAAAATATCTTAAATAATACTCCTCTTAAATGCATCTTAAGAATATAAAACCCTATTAATTTGTGTTTAACTGTTATAGTATTAAATATAAAACCCTCGAGATGCTTTTAAGTTTCCTGTATTTAATACCAAAAATATATAACATTTAATTGTATACACATAGAACAATAAATTCAAACAGACATTTTGTAACTACACAAATTTTAAGAATTTGTTTTGTTACGATCCTTCAAATTTATTAGCCTACGGCAAATATTCCATTTGTTTCAAAAGATTTTAAGATTAATTATTTATTATATAGATGTTAGTAACTATAATTTTATTTTCATAATACAATGAATTTATAACAATAGTTGAGGTCTTTGCTCACGATCAGTGCAGCAGCAAAGTTTAACACAGTTACACGCCTCGAGCGCTTGTCAGCACCAGACGCCATGTGGAGCTCGTGTTGTGGTACGAGCCACTTTGTAAGAACATTACATTGGTTTTACTTAGCTGTATTGTATTACATTGAAATACATAAATGTAAAAATTAAATCACCATATTTTATTTTGGAGGAGGAGTGGCTGAGAGTGAATAAACAATGTCCAAGGCAGTGGTGGCGGAGTTGGGAGTTGATGACGTCATCAGTAGCGTTTTATATTATTAAGTCGGCAACACTGACCATAGGGGAACTAAACAAACGCAACTACACGTTACAACTTACACGTTAATTTATTATCAGCTCTTAACTCATACCAAGTTTTGTAACATATTTTGTTTGATCAGCTTACATTAAAATCATACCATCTAGTTTATAATGTTTTTTAACTAAACTGTTGAACAGAAGGTAAAACGGTATTCGACAAAGTTAGTAACTATTGAATGCCGTTGCACACCTGATATATATTCTTCTGGGCTTTATAACCCTATGGTATATTTTTATTGTTATGCTGAGTCCAAAATGTATATTTGCAATTTACATGTTAAGGAGTTTTGTCAACAAGTGATACATATCCTTAATATGTTAAATACAAATTGTGTTAATGACAGTTTATGTTTTTAGAATATATTTTAAACTAGAAAGAAAAACTAATATTCTGACTCAAATCACTACGGATTTGATAAATAATGAATTTCATAAAGTACAAATATTATTATGATCCATCACAATTGATTAGATAAGATCAATTTCTTATATACAATCATAAAAACCCTGGTATTTTAGTTCATATCCATCAACGATGTGACAGTAGATTTCCAGACAGATGACGGGTGAGGTTTTGTCCAGTTTCTTGCTGGTCGCAGAGATATTTCAAACCCCTCGGTCATTTCTGTGCTTAATCTTGTTTTGTGCCTAAAGGGGTTGGTTGTTTTGTTCCTAGCGATAAGAACATCCGGCTAATCTGTAATCACACTTAAGGCACGACTAACTTAGGTATTATATTTGGTCGTGAAACCAAAATCACGAATAAAATCCAATTCTATTTTCTTGTTAGTGAATTTCCTTTGGAAAGTGAACTATTAGCATGACCCGCAAGGTGAAACTTAAGCCCGGGACCACCATAGAAGTTCCTAACGTGACCCCCTGAACACGTTTTGGGGGGTCGTTCAAAATTGTATATATATATATGTATATATATAATTTTGAATATATATATATGCATATATATGTATATATATATAGAGACATATATATATATATAGACATATATATATGTGTGTGTGTTTGCACTCTAATGGTCGCATTGTTTGTCCGATTAACTTCAAATTTGGTAGGGACGTTCCTTTCTGAAATCAGTTGGACAAGTTCGTTGGGCAAAAGAATCGTAAAACTCCAAACTCATTTTTTTGGGATTAATCTTTCAAATTTCGAGTTTTTGGGCCCAAAAAGGGCCTAAAAAGCCCCAAATGTAAAGTTAATGCATGTACAAAGATGAGAATTAGTGAGACGAAAGTTTTAAGCCCTCTCTCGTCATTCTAGCATAAATATTTACCGAGTTATTAAAGAAAATGTGTTTCGACTAAACACAGTACGTTGTCTTATGGGGGTTTTACACTAGAAAAGCCTGCTACTCCTTTGTTAGAGTACTTTTATCATCCCCAGCAACCTCACGCCTACTTTCAAGCCTGACTGGACCTTCTCCTAACATTATAATGCGCAAAATTGTATTCCCAGCTTTGCAGGTAAATGAAACCAGGAGCATCAGAACAGCCAAAAAATCAATGTTTTCAGATTTCAATAAAAATTGGAATACTAGTATGTTTTTACACTAATTTTAAGTTTTAAAAGTTTGTATGTGGAAATTCACTTCCCTCACGTCAGCGCGCTGCGTGCGAACTCGTTTGTTATTGAAACGATCATACTTGATATACTAACGTTCAAAGGCATGTTCGAAAAGTTTGTTGATTTACCTAAAAAAAGGTTTGGTGTTTGTTTGAGCTATATTATATGTTTCGCAAATCCTTACACATATATTAAGCTATTGCTGAGGAGTAATTTAATACCCTATGTTATTAATTGGTTGAATTTTAATGTTTTTTAATTGACTACTGTTTTCTTTTCGTTAAAGGCGATATTAAAATTATGTGGATAAAATTTAATGTTATTCTTAAAATTTAGTTCCTCCTTGAACGTTGTAAACTCCTACGTTATAGCATATATTGTTGAATTATTGGTCTTCGGTGGGCGCGTGCCACCTCGTCAGGACTAGATATGATTATAGTTTTCAGTGTTTTGAAAAGCGCGAAATTTCTTCACAGCTTTCAAAATGAAAATATTTCAGCGAGATGTCTTAGGGGATATAAACGTATATTTAACGGATATAATTTATAAGTTTTTGCATTGTTGCTTGATTCCGCTCTTCATGTATTCAGAACTTTCTATTAATCATATTACTAAATTTGGAAACGCCTCTTGTACAAACTGAGAAATAATATAACAAAATATTAACTTTTGTTACAATGGGTCCGGCGATATAATTTACCATTAGTGCATTGACATTTGAATAGTTTAATCTAAAAATGTCTCACATTGAGAACAAATCAAGTTAAATCACGCTAGAATTTGATGTAATTGTTTACAGTATATTAAACAAGTGTGGATTAAAAATTATCTAAAAACAATATTAGATAGAGTAAACTACTTGAGGAGATACTTTACTATACACATATATAAAGTACCGGCAAGGAACTCCATAACTCCATATAGAATGTGTCGTTATAAAATAATAAATACATTAGTTATAATAATATCAATAATTTATTTAATAAAACCATTAAAATATAATGCTAAGTTACTTAATTTACTAAATAAACGCTGCAGTTAGAATACGTGAACGTGGCTTTCCAGGGCACACGCTGGAAGGGACGGCCTAGGAACCACAACCCCGCGATAGAAGACGGGTCGCGCTGGGACGCGTCAGATGGGAAGTAGAGATAGGGTCTAGCGTCGCGTATTCACAATTTTTGAATTCCGAATATATTTTAAAATATAAAAATTATAAATTTTCAATTTTTTCATATTATTCATAGAGTTTCAACCTTAAACGGAGTCCGAGAATTAGGTGGTGATTGTTACCTCGACCATTCTAGATTCCAGGCCCAAGTGGAACGCCAAGTCATCAGTATCGGTCTGGTTCAAAAGTTTTGATCTAGGTCGGTGCTGACTGACTCTAGAGGTTTCGGTAACTATTTAACTAGGCAAAAGAGGAGAGAGGGGGAAAGCTTGGAGGAAGGAAGAGAAGTAGAGAAGACAATGGAGATTGATGCATCGGGGAGGAACCAATTCGTCTCCAGCAATTTATGTAAGGTCTTATATACGAGTACATATTCTTATAAGTACTCCACTCTCCCCTCAACCACATTATGATTAAGATCCCGTGATCCTGAATTTTATATTTTTTCAAAATTTTATTTGATTTCTTTCCTGAAGTGGAGATTAGGTTCCAAAATGTTTTGATTAGTTTATTCTTTGTTTCCAAATTTAGTTGTGGTTGTGTTGTGTTTCTGGTTGGCCGTAATTTAATATAAAATTGTAAATTATTGAATAAATATTATGTTTTAAATGCTCTACCATCGCTGCAATATTTTATCATGCCGTTTTATTGATTTTTTTCTCGTAAAAGCACAAAAATTCCTTCAGTTGAGATGAATATATTGTGTACTCTAAATGCCCTAATTGCTGAGAGAGGGAAAGTCAATCATAGGACCTTATATCTGGTAGTCACTCCATTGTTATGCTATTCTCATTTTATATAAGTAAAATAATACAAAACACTACGGTTATAATGGATTTCCTTGTCTGGTAAAGAAACTAGATTACTTATAAAAAATGCACTGAATTACTGCACTAATCTAGGCGTAAATTATAGTATAAAATGTCATAAATGTTTGTCCTAGATAAGGCAGGTAAATTGTAACATAACTGTCCCTATTGTCATAAAACCATTTTCAGTAGTTGAAAATTATAAAGCTATAATACGTTCGATTGGTTGTTCTATTGTAAACTGTCAATTATTTTTTTTTTCTAAATTACACAGTCCCATTCCCGTTCAAAAGAATTAACTTTTGTACTATTTATTAAAAAGTTTTTGTGTTCAAGCAATAATACATTAATTCTATAAACAAATAAATGTGTAAGTTAGCTTCTTCAAATAAAATGTCCTTTTATTTTATCTGTGACTCACCTTTAATTATCAGCAATCCAATGAATATATTCATTCGGAACAGGTTTTTCAGCAACTAGGCTGCATAATCAGCAGATGATGTTAAGCTATATGTAGGTTGATCTACGAAAGATCCTGTCATAAAGTTAAGCAGGTTAGAAACGTCTTTTGGACACACACATACATCACACAAACAAATAACACTGACGAAAATGGCCATATTTATGTCACTTTAATTTGATTTAAGTTACACATATTTCTAAGGGAATTTTTTAAACTGATTTCCGTTTTGCATATTCGGGCTTTTAGATTCGTAGCTGGATTTTCATTACGAATAATTAATTTACAGCAGTTAGAACAGAAATACTATTCGAGAGCATTAAAAACTGTCAGTATTATGCGATGTTAATCCCCGTGCCAATATAATGTAACTGAAGGGAAGACCAAGCCAAAGACATAAAGATAAAACTGAGAATATGTATGTTAATTTATTGGCAATAAGGTCAAAATTGCACCTCAGCTGTAATGCGTTTGGGAAATAAGCCGCCATTTGAAACCTCCAGGAATGTCATTACTTCCCGAGACGCTGGAAACGGAAGATGGCCCGCAATGGGATTTATTTATATATTGTGAATTAAAACATTTGCAGCAGACGCAAAAATAGTTTTCCTAAAGCCACATTAAGAATGCTTCTTCAGGCTAGGTAAAAAAAAATTTCAACTTTGCATACTTTAAAGGAAATGTAATACTATATTTTAAACTGTTGTTCAATTTTAAGCTAAAAGAAACATCGGCAAATACAAAGAAAAGATACCATCTGCAAATAGTTAAACCCGAGGTTAACTCAAAGGGAAATAATAAAGAGAAAATTACTCTTGAAGTAAATTAGTATTGGTTTAGAAATGGGAAGGATACGATTTTTTAAATAAATACATGTTCCACGTTTACAAAAAGGTGAATGAGTAAAGCAAATGCAATCCCCACAAATTTGAATGTGCATTACGATACGAAATAACTAATTTTGGGAATACTTTCTCTAGATTTTGTCGGGAACTAATACGAGTAGGCTTATGTAATACAGGCTAAAACACATGTATAACAACTGAGTAAAATATGGTGGTTAGCATTCAATTAGTTTATAATTATTATTATGCCAGTGTTAATTTGTCCCTGTACTGACGATGACCCCTGATAATAAAGAAGACTGAAAACAAAATGAGCATTGTTAATATAATATGTAATACTGCTGTTTTAATTTAAATAACATATTTAAGGTTTATCTATATAGTTTCAATTTTATGTTACGAATCTGTGATAAAAAGTTAAGGACTTTTTTACTTTTCATTATTAAAAGTCTCAAATCATAAGTATTTCATTATAACTTTAATAATTTCTTCAATAATATGATTGGTAGATGTTTGTATTCAAGTAATAACTAACGATTAAATTAAAATAAATTATTAAGATTATCTAAAAGTGTATTCGTTCTATATTGGTAATTCTAGTAGTGTGTAAATAATACAAATTATCTAATGTTTTGAATTATCTAATTTTAAAATATCATTCTATCGGTCCTGCCTCATTCAATTTTAGTTTTACATCTTAATATCCTCCAACTTAAACAGTTAAAATCGTAATTAAATTGATCCTAATCCAGGATTTTCCATAGTTATGATATTATTATTATTATTATTATTTCAAATATTGTAAATTTTGGGATTTATTTTGAATTATTTTTTTAAAAGATTTGTAAATATTTTTACCTTAAATTTGATTTATTTAAGTAAACTTTATGTTTACTTATTTTATAAAGGTTAGAGATATTTTTTTCGCGTTTTGATAACAGACCTTAGCGAGAATATTACCCGAGCTTTAATCTCACTTTAGTTTTAGGCCTACGCAAAGTTCTCTACAATTTCTTAAATTTACAGAAGACTAGTATGAGGTAACTAGTTTCTTCAGAGAAATTCAGTATGTCCAATTCAATCTAATTCAACTAAACACGGAATTTAAATCGGGTTTTCTTTGTCGATTCGCAGAGGTCATGCAAATTCGCATCTCTTTTTACCTTTGTCTACAGGTGAAGCAATACAGTATGTCACAAAACGTTATGCTGGTTATTGAGTTTAAATCTTTGTCACATTTTAATTTATATATTATCGGAGATCAGTGTAGCTTGTGGTATTGAATATATGTTCGATTCCTTTAGCTTTAAAAAAAAACAACATGGGCAGCAGGTAGATCGTGAATGATTAGAATCGACATCATAGAGGATAAGATAATACCATAGAATTGTATTATTTGTTTGTGTTAGTAATAAATTACATTTGTATTTCGTTCTGAACAACAATTCATTTTAGAAACAAATAGCATAATTTGATTAACTGGCTTACTTTTAAAACATAACCTTTTAAAGTCAATTTGTTTTGTTTTTGAGCGGGTGACCAAAGATCACTTTCCTCCAAACATTTTAGAAAAATTGTCATTGCTAAAAACTGATAAAGCTTCGAAGTATACCGAAGAGTTTTAAGTGGCTAACAACATTGAAAACCTTCATGACTTATAAAAACACAAATACGTGAACAATGACTTAAGATAATTTTGGGATGTTCTTAAGTGTTACATCCTAGTTTTTACAGCGAGCTAGTTTTATCAATAACATAACCTAACTTAAGCTTACCGCCACCGCGCTCTATAAATTGTTTATCCTGATCAAGAAATAATTATTCCTGAACGTTTTGGAGGTCACTATAGTGCATAAGTACCAATAAAGAAAATTTATCTTGAGTAGCAGACATTAAGAGAAATAATTTCGTTACAGCAGTGGGTTAGGCCATCGTTATATCTCGTGACGGCGTTGATTACGTTATAAATATTTAAGCGTAACAAAGTGTTATAGCTTTGCTGATAATAGAAATTGCCTTCTTTATAATCAAATACAACCTTAGCCTTTTAAAATATGATCGTCTTTGTTATCTAAATTAACCAATTTAATAATCAATATTTTGTATAACTAGTGCTTATAACAGTATTTGATACGCAATGTATCCAAACAACTGTCATCACATAGAAAACAACTATCATTCCTTAACTCTTCTTATTCAGCGTGTTAAGCTGTTCCGTTCATTAGTGTTTATCCTAATTATTTTTGGCAAAAGTTTAAGGTTTAAGATAATCCGAACTTTACCATATTATTTAATGCTATTTACCAACAGGGCGATACCAGAATATCACAATCCTAAAGATAAATTATTTCTTGTAAAATTACATTTATATTTAAGCCATTTTCGTATAACCCTTCTCTCATACTTTGCCTCTGACTTGTGTAGCTTTTTATCGTTTTTAAAATAATTAATAAATCAGACTTTCCTTTTGACTTTCACATTGGAAACTAGGAAGGGAAAACTCCATTGAGAGAAGTTCGTTGGAAGTCAAAGGTTTAATTTTTAATCAGAAGTAAAAGTTTACTTTGCGCTTTGCTTCATTACCTACACACCTTGAGATACAAGCTATTAAAGAGAATACGTGTGAATGTCGAAACTTGTATCAAGTGGCTATCAAATAACACTTTTTTATTACTTAGGTAACTCTAGAGACGGTTTAAATGTCTTTATTGGAAAATACCTCACTTTTACAAACATACCCCTTATTTTGCTCAGCGTTTATTTTTCAATGAACAAGTACAGTATCGACCCACCGGGCTGAAACGTGAGTCTTTTACAACTTTGAATGCATCAGTCTCTTCGCCCGACTAAATTAATAATAAAATTTAAAAGTTGGTGAAAAACAAGTAGCAAATTATCAATATTAAACTTACATCCGAAAAAAATAACATTAGTAAAAAACAGGAAAATATCCCTATACCTAATTATATTTGGCCCTTGGTTAATCCACATCCCGGAAGACTCTAACAAGAACGTATTACTTCAATGACCATTATTCATGTGACCCCCCCCCACCCCCTCTTCCCACACCCACCGTTCTCATCTCCAAATCACCTGAGGAGCCTAATGTAGCGGAAACAGCAAATCGTTTTCAGCTAATGGGGATTTCAAACATTATTCAACTTCTTTTATACGCTTCTTAATTTTTTTTTGGAGGTTCAGTTTCAGTTTATTAAATCTATTTTTAAATAGTACCTAATTCATGATAAGATAAAAACATTTATATTTGGAATCTTTTTATATATTTTTAAAGACTAATATAATTGTAAATGTACAAAATTAACTGGCTATGCATATTTTGGCTTATCGACACAATTTAAATAGCGTACACCGGGCCTAGAGTAGCGCGAGTGCGAGTGTGAAAGTGGAGTGTGAAGAGAGACACACTCGGGGAAACAGCCTGCTGGTTCACATCACAGCCGCCCGCGCGCCACCAGACAGATCTGACTATGACGTCATAGAGGCCTAGTTCAGTGTCCTTCACGAGGGAGCGTGCCAGTAGGAGTGTCTTCAAGGACAACAATGCGTTGTCCAGTCTACTCATGTATATAGTCAATGGTCATATTCATTAAGATTTTAGAAAATAAAAACAACGACTAGATTAAGTACACTGTTAAGTATCAACAATATAACTAATAGAATTAACATTATTAACATAATTTACTGTGTAAGGATAAAAAAGCTGTTTAGATTTTAAAAGTCCAACTGAACTGGTTTCTTAGCGAATTTCCCCTATAGGGAAGAAGCTATAACCATAGTTGGCATGGTAAGACCTAGGCCCGGGACCATGATAACTTTTCTTTTTGAAGCTCCCAAATGTCAAAAACACCATTTGAACAAATTCATATATATATGTATATATGTAAATATATATATACAGTATATACAGTATATATATACAGTATATACAGTATATATATATATATATATATATATATGTCCGTAGGCACATTAAATTTCGAAAAATTGGTCCGATCTTGATGAAATTTGGTAAACGTGTAGGGCAGCATCTATTTTCATGAGTTCGAGAACCAGACAAGCCGCTCTATTTTAAGGGGGGTTTTGGGGGGATTTTGTCACCTAAAAATGGGTATTTTGAACTTTTTAGACATAATTCCAATTAATCTCAAATTTTGGTTTACAGCATTAAATTAAGTTTAAAAAACAAACAATTTGGCATTTTGATCATCGCTCTACGTCAATCGGTTAGCGAGGTATTAAAAGTGCTAAACACAGTACGTTGTCCAATGTTAATCTTATGGAGGATAAGTAAAATTTTATACCTTGCTTATTAATGAACATATTCTAATGAAACTTGGTATGTGGCTTCATGTGGTTGGGGTTTACTGATATTTTTATAAAAATAACCTGATATTTGTAGTCCCCATGGCAACAAACCTGCGTTCTCAGCAGCTATAATTTTATTCTCAAGGAGAATAAGAAACTTGTTATATCTTGCTTGTTTATGAACAAAAATTTGGTATGTTACTTTATCCATTGATATTTGCATAAAAACACGATTTTTGTGGTCTTTGATGCAGCAAACCTGCATACTCAGTCATAATGTTTTTCTGAAGGAGAATAAATAAAAAGTCATATCTCGCTTGTTTATGGATATTCTTTGATGAAGTTGGTAAGTGGTTTCATGAGGTATTGAAGTACCATTTTAAATTCGCTGGGTATGCAGGTTTGCTGCAACGGGGGCATTTGTATTTAGAATAAAACCAATGTTAAAACCAAACAAATTGTTATATACTCTCAAACTATTAAAAAATCGATTAAATATATTAAATGTATTGATTTTTTTATTATTTATATTTACACACCTCAGTTTAAAAGTGACTGTAATTCGCTGCCCCCCGCGTCACAGCGGTTTTGGTGTTTGTGTTAATGTCCACGATAACAAGGGGATCACCAGGCTTCGAGCCCTCCACAGCTGTTTTATTACAGGTTCGATCATGTGTTGTGTAATGATAAACAGTTGTTAGTTATACCTTTATTATGTTGTGTCGGATAATATTGAGATCTGATATCGACATTACAATATATCGATATTGACTTCCAGTAAAAGTTTTATTTAAACATTATGACAGGAATTTAAACCCATACAAAATTTTTTATTCTATAGTGCCATAAGTTACTCTGAATCAATTGTAAAACTTTGTCAACAGGGTATTACATTTACAAATATATATTACAAGTTGGAGTTATACTAAATTTATTTATTTTTTAGTTATGACAATGTTTCAATAAAATAACAAATGGAGCGTCAAGAGCAATAAATTATATTTTTATGTCCTTCACTTGTTTACCTAGGTGTTTTTGTTTTGTATGCTTTTACTTTAAGTTGTGATTAAGGCAGGTTATTATTTCTTAACCAAAGCTTGCAAGACCTAGTTAGTCTGACAACGTGGTCTAGCGAAGGTCAAATACCTCTTTTATCACTAGAACCAAATAAACGACCCTAACAACTAGAAAACTATGATTATACTATAATTGATTCCGTTTATTAAATTACAAGATGCCTTTTGGAGACAGTAGATGTGGATTCAAGATGAACATATCCGTCACCCTAATGGGAACCACACAAACACAGTTTAAAAGTAATTCACTACCTCTCGAGGCGTTCACTCACGCTTGGATCTAGAGTTGTTCATGTCTTATCATGGTTGTGGCATGTGGTGGGGGTAGTGTGAGAGAGCCTGTGGATCCTCCGCACCCCGATCACCATCCAATTACTGCGTACAGTCAATTAATTATAATAACAGATTGTAAACAGTGGCTGAAATAAGCATAATATATCTTTTGACGTACAAATTTAGACTGGTATGGTTATATTAGTAAAACGAATGGAGGGGAAAAGCCATTAATTTGCATTTTCAATTAGATGCACTTAGATGTTTTGTATGATTTCTCTGAATGAATGAGTATAGGTTGTATTATTTTTGTAGCCTGCCATGTGAAATCGTGATGAGTTGAATATGTAATCTAACGAATTTATAATATTTGAAAGTCTGAAAAATAGTTATTCAACTGTACTTATGTTCAGTGACCAACTACATCCGTGATATTAGAACAGAAAATAAATATAATTATTGACTCTTTTAATTTGTTCTTACAACTCTAAACAACTAATTACGTGGCCAATGATTGGTAAAAAATTACAATGTGCAAAGTTATAAAACAAAAGAGGCGTATTCAAAATCACAATAATGTGTTTTTCCTCCTTTACAGAGCTGAATCTATCCGTCCAAAACAAAGGTCCACATTCAACAACAGCTCCTGCAACTCATCACAGTTTTGTCTCTCTACTGACAATGACTACAGAAAACAATGATACACTATGGGAGAGCAGGGATTGCCTTGTACCATGGAGTAAAACGCATGTTGTGCTAATCCTTACAACTGGTTGCATTGTTTCGTACAAGAAAACATTACTTTGTGTAGTACGACTGCAATCATGCATCGGTAAAATGTACAGTTTCAGGTATGAATGGTACCAGTAGAATAAATGTCAGAAGTTAACGTCCAATATAATTCTTCGTTGACAATATAATAGAATACTAATCTGCTAATTATGCGTTTTCTACAAATTAATATATTTTCCTAAACTAATTCTGTGAGACTCTTACATTACAACACCTCTGTCGACTCAAATATTAAATTTTAAAATGTACCTATTTTGTGGTAATATGTTTGACTACTAAATAAAAAATAAATAAATAAATAATTAAATATTAGTTGGGCTTTAAATACTATTCCAAATCGTTTGGCTTTATGAAAAAACGCAGAAAGTTAAGCGATTGTTTGATGGTTCGCCACGTGGTAGTTAAAAGTTAAACAAGCCCTGTTGGTGTTCTGATGTTGGCAACATTGTTAATGAAGCTTACAGCCAGAGGCGTGGGTTGACTCGTGCTACGGTGTGAGTTAACTGTTGATGCTGGCAACACGTGCTGCTAGGTTGTCAGTGTGAAACTTTAGGGAAAGTAGAGGATGATAAAAATTAATCCCATTAAAAGAATTTTTCCTAGCAAACATTGATTGGAATGATAACATCGTTTTAATTTATCTCATAGTTGTACACAATAAAATCCTAAAGACGGTTTGCAATTGAGTTTCTTGATCATCACTATTATAATTATTTTCGAGAACGTGAAATTAAAATTATTTTTACTTCTTTAAATTATAAAATCATAAGTTTTATCATTGGAAAAAATGTTAAATAATGTTTATCCCAACTAATGTATAAAAATGTCATTGTGTGTGTCCGTCTGTCTGTTTTTTGTTCCTCAATCACTCTAAAACTACTAAACCGATTGGCATAAAAATTTACATGAATTTTCCTTATATACCAAATAAACACATTGAACTATTTTCTTTTGAAAATCCTATAGGGCTTTGCCCCACGGGACTTCAAAGTTCCCGTGCATTCCTTATGTACAAACCTTTTGTTTTGACTTGATGAAAATACAAACAGCTGATCATGATTCGTAGTAGTTCTACAGGATTACCACAGAATACAGAACACGTTATTCCCGGGTGAAACCGGGTACGGTGGCAGCTAATATTAAATAAAAAATATCATAGTACTTAAATTTTTTTCCCGAGCAACGAAATAGTTTCTGCATATAGCCGATATAGCACTTGTATAACAACTTTTAATTATTTGATGTGGCTAATGCTTCCTCATTCGACATGTAATATGTTTTTGGTAGACTTATGTCTCTGAGCATTTACTTGACGGTATTCTTACAGAACCAGAATCAATATAATTACCTAAGACACGGATTATTATCTTCCGCACTAAGGTTTCACGAGCTCAATCATCCAAAGATACTCATTTAATACTGAGTTTATGTTGTGGTATTTAACTTACGGTTGTAATTCTTACAAAGTAATACATTTTAACATTGCGATGCACCTCTTCATAAAACTATATTAGGTCAACGTTAGAGAACCAATTGGCCATGATTGCCTTTAGTTTATTACTTTAGTTGTAGATTGTTTTACAGCCTCAATGGATATCTGATATAACGAGGCGTATCTTAATCCTGCATGCGCTTTATGATTAGTAAAATGGTTATATCTAAACTTAGTTAAAACTAAACTTGTTTAAAACAAAAGCTAAATATTACCTCATGAATTTGAATTCTGTTGAAAATAGTAAAATAAATATAGCATTAATAAACAAATAATTTGTTCTTTTCGAATTAAATATGTCCTTTGTCATAATTTAAAGAAATAAAAACAAAGTTCTATATCTAAAAAAACCTCACAACCTCGTTAAACTGTTGTTTGTCTGTTCACAATGACAAAGGAAAATAATATCATGCCTTAAGAAAGGAGGACCTTACTATCTGGAATAAAATTCTAGTAAAATAGAGGCTGTTCCATAGTTCCACAAGATGAACTATATTGTTTATAAGATAAAGTTAAAGTGTGCAATCGGGGTAAAGGAAAGATAGATGTCGTAATTTTGTGTTGAAAAACTATTTTCGTCAAATTTTAAATATTGGAATTATATTTTGTATACCTATGTAAAGATCTGATGGAATCGTATAGGCCCTACAACAAATTATGGAAAAATTCGCGGGCTATTCTAAGTTTGAATGCTATCATCAATAATT
Source organism: Allygus modestus (assembly GCA_963675035.1). Taxonomy (NCBI): domain Eukaryota; kingdom Metazoa; phylum Arthropoda; class Insecta; order Hemiptera; family Cicadellidae; genus Allygus; species Allygus modestus. The sequence goes on along the minus strand of OY776112.1, from coordinate 55,089,678 downwards.
GTTTAAAACCCCTTCATAATTGTTATTTTGTTACATAAACTCACTTACAGCAATGACATTTTTACTGCACACGAATATCAACAAAGACAACCATTGTAGGGAACCTTTACTCTGATCCCCGGGAAATCGCGGGATTGGTCAGCCACTCCACTATGGCTGTGATAGAAAGTATAGAGTATTCATAAATAGACGCAGGACGTAATTGCCCATGGTGAGGTTGGATATTCAATGAAAACTAAAACGGAATAACGTATAACATATAACAGCCGAACAACACGAATACCCGTTGCGGTACGTGACGTTTGCAGGGTCACGTTCGTGGACGTGCCGGCGGCTTGTTAGTCGCTACGTGACCTTAACTGCTCCATGAACCGCTGTAATTAATTATGTTACGCCAACACTACTCGGTCGGTTTCTTTAATTTATAAATCTACCAGGAACTCTTTAATTAGACAAGACATGTTTAAACGAAATAAAAGTGTTTGTTTCTTTTTTCCATGTACTTTTTTAGTAAGTTGTTTTACATGGAAACTAAAATTGTTACTAACAACACTTTTCACTTTTTTCTTTTGTTAGTTAATTTTAACAAAACCTTTGATCAAAGTAACACTAACATTGTAACGTTTAAATGTGAGAATTTCTAAAAGGGTTGTGACTAGGATTAATAAATGAAGATGTTCGTAGTGGATTCAGGATAATGGGAAAATTTAGCCTTGTAAATTACAACATTAAGTTGCATTGAAATAAAATAATAACTGGATAGGCCTCACCATGCTAAAATGAAGGGAAATTACAAATCAGTAAGATTACCACGAAGTTGATGCTATCTACAAGGAAAGATCGGCCCTCAAGGTACTTATATCTATAAACAAGTAAAGTTTAATAAAATATAATCCTATCTAGTTAAAACAAAAAAAACCTTTAAACCAATTTACTATTAATTTTGCAAATGAATGATATGTAAAGGTTTCTTTGAAATAATGGTTGGATATAAATAAACTGACATTTGGTAACTTCACTCAATTGCGTTTCAAAAAGAACCAATGACGTGTAATTGAATATTCAATAAACTAGTCAACATTGAAACTAAACTTTTAACCTACTAACAACACTTTTAACATTTTTCTTTTGTTACTTTTTAACTACAACATTGTTCAAAGTAACACTAACGTGGTAAGAAGTCAATATGTTAATTTCTGAGAGGATATTGACTAGAGTCATTGAATTAAGATTTACATAAAGCGTTTATAATAAAGGGAATATGTAGCCGGGGGAAAAACAACCGTAAGGCACAATGAATTAAAATAGTAAATTAGAGTGGCCCCACTGTGCTAAAATTAGGCAAATGAGTATGGAAATGTGCTTGCCATATGTAGAATACCATATAAAAGAAAGCTTGGTCCAGATTCTTATATCTATAAACAAGTACGGTTGAATCAAATTTAATCGTAGCTAGTTTCAAACTAAATAATAAATACAGGATGTAATAAAAGACGTCTTACAACACTTACAATACTTTCAATACATCCTGTAAGTAATAACAACACGTTTAGCATTATTTGCTAATCAAAAATTTGTTTAAATAATAAACACAACATTTTTAACTAATTACAATTAGTTTTGCAAATAATTAATACGCAAGCGTTTCTTTGACATGATGGTTGAATACAAATGAGCTGACATTTAACAAACTAAAGTTTATCACCCGATAGCAATTTAATGAGACCCAATGACACGTGACTAACTATGCAATAACCAGCCAACTGCAGTACCGTTTGTTTCATTAGGCCACAAAGGTCAGTGTGATATTTTATTAATTAAAAAATAAAAAACATCCAAACAACGTTTTAAATAATTTGTTTTTATGAAAAATTGCTACAAAAGAATGCTTAATTAATTCCAACCCAAGATAAAAACTTGACAGTTACTATATATTTACATTAATGTGTATTCCAAAATTGTTAACCGACTGTTCATAGTACCTCACTAATAAACATAGAGAACACAACAATTTCACACTACTCAATAAATGTGTTTCATTCGCGTTATAGTAGTGGAATGAGGGGATCATAGAGGATCATACACCGTGTCAGTTAAGTAGATTAAGGAGATAAATTTGGAAGAATCGTGCAAAATGTGGTGAGATAATTTATTAAATTTATCAATCAAAATGTTAAAAATACACAACCGTCAAAAACAATATTTAGCATACAGGAGTCTGAAAAGGTACCGCTGCCAAAATTCGAACCGATATAATTGGCTACCATAATAATAATTAATGAAGAGGGTTCTATAATGTAACTAGGTGATTATGCTGTATTATGTTAGAAGATATGTTAGATATCTGGCAGGATTTCAAACTTTACCTAAGGAACCATCGTCTGAGATTTATGAAAATTATTAGTAGGAATGGCGATTTATCACTGTGTATAGTAATGTATTATCAGATCAAATAAAGAAGAACAGATTCGTTTCTATGAATATTCTATTGTTTAACAATTTAATAAATACTGTCGCTATATTTCACCATACAATTCAGTCGTGAAACTGGGTTGTATTTAATTCAATTCTTTTACAGAAATTTCCGTAGCTCGTTGCTGTTTTAGTTCAAATTCTGAAAACAACGAAACATAAATTATTCATAATTTGCTTAGTTAGTCAAAAGGATCATCGATCAATAATTTAGAGATATGGTTTTAGAAATAACAGATTTATAAATGTATGATAAATTAATTTTATAACCGATTTAAAAGCTCAATTGTAGTACAATCCAGTGACAAACGAGTATTGAATTAAACTAAGCCAACTAACTTCAAGCCTCAACTTTACTGCGACCACTAAATTAATTGGTTGGTTAGTCAAGTTGGAAATTGCAATAGATACAACCGCTAAATAGATAGAAATTGGTCGGAGAAATGGTACAAGACAATATTTCATCATTTACTCCATCTTCTGGCTATAAAAGTTAAAATCACTACAAACTAAAGATTTTATGGAACTTTTAAAATAAATACAACATGAAACAAGTTGTTAATTCAATATGTAATTTAAAATTAAAAAAGTGAATCTACAAAGAGACTTCTAACTCGTGTATTTCACAATTTTTATTATTAAAAACATTTAACCCAAAACTAAGACAACAAGTTTTATATTATATCGAGATGAGTTTAGTCTATTAAATCAAGTTTTTGAGTAACTTACAATATGATTTTTTTTTTATTTTTATTTTACACATTTAACAAACGAATATATGTTCAGCAAACAAAATTTCTTACATTCAATTATTTAAAAATTACGAACAACTATTGTTTGTCTTCTTTTAAAATGTCACATAAAAGTTTAATCATCAGACTCATATTCGCACTAACAATATTAATTTTCCTGCGTATAAGTATTCCTATTTCTTAAATTTCCCACCAACAACACAATTAAACGAATTAAACTCGCATATTTAGTCGCATATCTTAACCACAGGAGAGAACAGAACAAATTATTCAACTCCTACTGTTTGACTACTGTTAAAATGAATATATATACACAATGGTCATTGCATTTCTTGATAATTTTTACATGAGAATTGTACACAGTACACTGTGAAATCGTGGGTAAAATTATAAAAGAAGTTACAAATATTTCTACCTATACTCATATAAATGTCAAGTGTCAAGTAACTAGTACGTATAGGATACGTACTTTACAAATTATTTATCTTCATCTTGCCAGCGACCCCATAAGGTAGAAGATATTTTAAAAAATTGATGGTAAAAACAAATCACCAAATCATCCAGTATTGACGTTACTCGTGTTTTACGATGAATCTTATGTATCTTTATTGTCCCGATATTTTCATTAGACCAAAACACTGCATGTCAGGACAATAGCGGCCCGATACATTGTTTTGCACACAACAGCAGCCTCGGTAGTTGTAACTGCTTTGTTTCATTGATTTCAACGGCAACACACAACAATGATAAGTCATGGAGAGGGAAATTACCTATGTTGTGTTGCCTGTGTCAGAACGTTGATGGCTTGTTGCTAATTAATCTAACCTGACGCTTATCATGTTTTTGTTAGCTTATTCAACAATCGGTATTCGGAAAATTAACTTTTTGTAAAACAAACTTAAACAATAATTTTGTTGATGTTTAATATATTTGTTATAGACTTTTAAATATTTGGTTTTGATCAAAAATATGTGTACTACTTTCAGGAATCTAATTCAGTTTATGAGTTTGTGAACAAGCTCTGAGCAACAAGTGAAACACATTAATCACTCGCACTGTAGTATTTAGCTCACTCAACACACCATGAGATTATCACAGTCATTTAAAAGCCACACTTAAGGCTTATATTTGAGCCTTGGAGGTTGTTGAAACTCACAAAGACACATTTAGAGCAAAATTGTATAGGGTAAAAATGCTGAACGCACGATAAAAATATAATCATCATTATAATGTGCCGGATTTTATTTTCTTTATGTATTTATTATTTACAAGCAATTTCATATTTCTAGAATATTCTATATTTATTGTTAGTTTCAGTATTTTAAAACTATAAGGTATTTAAATTGTATTACTAGACCTGTTGATCGAGACCAAGCAAATTTTTCCTAACTTGTAATTTTTTGATATCTCAAGCTGCATCTGAAACACCGGGGAAGTTATAGTTACACAGATTTATTGAGCTTATTATGTGTAAGTACTACCCTACCACCTATAAGGTAACCATAAACAACTCAAGTCTGTGTTTGAGGAGTTTTGAAATTTTAGGGACAAATGAATAGCTGAACTTCAGTGTTTGCTTCTCTTTATGACTAATGGCTGCCCCAAAGCGATCATTACACTTACACCACTTGTACGGTCAGGGTTCAACTGTAAAATATCCTTGTTCAAAGATTAATCGTTCTTTGTAAGTTAAATATTCTTTAGCAGAAAGTAGCTTGTAAAACAGTATATTTTGAAGGTGTGAGTTTAAAGAAAGTTTGATTTACAACTCAGTTTTACCTTAGCCAAGAGTTGCATTTATTTTAAAAGCACTCAGTGATTATCCATGTGTTTGATCAGTTTAGAGCTGATTGGACTATCATAATGTTTTCAAGTGCGATTTATTGAAAATAAATTGTTTTTAAAATACAGTGAGTCTCATTTGTTGGAGAACGTGAGTTATTTTTACTTTTTATTTTTTTTTTCAAAAAGATAATGGATTAACGAATGTCTTTAGTATAAATGTAATTTTAAAATCTTGATATTCAACAAAATTACATTATAAATATATTTTATAAATTCATGTTATTACGGAAAAGAAGACCGTTGAGCAATGGTTTATTTAAATTTGTTTTACACGTATTTTGGTTAAATTTCAAAAGAATAAAATGTCAGTATTAGTTTGAGTAGAATGTTAACAAAATACATACATGAGCGATTCAGCTCAAAATGTATGTTCACACTTACATTCTCCTTTCATACTAATCTGGACATTGAACCTGCCGATGACAGGTGATGACTGGTGTAACTAAGTTTGTTTTATGTATATTTTACCGAATTTACCCTTTAGAGAAAACGCTATTACCTTAGTTGGCATAGTAAGACTAAGGCCCGGGACCATGATTGTCGGGCCTACCGTTCTAGGTCCTTAGATGGCAAAAACACCACTCGATCAAGACTGAATATGTCCGTGGATGCGAAAACTTCGTAAAAATGTTTCGGTTTTGATGAAACTTGTTTCAAATTTAAGAGCAACATTTATAACTTTTAATGTCGAAAACCAAACAGTCTCAATCCAAATCCATCCAGGGCAATTAGGTGTGGGTGGGTACTCCTAAAATGGGTTTTCCAATGTATTGCATAAAATCTGTTAACAACTCATTCTTTGGTCTGCACCATTAGATTCACCTTAAAAAAGTAATCATTAAAATCATTTTTCTATGTCAATTGGTTACCAAGATATTGAAAGTGCTAATTATAGAGCGTTGTCCAAGGTTATTCTTAATAATAAATTAAGTTTTATTTATTACTTATTTTTTAATTTATAATGATGAAACTTAGTACTGTGTTCCACTTAGTACTGTAACTTCATCTGAACGTGTTCCATTGATATTTAAACAAAATACATTTTATTCCGATGGTTCTCGTAGCATCAAACCTGAATATATACATATATATATATATATATATATATATATATATATATATATTTAAGTAAAATGTTATTTCACAGTTAATTATGAAAATTATTAAATTAATAAAATTTGGTATGTGGCGTCACCAAGTTGAGTTATATTAATATTTGTATAACACCCCATTTCATTTTTCCTTGTTGCAACAAACCTGCGTACTCAGCAACAATGCTAATGAAGAATAATTAAAATATCGCTTGTTTACGAATGGATGTCGATAAAACCTGTATATTGCATCACTTGGCTGTGGTCTATTAAATATTTTCACAAAAACTCATAATGCTGATGGTTTTTTAGCAGCAAACCTGCGTATTCAGCCCTAATGTTAATTTTATGGAGTTTAAGGTTATGTCCTCCTTAATCACGAACTAATTTAATTAAACTTATTATTTTGCTTCACCTAGTTGAGTAATATTGGAGTTTTCATGAAAACCCATTATCTTGTTTCTCTTGCTGCAGAAAACCTGCTCACTCAGCCCCAATGTTATTCTTATGGAGCATTATTTAAAACCTACATATCGCTTATTTGTAAATGTATTTTTATGAAACTTGGTAAGTGGCTTTATGTGGTATTAAGATACGTGTATATGGATTCGAAATTCGCTGAGTGCCCTGGTTTGCCGCGGCGGGAGTATTAACAACCAAGAAATAAACAAACTGTGGATCCTAAACTGTTTTAGCGAATTTCCCCTATAGGGAAGAAGCTATTACCGAAAGTCTCATGGTAAGACTTAAGCCCTAGACCATGATAACTCCTCATTTTGAGGTCCGTAGATGCCAAACACACCATTCGATCAATTTTTTGTATATAAATATATGTTTGTGTATGTGTGTGCGTGTGTATCCGTAAGCACGATAACTCTTGTAAAAAAGGTCCGATCTTAGTGAAATTTGATATAAATGTGTAAAGTATCATTTATTTGAACGAGTTCGAAAACCAGACGAATCACACCATCCAAAGGGGGATTTTGTGGGAGTTTTGTACCCTAAAAATGAGTTTTTTGGGGGGGATTTCCTCATGTAATTTTTATTTAAATCAAATCTTAATTTTTACCATTTAATTCAGCATAAAAAACAAACTATTTGGTATTTTGATCATTGCTCTACGTCAATTGGTTACTGAGATAATGAAAGTACTAATCACAATACGTTGTATAATGATATTCTTATGGAGAAAAAGAAAAATGGTATATCTCACTTATTTATGAACATAAACTGACGAAATTTGGTAAATGGCTTCATCTCGTTGTGGTTAGTTATTGTTTACACAAAACACAATTTGTTTCCTATGGTTAATATCGCTTGTTTGTGAATATACTACCTATGAATCATGTTAAGTGTTTTAATGAGTTATGTTATATATTAATTGGAAATTCACTGAGTATCCAGGTTTGCTACAACGGGGGTATTTACTTCTACAATCTGTTACTATTCGTTACTATGGCTAAACATAACCCAAATTTTAACTTGGAGTGTCAACTTGATAATATAATATCCTCCTGAGAAATTTCCTAGCGTAAGTCTTTGAGAATGTATAATCTGCTCTACTTTATTGATAAATGGCCCACAATCACAATACTTACACAGAATTATCTTTTTCAGTACCAATCACATATAAATACGTTGATTGTGAACTGTCAGTCATTATTGTTATTAATACAATTTGATAAATATGTTTAAAATTCTGTTAGAAATACCAATTATCCATCTCCAACAAATCCGTTAGTTAATCAAACCTGCTAATTACTTTTCCGACATGCCTTTTCCAGAGCTGTATGACACTGCGTTTAATTATATTTTCGACTAAGTCTTTGATTTTCTATCATATTATATTTACTATAAGTGGGTAATTTAAAAAAGAAAACATCTTATAAGAAGGAATGCATATGGCTTTATCCCAATACACGCTAGACTAGTTGATTAAACAACCCTTCCAGATCTAAACTATACAGCAAATATTTTAATACCACTTTTTGTAGGAACAGTTTAGCCAGCCTTTAAGACAAAACCAATGACATATGAATAGCCAGTGAATTTTTCAATGTTTTAGTGAAAGTTAAAGTTTGTTTGCTAACCAAACTGTTTATTTCTCAGTAAATATCATGCTTTCTTCTTTAATCATGATTCCATTATTTTACTGTTTAATTTATTATTCTCTCTGTAAATAAAATACTTGTACGAGTACAGAAACTGTTTGGTTTTGATTTTTAACACAAAACCAATCTAAAAGTTTAGTGATATTTGTAAATGGAAAATATCAGCAACTGTTGGACGAATTAAATATCCTACTTTGGACGACTGGGTATCTACCCTGATAAGATAACAACTTTAAATTATATGACGTGAGAACAAAATTTAAACGACTTAAAAATTCTTTAACGAAATTAGTCTATTGATGTATTTGTACAAATAGTTTTGGGTCTTTATTTTTTCAATCGGATAATGCTAAGAGTTATTTTTTACTTCTATAATATTCTGTATTCAAGATATCGCATTTAAGCAAATAAGTTAAAACGTTGTAAAATAGGTCTGCATTGCTTAGGTTGTTAAGGTGTATTCCATTTTGGTAAGTAAACTCCTCCGTCATTTCTGAAGTGATTTTAACGGTTGATTGATCAAAAGGGTGGTCCGGATCTGTATTGAAACATCTACATCCATCCCAATACGCTAAGGCAATTTTTGTAATCAGACTTCCTCCGTTATTCCTGGACCGATTTTGACGATTAAGGTATCAAAAAATGGCCCAGATTCGTAGATGTGCATAGTGATTTTAAATTTCCAATACTGTTTTTATGAAAGGCCCAAGAACCCTCAAAGTTATATTTTTTCCATAAATATAACATGGAGAGTAATTTGAATTCAGTTGCATTCTAAATCAGGTGATGATACAGTAACATACAGGTAAATGGTAAGAACAGCTAATAACTGATATTAATAATAAAAGTTTGATTTGCTAGATTTAGAGCAACAGGTCCACTAGTAATGATATATTTCGCCTTTAGTGACGCTTTTCAAGCTGAGGCCGGAAAACGAGCGGGGATCGAACATCCAATTTTGATACTAGTGATAAACGATATTTGTCGTCACACTGCAAAACAATTAAGAAAATATTTCACAAAAACCAAATTTTGTTTACTTGTTTACCACTGAAAGTCTGATTCAATCTCGAACTTTCTTCTTTAAACAAACAGCTGTTCCACGAGTTTTCTTTGTTTACAAGTTTAATAATTTGTTAATTTCATATTTAACAGTTGATGAGCTCAACAAAACAGTTTCATTGAATATTTTTTCTGTAATAGGATAAAAAGTATCATCATAACAATACTTTTTTATCCAAGGAAAAAATAACCACTTTAGCATTTAATACAAATGTTAAAAAAGCTGTTTTAAGCAGTATGATGAAACTGTTTTTAATTTGCGATATATTCATTGTAAAAAGCGCCTGTTTGGTTTCCATAACATCAACAAAACTTACTTTGTTAACAAAACATAATCTGGTACATTACGATGTGTTTTTTCTAAATTTAGATAGTGATTTAATGTGTTTATGAAAGATATCCATAGTTCCTTCACAACATTATACCTAATTCCCCGGCCAAACCAAAGTCTCGGTCTAAGAAGCCCTTACAGTCTGTCACCACATACCAACTTTGTCAATTTAAACTTTGAATCTCTTTATAAAGCGCTTAAGCAAATTGTGTAACGAGTTAAATACTGCTTGTGCCCAAAACTTGAAGAGTTTCGAACACTCTTGTAAGCGCACAGCCGCAACGGATTTGGTGTTAGAACTTTAACTGGGTTAAACGTGCATTAAACTGAGCTGCGACTTATCTCAATGTTCAGTTTTGAGTGAAACCCACTTGTGTTCAGTTAGGATCTGAGGATATCTCTTACAAGCTTGTAACTGGACGGGATAAAACTAATAAAGTTTATATACGTACAGTGTGACAGAAGTACCTCTCAAAAAGGCGATATCAAAACAAATAAGTTTTAAAATATAAAAACTGTCAATTATTGTAATATAGCGATACTATTTTATAATATCAATACTGATAACTCCTTTAAATGATCTATTCTTGACAGTTTTAATTTGACCGATATTTTTAACCCCGATGTATTGAATAGCCATTATAATATAAAAATTGTATTAGAATGAAGGGGAATCAAATAATATATTGTATTATACTGTACAAACACGTTATTACGTAACATGAGGAAAATCATACAGAATTAATCCAGTCTACCTGTCTCCCTGTTAAACTATGCCATAAGATAGTTAAAAATAATATTTGTACGGCGTTCTATAATCAAGTTATATACGCTATTTAATCATGTAGCAAATGAAACATCCCTTAACATCCTCATGTTTTAACTAACATATTTAAACAAAGATAAAGTGTAAAAGAGTAAAACAGTAAAAGCTTGGTTGACTTGAAAAACATATCATAAATCCTTAGACCTAATGCTGAATTAAATATTTCTTCCTTCAGAGAATATCTTACGTTTTGATAAATGTAATGATTGTCCTAAACCAGTTCATAACTATGCTATAATTAATCTTTTTACTAAGATAACTCAAATTTTACTTTCATTTGCCTTATTTAACTGCAAACAAGTTAAGTTAAATATATTCTATGTAAATATGTAACTGTCTTAAACAAAAATAACGCCTATCAATATCAATTGTTAATTTAAAATGTCTTTAAATTATAATATAAAGTAAGTTACAGTAGGCAAAGCTGGAAAAACACAGAAAAGAAAAAACAGAGGAATTCAAAATTGGTAATAATTAAATTAAAAGAAAAACAACACTCTGACTCCAGACTCAAAAACAAAAGTCAAACGCAAAAACGAGAAAATAATGCCGCAAAAGTGTACAGAGTGGGTGCTCAGGCAAAACGTCTTTTGTGTTTAAGTGTTAATTTTTATATTTTTATTTTATTTTATTTTTTTAATTCTTTAACTTAGCTTTTCTTTGATTTTTCCCAGCTTTGCGTGGATTGTGCCATTTATCATGTTATTATGTTATTATTTATGTTTTCAGCTGAAGACGTGGTCAGATTCCAGATACCGAAACATTGTTGTTTTTACTAATCAGTAATGGAAATGTCCACACAATTTTCCTAAATAACATTAACTCACCACCACTCATAATGAATTTTAAAGAAATAATCAGTTTATATCCAAATACAATTGGACAAGTTTTGAAAAATTCACTCAGAATGAGTATTGTTATGTCTCGTGAATTTCCTTTTTATTGATTTCGTTTTTTTATTGATTCTCTTCGTATAAATCAAGTCAGCTTCACTCCTTCGCTTTTTGGAACTTCCGGTAGGTAATATTAAATAAGCCGTAATTTGTCATTCTCTGATTGGGCCTGATAAAAATCGGTTTAACTGGTCAAATTCGAATACCTTGGACCTTCTGTAGCTTCCAAATTAAACGGAAGAGGCGTAAAATAACTATTTTTTATAAAAGGTGCACCATATTTTATGTTTTTTACGGTCTTTTATTTTATTAAAGTATAAATGTAATTGGGAATAAATTACCTTCTAATTATGAGAATAAATTTATTCTATACATTTTTTTGTTGTTTTTTGTGAATGATGCAGTAGTTGCGTGCCACAATTATTCCTAGACAATTGTTTTTCTTATTCCTCTCAAGTTCATTTTTACTTTTCCTACTTGAAAGGTGTATTAGGTTCGCGTTATGTGGATGAATTTTCCTCAATCCCCAACTTATGCTTAAAGGACGAATTACTCCCTAATTAAAATTAAATACATTTTTAGATAACTTTTTAGTACAATCTGTTGTAGTGGTCGGCATTACCTATTCAGTTATTAAAATCTTCTTAACAGACTGTCTTTAGCTCCAAAACTCGGTTAACTCTTCCTCGGACATTGTTTATTCATCAAGTTTCAAACTACGCGTCGTTCACTTGCTGTTCTCTGCTCAACTAATTTATATAGTCACAATATTAACTTGGTATTTGGGAAAACAAAAAGCATTTGTGTATAAAATCATTTAACTGCTGCTTTAAATTTAAACAACCTTGAAACTTCCTCAATTAATGAATTGAGATGAGTTGAGTACTCGGACCCATAGCACTACAGTCGGTTAAATTTGCTTAGTTAAGAACTATTCAAATTTCATGTTTGAGACATGTCCCAAATACATCCTTTGTCACTATGTTTCTTACAAATAAATATGTGTACTAATTTTAAATCTGTGATAATTTATAATTGTAGTTCTGTAAAAATTCGTAAGTAAAGCTTCCATACTTATACCAAATTAATGTATTAGTAAAATATTGAATACGATACATTGCAAATAAATTTGATATGCATAGGCCCTACCACTAAACATGAGGAAAGCACCGCAAACTGAGATTTTAACAACAACTACCATTTTGCCAATCCAAGTCCACTCGCGAAGATTACATGTTTCCAAAGTTGCCAAAGTGGGTAATAAGCTCAAGTTGTGCTAATAAGTTGTAATGTATCGGATTCTATGTATTTGCTAACTTGTGATTCATAACCATAATGACAGTTGTTCTATTGTTCTAGCAAAGTATGCTGTCCAATTTAAGGGGTGTAAGTGACATTAAGGTTTGGATTCTAAAAATATAGTAAAGGTGTTCAAGTGTGTTTATTTAGTTGAGGTTCTTTTAAATTATTTTTGGAAATACTTGAAGGTAAGAAATTAAACAATGCTGAGACGTGATCAAACTATGCCCGTGAGTCAGTCAGTTACTCTATGATAAGTACACGGGTGTTTAGCTTTCCTCGGATGGAGGTCATAAATTGATACTTTGCAATCGACTTCTGAGGCTCAGAAATCCGTATTTTCAAATATTAACAAAAAGCCTTCCACGAGATTCCTAGATCCATTTTGAACACAGACATTCCTTGTTTAAGGGTATAGGATGTACTTAACAAGAGTTTTAAGAATATCATATGAAATATACTGTAGCACAGATAAATATAGGGGTCTACACGTTAAAAATCTTTTTTTATAATTTATCTACAGAAATTTATTTATCTATCTACAACATCTAAGATGAATTTTGAAAGAGAAGCTGTGGACTTTTGTTTAATCATAGGATGATTGGAGATGGGTCAAATTAAAAGTGTTGACCCAAGAGACTCGAATAAACAGTATTTTTGTTTAAACATTGCGTTTCACTTAGGAATAAGTAAAAATTGTATCATAAGAAAATCATGGAGACTGGAAAACGCCTGCATTGATTACATTTCCAGAAATTATTTAATCACCTCTTTTATTACGTACTGCCATGAGTTCATAATTTCATATTTATTTATATATTTACAAAATAAATACATAAAAATAGTACATGGATTACTGAGCCATTTACAAATACTACCTTCCGTCCTTTAGCCATTAATTCATACATTTTTCACAAGCCCATAACACATAAGTTTATTAATCAAATAGTTACGTCCAAGTTAGCATTTGTTAGGGACTCAACAATGCATTACCTAAACTTTGATTAATATTATTTACAAATGTTCCTATATTTATGATTTACCATAGACGTCTAAGTATTCAGCACAGACAGATTTAAAAAAGTATTCCAAATAAACAAATTGAGTAGGAGCAAATAAAAACTACATTGATTTTTTTTATTTTGACATGTTTATTTAACTAGCACATAAAATAAATACATGACTGCCACATATTTAAATTATAGTGTATATCAGACAAAGAAGCCTGTCTATAATATCCGCTTCCGTCCATTTTACACCATGTACACCGTCCACCAGACAGGCAACACTCCAAGTGTTAAAGTCGTTTAAATTCCATCAAAGATTCATAAGCGGCTTGCTCTCCCCCGAGTTCTTCATCAAACCTACAAGTATTTTTTCCAGTAATAAATATCTAAAAATCTACGTATATAAATGTAATTTTAGTTGCGACTTATTATGCTAACATTTTAAACACAAGTGTGTTGTTTATTTAGTATTTGCATATGTTTAGTGAGCAGTATAAATCAATTCGAAAATAACTTGTTGATAATAAACATACTTGTATAAAAGCGTACGAAACAAGATATGGAAAATGCACGTTGACTTATTTTATAGCTTGTACAGAATAAATTACAATAAATCACAGCCAGTATTGACGTTACTCGTGTTTTACAAGGAATCTTATGTATCTCTATTGTCCCGATATTTTCATTAGACCTGAACTCAGGACAATAGCGGCCCGATACATTGTTTTGCACACAACAGCAGCCTCGGTAGCTGTGACTGCTTTGTTTCATTGGTTTCAACGGCAACGCAAACAAATGATAGTCATGGAGAGGGCAATAATGACCTCACTTGTTATTTGTCTAGGTGCATTACATTAATGACTTGTTAATGTCTCTGTTGGGGGAACAGTTTAATAGAAAACCCCCTGATGTATTAAATAAGTACCACGTTTTAAGTCAAAAAATAAACACCTTAACATAAAATGTGTGTGTTTTGTTCTTTTAAAGCAAACTTATTTATTACCTTTTAATGAAAACTGTGTGTGTGTTAATAGAAATTATTCAACTGTCCATAGAAATTTGGATAGTAGAGGTAAAACAAAACAAAAGCAAAACTAATCTACAAATGTACAATGAGTGTTTGTTTGTATTTTGTTAACAATAGTGGTAGGTGTTCATTGTCAGAATTTATTGTTTTTTTTATATTAAGTGGCTTTGAGAGGGCGTAAATAACGTGAAAAAGGTAATTTTTATGAGAAGCGATGATAAATTTAATAACAATAATATCTTTGAAAAGTTATATACACTCATCTGATTAAATATTTTTCGAATTATGAGATTTGCTAAAATACCAATAGAAAAATAATATTAAATGATGACAATTAGGTTTTATGTATGTATTAGTTAACTACTAAAATACCGCATTACTATCTCAGGAAATATTTAAACATCATGGTTTTCAAAATTATTTCAAAATACTTGTTTCAACGTACATGTGTAAAAACCATTATCTCAGTCAAAATATTAAGTCACTCGAAATTTGATACAACAATTACAACGGTGTAAGGTTGACTACCCCGTGAATTAAAAATTTACCCTTCAGAACAAAAGTAATGTATAGGTATTATTAAGTATTTTAAAACACTTTCGATTTATTTTCTGTAGCTTTAGCTTTATAGTCTAGCAATGTTTTTCTACCCTCGCTATTCAAATTGAAATATCATTCACGGATAACTACCTGAAAAATGTTCAACAAAAGGTAAACGGAAATTGTTTACTTAAGTTCAACACTCTGTTATGACCCCACGGATATTACTTTTAATACAGGTTTTTTCGAGATTATAGAAAATTAATTATTTAGAAAACATAAATTATATTTGGAATACAAGCATCATAGATTACGAAACGATTAAAATTCTGAAACAGTTTAGAACTTCAGGATAAACATAGAAGAGCGACAGCTTGATTTAGTTTACGATATTATCCGAGACGACCTGGTTCTGGGAATCTACCGGAATCCCAATCGTTCGTGTTTCTCCCTTTGTTATTGCATTCTTGAACTTTGTTTGAACTCGAGAACTGAACTTACCTTGGAATAGATTTCTGTTTGGAACAAATATTTTTTTTATTTCAAAATGTGTTAACCATTACACTTGATATTACCTACTGACCAGTTATTTCAGATTACGGAAAGTATTATGTTTCTGATTAAAATCGGAGTTAAAAAAGCAGGTTAATCATTCAAGATTTTGTTTTATTTTGTTATATGCAATTATTTAAACATATGTTAGTTAAGAGTAATTTTCGAAGTTGAAACATAATTTCTATCACATAACCACTCAAATTTTATCAAAATTGCTACATGTAATTTACTAAAAATCAAGTTAAGCTTAATATTATTGTTATACCTGAATTTTAAACCTTTATTATTGATCAATATTTAATAGGGTGTGATGGAGTTAAATATGATATTATATTGAGCAGGCTCAATAATTACACCTGTTAATTAACATCTATAAAATCTTAAGTTTTAATAAAAGTTAGTAATCACCACGTTGAACACTTCAAACTATTCCTTGAGAGCCATCTAAGGTAAAGTCTGCTGCCTTTGAAAACAACAATTTATCTTTCAGATGAGGAAAGTTGCAGCTTGTAACTAACCTGAACGGGAGTGTCACTCTGAGTGGCCATTAGTCACAGAGTGGAGTGAACACTAAACGTTCCAAGAAATAAGAACATCCAAAGACTTTCTACTATTAATAGTTTGTTAAGTGTTCCACGAGAAGAAAACATTATCGACTTTATGGTGTTTTAGCGAATTTCCCCTATAGGGAAGAAGCTATTACCGTAGTCGGCATGGTAAGACCTAGGCCCGGGACCATGATAACTTTTCGTTTTGAGGTCCCCAGACCCCAAAAACACCATTCGTTCGAAACTGTATATATATATATATATATATATATATATATATATATATATATATATATATATATATATATATATATGTCCGTGAGCACGATAACTCTCGTAAAAATTATCCGATTTTGATGAAATTTGGTATAAACGTGTAAAGCAACATTTATGACTTTAAGTTCGAAAACCAGCCAGATCGGCCTATCCGAAGGGGTATTTTGGGGGGGTTTTGTACCCCAAAAATGGGTTTTTTGAATTTTTTACATATAATTTTGGAAATAGTCAAATTTTAGTTTTTTCCATTGGATTCAGCTTAAAAAACACACAATTTGGTATTTTGATCATTTCTCTACGTCAATTGGTTACCGAGATATTGAAAGTGCTAAACACAGTACGTTGTCTAATGTTATTCTTATGGAGGAAAATAAAAATTTTATATCTCGCTTATTTATGAACGTATACTGACGAAACTTGGTATACGGCTTCATCTGGTTGTGGACCATTGATATTGGCTCAAAAAAACAAATTTTTACCAAAGGCTCCAGTAGCAGCAAACCTGCGTACTCAGCCCCATGTTATTCTTATGGAGAACTAGTAACGTGTTATCTCCCTTCATTATGAAAATAAATTAATGAAATTTGGTATGTGGCTTTACCTTCAAGAGTTATATTGATATTTGTATAAAACCCCATTTTTTGTGTTCCTTGCTTCAGCAAACCTGCATACTCAGCCGCCATGTTATTCTTATGGAGAATAATTAAAATGTCATAAATCGTTTATTTATGAATACATATTGATGAAACTTGGTATGTGGCTTTATGTGGTATTAAGATACATATATATGCATTGGAAATTCGCTGAGTACGCAGGTTTGCTGCTACGGGGGTATTATTATTTTTAATAGTACTATACAAGTATTTTGGAGGTTAAATATATATCTTTTACGTGCGTTTTACACTACAGCACCTCGCTCTTCTTGGATATTTTAAACGTAAGGTATGGTTAGGTTACAAGATTTTTAAACTAAACTGATTCATTTTAAGATATATTCTGTCGAAGAGAACAATATAAAAAATACAGATCCTAATTTTTTTTAATTTTGAAAATTATACAGTCCATACCCCTGGATAATCATGAGTTAATCAGAGTTTATTTTCAGAGTGAGATTTCTGTTACAGAGAAGGTTCTCCTCAATTCAGAAACATGACCGTTTTTTTACTGTGTGGGTGATATAGGTATATAGGTTCTATAAATGAAAAATTTCCTGTCACAGTTCAACTATTTGGCTGGCATGTTACGTATCGTAAGCCATTTTTTAATGCATCACAAAGTACGATTCGCCAGGTTTACATATTTTATTTAAAACTCATATTACATTAGTGGGGCAGTAGGGACTTTATTTAAACAGAATTCAAAATTAACGATAGCTATTCAATTAATTTATTAGCCACTATAACCAATCATATCTTACCTTGCTATCGAAATATAAGTGTTCGTTTTAAGAAAGATTTAAACTAAATTTTAACGTTGAGAGATGGTTGCAGAACAACGTTAAAATTGGAACAAGTAAGTCGTGTTAAATAAGATGAAACATTGCCTATTAAACGATTGAATTGGAATATTAATTTAAGTCATAATTAGCAGTAATATTGCTAAGTGGAAATATTGAAAAATAATACAACCCTATACTCTAATATGAGTAAGGTTTGTTTGCTTGCGTACGTGCGGGACATGGTGCGTGCTTACTTGCTTGGAACTCTGATATCTAAAACGGCTCCAACGATTTCCTTCAAATGTTGGAAATAACTAATATCTGGTATAAAAATATGTTCTAGACATTTCTCATCACAATAAAACAAAATTGTGTAAACAAACGAAAATGAAAAGTTAAACAAATTAACAATGAGCTTAAACAAGGAGTTTAAGATAAAAACAAAAGAATAGTAACAACTATTCATAATCAACCTCCCTTGTCAAAGTAATACTCGTTTTGTTTATAATTGTTAACACGTGGTTTCCTGAGAGCAGTGACTAAAACTGTTGAGTGAAAATGCATAAATAGAGTAGTCATATCCGAATTAAAGCAAAGGGACATTGAGCTATACATTACAACTAGAGTGACCTTAAAAATATATAAAAGAATCAAAAGAGCCATACAAATCTGATAATCATTTGGGGAAAGTGGTGAAATATTACTCCAAGTCATTTAACGAAGAAAATTTCCTTCCCCGAGCAAAGCTCCGTCCCCGATATACTGACTTTTAAACGGTGTAAAATATTATATTTATAGCATTGAACTGTTCTTTTTCGTATTTTATTAGGTACAGGTATATTCTGAAAGATAAATACTAAGTTTGTTTAAATTAAATCCCACAGAAGCCACAATCATTTAACAATTAATAAATAAATACGTAAACACAAACATTTACATATTTAGTTTGTGTAAATTTTAAAATTGTATTAGTCATTTTAATGTTCACCATAAATTCTCAATTTCCAAAAATGTATAAAACGACTAGAGCTACAAAGAGACAAATCCCATCAGACCAACCAGTCATTAGGAACAAAAATGTATTAACTTACAAAGGAATCCTGTTATTAATCAACCCTGCTAATTATATTCCGGCTCTGTCTTCGATGTGCTGTTTGGCATTTTGTGCTGTTTTTGTTGTGCTGTTTTTGTGTGTAAGGCATTTTGGCATGCCTTGAAATCATGTTTGAATGAAATTGCTAACATTAATTCAGAATTGAAAATTCTTTTAGGAGTTAAGGTGTTAGTTATTTATATATTTTTTTTCGTAATCAGATTATTAATTAGTCTTGGGGCAATTATTTTCCAGGGCTGTTGGATTTTAATTTTATACTGAATTAAATGGTTTCAATAATACTTTGTTTTAAATATCTACGTTTAGTTCCATTTTTATCTTTCAAATTATTTTTAATAATATAACGATATGTACATATTATGAGATAATGCTTACTTAAATGATATATGAGCTTTTATAATATCAAATAAAGGTTTTTAGCGAATTTCCCCTATAGGGAAGAAGCTATTACCGTAGTCGGCATGGTAAGACCTAGGCCCGGGACCATGATAACTTTTCGTTTTGAGGTCCCCAGACCCCAAAAACACCATTCGTTCGAAACTGTATATATATATATATATATATATATATATATATATATATGTGTGTGTGTCCGTGAGCACGATAACTCTCGTAAAAATTATCCGATTTTGATGAAATTTGGTATAAACGTGTAAAGCAACATTTATGACTTTAAGTTCGAAAACCAGCCAGATCGCTCAATCCGAAGGGGTATTTTGGGGGGGTTTTGTACCCCAAAAATGGGTTTTTCGAATTTTTTACATATAATTTTGGAAATAGTCAAATTTTAGTTTTTTCCATTGGATTCAGCTTACAAAAACACACAATTTGGTATTTTGATCATTTCTCTACGTCAATTGGTTACCGAGATATTGAAAGTGCTAAACACAGTACGTTGTCTAATGTTATTCTTATGGAGAAAAAGAAAAATTTTATATCTCGCTTATTTATGAACGTATACTGGCGAAACTTGGTATACAGCTTCATCTCGTTGTGGACCATTGATATTTGCTCAAAAAAACAATTTTTTACCAAAGGCTCCCGTAGCAGCAAACCTGCGTACTCAGCCCCATGTTATTCTTATGGAGAATAAGTAACGTGTTATCTGCCTTCATTATGAAAATAAATTAATGAAATTTGGTATGTGGCTTTACCTACATGAGTTATATTGATATTTGTATAAAACCCCATTTTTTGTGTTCCTTGCTTCAGCAAACCTGTATACTCAGCTGCCATGTTATTCTTATGGAGAATAATTAAAATGTCATAAATCGTTTATTTATGAATGTATATTGATGAAACTTGGTATGTGGCTTTATGTAGTATTAAGATACATTTATATGCATTGGAAATTCGCTGAGTACGCAGGTTTGCTGCTACGGGGGTATTTTTAAACACAATGCACATTTATTGATTAAGATATGCAATAAGGAACAGCTAATAACCTAAAGTATGTATTGTTTTTAAACTAAATAAATGTTTGCATTTTAAAAGCCGAAATATAATAACTAAAAAAAGCGACAAACATATTTTTGAGGTAACCTTGCCGGTCTAAACTGTAGAGGAAATTAATACAGAGTATGAAATGAAATATAAAAACTAGTCAAACAAACAAATAGTACACTATTGTTTACATTGTACAAACTGCTATTTCATTAAAAAACGCATATCGAGATGATAAATACCCCCGTAGCAGCAAACCTGCGTACTTAGCGAATTTCCAATGCATGTATTTATCTTAATAGCACATAAAGCTCCTTACCAAGTTTCTTAAATATACATTCATAAAAAAAAATTAATGACATTTTAATTATTCTCCATAAGAATAACATGACGGCTGAGTATGCAGGTTTGCTGAAGCAAGGAACACAAAACATGGGGTTTTACGCTAATATCAATATAACTCAACTAGGTGAAGTTACATACCAAATTTCATTAATTTATTTTCATAATTAAGGGAGATAACACGTTACTTATTCTCCATAAGAATAACATGGGGCTGAGTACGCAGGTTTGCTGCTACGGGAGCCTCTGGCAAAAAATTATTTTTTTGAGCAAATATCAATGGTCCACAACCAGATGAAGCCGTATACCAAGTTTCGTCAGTATATGTTCATAAATAAGCGAAATATAAAATTTTTATTTTCCTCGATAAGAATAACATTAGACAACGTACTGTGTTTAGCACTATCAATATCTCGGTAACCAATTGACGTAGAGAAATGATCAAAATACCAAATTGTGTGTTTTTTTAAGCTGAATCCAATGGGAAAAACTAAAATTTGACTATTTCCAAAATGATATGTAAAAAATTCAAAAAAAACATTTTTGGGGTACAAACCCCCCCCCCCAAAATACCCCTTCGGATAGAGCGATCTGGCTGGTTTTCGAACTTAAAGTCATAAATTTTGCTTTACAAGTTTATACCAAATTTCATCAAAATTGGGTCATTTTTACGAGAGTTATCGTGCTCACGGACACACACACACACACACATAAATATATATATATATATATATATATATATATATATATAAAGTTTCGAACGAATGGTGTTTTTGGGGTCTGGGGACCTCAAAACGAAAAGTTATCATGGTCCCGGGCCTAGGTCTTACCATGCCGACTACGATAATAGCTTCTTCCCTATAGGGGAAATTCGCTAAAATGAACGTTCAATATTACGTTCGTAGAAAATAATATATCACAAAAGTTCGTAAACCTTAATGACTAAATTTATAACAACCTATTTATTTCCACAATTTAGATAGTTTGTATTTTTATTTTATAAAACATTTACTTTATAATATGTAATAAACCCATCCAATCAAACAAAGTTTATAAATATTAGGTATTTTTCAAGACATGTATAGTTTGTATTTATAGTTTATAAAACGTTTCATTTATAATACATATTGACCCCATCTAGTCATACATCTTCAGGTAAAATTCAACAGAAAATATAAGTAAATATACTTCGATGGTTTAAAACAGGGGTTTTTCGCCCTGAAGTGAGCCAGTGACAATAGAGTCACATTCCATGGTCATCAGTTGTTAATTATGATTCATCAATCTCTGTTCAAGCTGGATCATCAGGAACAGTGAATGAGTAATGGACACTAATGTCAAGCTTGGAATTCAGTTAATTATCTACATTTTATCTTCCTACAAAAGTGTTTATTTAATCTATATTTTATAGATTTTCTTAATTTGTATCACACAGCTGTTTAATAATATCTTATTTCATAATAGATTAATACAATTTTTTTTTAGTAACTGAATAAATTGTTATTTAGTATATAGTGCGCGCCCTGAACCAACCATCGTTATCTATCTTTTTACTTATTTCTTAACCGGATTATAGTACTATTAAAAAAATTGATAAATTGTAAGAATATCTGTTAATTCGATATAATATAATAATCTAAATATAATAATCTAAAGGATTCATTTGAAAAAAAACTAATGGGTATATTTCGCCTCCATTCGGGGAATTCAAAGAAATACATTTGTTTTATTCATATACAGTGTTATGGTATTTAGCAACAGGAAAGTGACAGTTTTTTAACCCAGCCCCAATCATCCATCGTTTCTTAAAAATACGTTTTCTTGTTATTTATCTACTGACCTTCATAAGTTAATAAAGTATCATTAAAAATTATTTAAATTCCATCAATTTGTAGTTTTGAAATAGGCCATGAAACTAAAATATTTTAGAGTTATTATTTATTTAGATATATTATAAATGTTATGTGTATACATATATATATATATATATATATATATATATATATATATTTATTTTATATACTATTACAGAATAAAAGTTTACAAAATGTATACTGTCCAGTTTTCAGGTACCATTTATTTTATTTGGCTCTGAGGTCCACTGAAAAGGCTCGTCCCTCCCTAAGATAGAGGGGTAGTTTTAAAATTTCCTATTCACCCAATTACCATATTAAATAATAACTATGATGCTTTTGGGTCATAATATAAACGTGACATGTTTGCTAAATCTATTTTTATAGATCTTATTACTGGTCAGACGTCAAAGAATTCTCACTTTTTCTTTGATTTGTCTTTGAATTATTGTTGATATTAATTGCTCCACAACCCCGCGATAGAAGACGTGTCGCGCTGGGACGGATAGATGGGAAGAAGGTATAGGATCGCTTATTCAAAACTTCTGAAATTCTAAAATTATTTTTAAATTTCAAGATCTATAAATTATTCAATTTGGCATATTATTTATTGAGTTGCAACCACAAACGGAGTTCGAGAAGTAGGCGGGGAGTGTAACATCGACAATTCTAGATTCCGGGCCCAAGTGGAACGCTAAGTCATCAGTATCGTTCTGGGTCAAAGGTTTTGATCTAGGACGGTGCTGACTGACTCTAGAGGTTTCGGCAACCGTTTAACTGGGCCAGAGAGGAGAGAGGAGGAAAGCTTGGAGGATGGAAGAGAAGAGGAGAGAACAATGGAGATTGGTGCATCGAGGAGGAACCAATTCGTCTCCAGCAGTTATGTAAGGCCGTATATATAAGTACATAATTTTATAAGGACTACACTCTCCTCTCAACCACATTATCATTAAGATCCCATGATTCTAAATTTTATATTGTTTTAAATTGTATTTTAACTTTTTCCTGAAACAAAGTTTAGGTTCCAAATTGTTTTGATTTTTTTTCAAAGTTAGTTGTAGTTATGTTGTGTTGCCGTAATTTAATGAAAAATTTAAATTATTGAATAAATATTATGTTTTAAATGCTCTACCCTCGCTTCAATATGCTCTGCCTTAGAATACTTTTAACAATCAGGTAGGTAAGTGGCAGGTTGGCTGTTTTTTAAAGCTGGGGGCTGTGGGTTTTAGCATGCTAAAAGGACCCCGTTTTATTTATGTTTTCATAAAAGCAGAAAAAATCCTTCAGTTGCCGTAAATATACTTTACCCTAAATGCCCTAAATGCTGAGAGAGGCAAAATCAATCACAGGACCTTATTTCTGGGAGTCACTCCATTTTTATGTTATTCTCATTTTTGTATAACTAATATTATATTGTTTTACTAGGGTAATAATGCATTTCATTGTCTGATAAAGAAACTATATTAACTATAAAAATTGCATTGAATTACTGCACTAATCTATGCAAAAATTATATCATCACTATTCATAAACGTTTGCCTTAGGTAAGGCAGATGATATGTCACATAACAGTCCCTATTGTTATAAAACTATTTTCAGTATTTGAAATTTATAAAGCTATAATGCGTTTGATTGGTTGTTTATTGCAAACTGTCAATTAATTCGTGTAAATTACACTGTCCCATTTTCTGGGCAAACATGAGAATTAAGATTGTTGTTATTTATTAAAATTTGTGTGTGAGTAATAACAAATTAATTCAATTAACAAATAAATTTATAAGTTAGATTCTTCAAATGAAATGTCCTTTTATTTCATATGCGACTTACCTTAAATTATTAGCAATCGAATAAATATATTTATTCTAAACGCCTTTCGCAGCAACAGGAGAGGAGGTTTCATCATAAACAGAGGAGGTTAAGCTACATATGTAAGTTTAGTGTGCGAAGACCCTGTCATGAAGTTTAAAATGTTCAAAACGTCTTTTGGTCACACACAACACATGGCAAATAACACTAACGAAAATGGCCATATCTATGTAACTTTTATTTTATTCAAGCCACACACATTTCAACTGGAATGTTTTAACTGATTCCCCTTTTAGCAGATTCAGGCTTTTAGAGCTGTAGCTAGATTGACATTAGGAATAATTCGTTTACAGCTGATAATACAGAAATACTATTCGAGAACATTACTAACCGTCAGTATTATGCGATGTTAATCTCAGTACCAATATAATATAACTAAAGGGAAGACCAAGCCATAGACAAAGATAAAACTGAGAATATAGAGTACTAGGTTTATTTATTGGCAATAACTTCAAAATTGCATTTCACCTGTAATCCGTTTGGGAAATAAGCCGTCATTTGAAACCTCCAGGAATGTCATTTCTTCTTGAGCCGTTGGAAACGGAAGACTATTGTAATGGGCTTTATATACAGTATATTTGTACTTTATATACAGTTTATATACAGGGTGACAATTATGTCTGGAACCACTTTTTTAATTTTTTAACTAAACAGATAAAAAGACCAAAATTCACACATGATTACTAGGGACTTACATATCTGTGCAATTGCCGACGGGATGACCCCTTTGGGGGACGGTCCACAAGGAGTCAGAAGAAAATCTTTAATGAGAGCCTATGTTGAGTTGTGCATAAATTGATAATAACCTTGTTTTACTGAAAACAATGCCGCAAACCGGACTTCAAAAGGTTGATTCAATCACTAGTTATTGATGTTTGAATTTGGAAACCATTGAACTATGAAAAACATTAACTATTACAAGTAAAACCAATGTTTAATTACCTGTAGTCAAAATAAGTTTTCAAAATGGTCCCCTCACATCGTCTGACAATGTGGTAATTGAAATCAGAAGTAAATCTTCATCAATAACATGAGCATGAACAATAACACAAGTATTGTTGCAATAAGAAAGTTTATCGTACTAAGTCTCGAGATTTGGCGCACCTTCTCATAGTCCAAGAACCTGAAGATAATCCTCGTGACTACCTTCAACATGCAGTGGAAGGCTATTCCCACCACTTAGGACATTGTCATACGATGGGAGGGGACCATTTTGAACACTTGTTTTGACCCACCGGGGAGTACGTGAGTGTTTTACACCTGTGAACGCATCAGTCTTTTCGACCGACTAAATTAATAATAAAATTTAAAAGCTGGTGGAAAACAAGTAGAAAATTATCGATATTAAACATACATCCGAAAAAATAAAGATTAGTACAAAACAGGAAAATATCCCTATACCTAATTATATTTGCCCCTTGGATAATCCACATCCCGGAAGACTCTAACAAGAACGTATTACTTCAATGACCATTATTCATGTGACCCCCACCCCCTCTTCCCACACCCACCGTTCTCATCTCCAAGTTACCTGAGGAGCCTAATGTAGCGGAAACAGCAAATCGTTTTCGGCTAATGGGGATTTCAAACATTATTCATCTTTTTTTATATGCCCCTTCATTTTTGTTGGAAGTTTCGTTTCAGTTTAGTAAATCTATTTTTAAACAGTAATTCATGAAAATATATAAGCATTTATATTTGTAATCTTACTATATATTTTTAAACACTAATAAAATTGCAAATATTAAACTGGCTATGCATATTTTGGCTTATTGACAACAACTTAAATAACATTTCAGAAATACATAATCTTAAATCTAAATTATTCTGCATTAAAAGGGGGAAATCACAAGCGTGGTTGTCATTAAGGAATGTCGAAAAATTCTACAAGTAAACACACAAATAATAAGTATTTAACTCATTTTTTTAAGAAGATTTTAACTGATAGTTTGCCGTGTGTCTGATGGTTCAGGATTCTCTTTTAGTCAGTTCTAACTTGACATTTTTAATAAGTGTCATCTACCTTTGTAGGTAGGAAACCTATCAGAATATGGTCCCCACCTCTTAGGTAATTTCATATTACTCTCAGCAGTTCGATGGGAGGCCAAGAAGTTATTGCATCCTTCAACCCCCCCCCCCCCCAACTCCAACACTCCCAAGATCCCTGTCCTCTTTGATCAGAGAGGTTGCCAACTGCAAATAGCGGAATACGAGTCCCAAGTGGCTTCTGCTGGGGAGGTTATGGGTAAATAGAAAACCTTCACTTTTTTATACTTTACCAGAAGAGCCCTGTCTGAAGGAGCAATTTTGCATAGCAATGGGAATTAGGTTTGAGTAGACCTTTGATTGTGGAAAGAAATATCACATTTCTTTAAAAGTATGACTTGTTATTAGCAATTTGAGAGGTGGTAGCTAAACGTGGCTCAAAATATATAGATTAGTTTAGTTATTGGTACAGTATACAGTTATTTCTAAAAGAAGGGCGTAATTAATCGCAATGAAAACTAGTCAAAATTGTAATAAAACGTTATTATGTCAAACAATAAATGACTACCTAATAAATATATTAGGTATGCAAGTGGTTTATACTTTTATTTATACATCTACTTAGTTTTTTGTCATTAGTTTCTTGTTTAAAATACTCAGTACACACCCCTATTTAGACTAAGCCCAATAGAATTATTTGTTCACAATTTGTATAAGAAAATATGTAAATTGGATCTGGCGATGTGACATGAAGGTACCTTATTCTAATTATTTCAATGAGATTTGATGGGAGACCTGTCACGTGGTACGCTGAACACAATTGTTCAATCCACTTAGTGTCTAAAGTTAAACACACAAAGTCAAATGTAAGGCTCGTGCATTTAAAAATGATATCGCAAAGAATGAGTAAAAATATGTTCGGCCTTTTTTTGGCAGTTCTAGGGGATAATGGCATTATTCAATACCTAATTTGCTTGTACAAATTAAAATTTCATCCGGCGGCACTCCGTACTCTTGCATACAATATTCCAGCAACATCAGACAGTTTGCAATGTTTTCCGTTATACTGGAAGACGGACGGACGTTGCGAAAACCACTTTTTTTCTAAGAGCATCAAATAAAATTTTTCATCGATAGCTCAAACTTAAATGTTCTCAACAAAATCCTAATTCCTCCGTATACTATGTATTGGAGGAAAGATAAAAAGGGTATTTAGTGGTCGGTGGTTTTAATTACTATCTTCTACTTCTATTTTAATACAACCTATAAACATTTCTTATTCTTTACTCTTTTATATTTCAGCTAGGATAGGATTTCTTTCTTCCAACAATTAGTATAGCATTTATCACGAAACCACGAAGCAGAACGGTAATGCCTAACACATATCTAGCACATTTCCCCAAGAACACCGACGCGACCACAGTATTGGCGTCTACTGTTGCTGGTCCAACATTGACTGTGTCCTGCTCTCGAGGCTAATACTATTGGATTGATAATATCAAACTGAGTTCAACTGTATATCTATTATATTTTTGATATGCGTAGTACCTTGTTAGTTGCATGTTATATAATTCACTTTGTTTAAACCTAAAACAATTTTTTTATAAATAAGTGCTTTAACTTCAAAACCATTTCTTGCTGAGGTTGTAAGACAGATAGTAAATACAAATATTGAACATGAGTAATATATATTAAACGAATGTTGATAATTTTAGTTATAGTATAAAAACGCATTTCCCAACCTTCCCTAAAAATAAACTCTCTTTTTTGTTTTAACCCAATCACAAAAGACAGTGATTGTGAGGTCTCAAGCTAGAGTCTTACAATATTAATAGTAATTCGACTTAATTCAATTTAGTCCTGTTTAAAATACTTAAAATAAATACATTTACTAAACTTGGTGTGATGTGCCAAAATTATAATTTGGCCCACATCCTTAAAGGACTTGCACAGTAATAACTAATTACAGTGGTGTAGACAGCTCGGGAGATCACGTAGACAACAGGCTGCCGACACGTCCACGGACGTGACTGCACAACACCGCTTTGCTACTCTTCGCTACCCTTAGTGCTTTAAACTGGTTTGTTAATTAGTTCTTATATCCTTTGCTGATTTTGTTCTGTTTTTAAATTAAATTCATCTAAAATAGATAATTGTATAATATAGAAGTTACTACTTATTTACGATGTATCAAAAGTTATTCATTTGAAGCCTTTATAATATCAAAATGTATACCAAAATAGTGGGTATTGTTGTAAAATTACTATTTAAAATATTGTTTAATGTTATTGATATTTTTCCTTCCATTGGAGCTGCTTTTAAACGAACTTCTGTAGGCGATTTTCCTTGATATAATTGTGTTACGATGAAAACCAGTGTCGCTTTTAGGAATAAGAATAACTTATGACAAAATGTTAATATGCAGTTTTTTCCAAATAAACGTGCAAACTTATTCTTCGCGGGTCGTTTCGTCTATTATGTCGGTGACGGGCGAAGTGTTGAAAATCATCGTTTAAGAAACTAGCAAAGCGCACGGAATCCGATTATGCTATTTATTCCATCCTCAGCAAATGTTTTTCAGCCAAGCGTTGGGTTCATATCTCATACAATTACTAAAGGACTATTTTTACACTTGAATCAACCGTAGTTCGCTCATGTAGACTAGCGTAGTGTTGAATAGTGAGTGTTGTGGAATACATGAATGGGATATTACTGTTAAAGTTGGAATATCCTACTTGTAACATTTTCAAGTGTAATATGTTAAGTAAACTTTCCTAATTAATAGTTATAACAAACTTTTAAGGTAAGGAAATAACTATCAGTTTTACAGTATAAAAACAAAATTCATCCAATGTTTACTTTTGGCTCAAATATAATGACATACCGGATTCAGAAATTGAATTTACTCAATACAGTAAGTAATTCAGTGGGAAGTTTTTTTAATAATAATTCAAACAAAGTTATCTTCATAAATTGCATAATTGCTCTCTTTCCGACGACGACGTATGACATACATGAATGTACATGTAACATAACATGTTGTACGAAATAAATCAAATGTGCTGCTATCATACTTCAATAGTGTTAATTTCATGATAAATCAATTGAACATTTGACAAATTTTCAGGCATAAAACACTTATACTTCTTGTTTAAAATGTTGTTAATGATTGAAACAAATCATACCCTGAATCAACGCTGTTATTCTGGGTCTTAAACGTGAAGGGATTTCAATAAATAATAATACAATTAATTTTAAACTGAAATTTAAACCCGATGAAGTTTTACTGTAAAATGTACATGCAATTTTTATTATAATAAATCTGCCATCCTATTTGTTCTAATGTATCCTATTAGAACAGTATTTTTGTTCTAAGGTGATATTCAATAATATATTAAAAAATAAAAAATACGACTATATTGAGTACACTGTTAAGTATCAACAATAAAACTAATAGTATTAATATTATTAACCGAATTGACTGTATAAGGATAAACAAACTGTTTACATTTAAAAATTCCAACCGAACTTTTTTTTAATTATGAGTATTTCGAATTAAACCAGTGTTAAAACCTAACAAATTGTTATGTACTCTCAAACTATTGAAAAATCGATTAAACATTAAATGTATTGATTTTTTGATTATTTATATTTACTCACCTCAGTAAATTAGTTTTGCATCACTTTTAGGTATAAAGTGACTAATTCTCTGCCCCGCGCGTCACAGCGGTGTTGGTGTTTGTGTTAACGTCCACGATACAAGGGGATCACCAGGCCTCGAGCCCTCCACAGCCGTTTTATTACAGGTTCGATCATGTGTTATGTAATGAGAAACAGTTGTTAATTATACATTTATTATGTTTTTTGGATAATATTTACATTACAATATATCGAAATCGACTGCCAGTAAAAGTTTTATTTAAAATGAAATCATTATGACAGGAATTTAAACACATAAAAATTTGTTTGTTATTCCATAGTGTCATAAAATACTCTAATTCAATTATAAAACTATTTCATCAGCTTATTACCATAGATTAAGAATACCAAAAGGAGTATGTTTAATCTATGTTATTAAATTTACAAAATGTATTACAAGTTGGAGTTATACTAAAATTATATGTGTTTTAGTTAAAATAATGTTTCAATACAATTGCAAATGTAGCGTCAAGAACAATAAGTTTCTGTCCTACACTTGCTGCAGGTTATTTTGATTTTTACAATTCTTTACTCTAAGTTGTAATTGATGCAGGTTTTCTATCCAAGCTTCAAAGACCTAGTTGGTCTGAACGCAACGTGGTCTAGCAAAGGTCAAAATGCAATTCATTCCTGAAAACACACACAACTCCTCTACCTCTTTTATTACTAAAACCAATTAAACGTCCCTATCAAATAACAACTATGATTATACTATAATTTATTCGGTTTATTAAATGTCAAGGTGGCTTTTGAACGCAGTAGATGTGGATTCAAGATGAACATATCCGTCACACCAATGGGAACCCCACAAACACTGTTTACAAGTAATGCACTACCTCTCGAGGCGTCCACTCTAGATGGGATCTAGAGTTGTTCATGTCTTATCATGGTTGTGGCGCGTAGTGGGGGTAGTGTGAGAGAAGCTGTGGATCCTCCGCACCCGATTACGTTCCAATTATTACGTACAGCTTGTTATTATAACAAAAAATTGTAAACATGTCTGAAATAAGCATAATATATATTTTGACGTACAAATTTAGACTGGTATGGTGATTTTAGTGAGACGAATAGAGGGGAAAAGCCATTAATTTGCATTTTCAATTAGATGTACTTAGATGATTTGTATGTTTTCTCTGAATGAATGAGTATAGGTTGTATTATTGTTGTAGCCTGCCATGTGAAATCGTGATGAGTTGAATATGTAATCTAACGAATTTATAATATTTGAAAGTCTAACAATAGTTATTCAACTGTACTTATGTTCAGTGACCAAATACATCCGCGATATTAGAACAGAAAACAAACATAATTATTGACTCTTGTAATTTGTTCTTACAAGCCTAAACAACTAATTACGTGACCAATGATTGGTAACAACTTACAATGTGCAAAGTTATAAAACAAAAGAGGTGTATTCAAAATCACAATAATGTGTTTTCCCTCCTTTACAGAGCTGAATCTATCCGTCCAAAACAAAAGTCTTCATTCAACAACAGCTCCTGCAACTCGTCACAGTTTTGTCTCTCTACTGACAATGGTTACGGAAAACAATGATACACTATGGGAGAGCAGGGATTGCCTTGTACCATGGAGTAAAACGCATGTTGTGCTAATCCTTACAACTGGTTGCATTGTTTCGTACAAGAAAACATTACTTTGTGTAGTACGACTGCAATCATGCATCGGTAAAATGTACAGTTTCAGGTATGAATGGTACTAGAAGGGGAGATGTCAGACGTTAAGGTCCGATATAATTCTTCGTTGACAATATAATAGAATACTAAACTGCTAAGTATGCGTTTTCTACAAATTAATAAATTTTCCTAAAATAATTCTGTTAGATTATCACATTACAAAATCTCTGTAAACTGAAATATAACATTTTAAAATGTTCCGGTGATATGTTTGACTACTAAATAAAAAAAAATATATAAATATTTTAAAGATAGCTTAATTGGGCTTTAAATACTATTCCAAATCTTTTGGCTTTATGAACAAACGCAGAAAGTTAAGCGATTGTTTGATGGTTTGCCACGTGCTAGTTAAAAGTTAAACAAGCCCTGTGTGTGTTTTCTGATGTTGGCAACATTGTTAATGAAGCTGACTGCCAGAGGTGTGGGTTGACTCGTGCTACGGTGTGAGTTAACTTGATGTTGGCAACACGTACTGCTAGGTTGTCAATGTGAATGTTTAGAGTAAGTAGGGGGTGATAAAAAATTAATCTCATCGAAATAACTGCTCCTAGCAAACATTTATGTGGATGGTAAAGTAATTTTAATTTATCTCAAAATTGTTCAAAAAAAAATGCTACAGACGCTTCGCAATCGAGTATCTTGATCAACACTATTATAATTATTTTGCAAAATGTGAAATTAAAATTGGCATCACTCCTTCAATTTATAAAATTACAAGTTTGGGAAATACATGGGAGATATTATATAATTATGTTTATATTTTAAAATTCATAGTGCATCTACGTAAATATCCCAAGCAACCGAATACTTTGCATATAGCCATTATAGCACTTGTACAATCGCTTTTAGCGAATTTCCCCTATAGGGAAGAAGCTATTACCGTAGTCGGCATGGTAAGACCTAGGCCCGGGACCATGATAACTTTTCGTTTTGAGGTCCCCAGACCCCAAAAACACCATTCATTTGAAACTGTATATATATATATATATATATATATATATATATATATATGAGTCCGTGGGTGTGATAAATCTCGTAAAAAAGGTCCGATTTTGATGAAATTTGGTATAAACGTTTAAAGCAACATTTATGACTTTAAGTTCGAAAACCAGCCATATCGCTCTACCTTAAGGGGTATTTTGGGGGGGTTTTGTACCCCAAAAATGGGTTGTTTGAGCTTTTTACATATAATTTTTGAAATAGTCAAATTTTAGTTTTTACCATTGGATTTAAATTAAAAAACACACAATTTGGTATTTTGTTCATTCCTCTACGTCAATTGGTTACCGAGATATTGAAAGTGCTAAACACAGTACATTGTCTAATGTTATTCTTATGGAGGAATAGAAAAATGTTATATCTTGCTTATTTATGAACGTATTCTGACCAAAATTGGTAGACGGCTTTATCTGGTTGTGGTCTATTGTTATTTGCTCAAAAAAACATTTTTTTCTAAAGGTTCCCGTAGCAGCAAACCTGCGTACTCAGTCCCCATGTTATTCTTATGGAGAAAAATTAAAATGCTATGTCTCACTTAATTATGAACATAAATTAATAAAACCTCTTACATGACTTCACCTAGTTGAGTTATATTTGCCTAAATACCCACTTTTTTCGTTCCTTATTGTAGCAAACCTGCGTACTCATCCCCCATGTTATTCTTATGGAGATTAATCAAAATGGAATATATCGCTTATTTATGAATGAATATTGATGAAACTAGGTATGTAGCTTCACCTAGTTGAGTTATATTGATATTTGCATAGAAACCAATTGTTTATGTTCCTTGTTTCAGCAAACCTATGTACTCATCCCCAATGTTATTCTTATGGAGAATAATTATAATAGTATATATCGCTTATTTGTGAATATATTTTTATGAAACTTAGTATGCGGCTTTATGTGGTATTAAGTCATATATTATTCATTGGAAATTCGCTGAGTACGCAGGTTTGCTGCGGCGGGGGTATTAATTTTTTCTGTGGCTAATGATTCCTGAATCAACATGTAGTATGCTTTTGGTAGACTTGTGTGCCGCTGAGCACTTACTTGACGGTTTTCTTACGAAACCAGAATCAATATAATTACATAGTACACGGATTATTATTTATACACAAAGATTTAACAAGCACAATCATCCATAGATACTTAAATTAAACTGGGTTTATGTTGTGGTATTTAAATTACGTTTGTGATTCTTAAAAAGTAATACATTTTAGCACTACAATGCAAGTAGAGGGCTATGACCGATACTGAAGCAGTAAGTAAAATTGCGAGGTGGATAATCCACATGACGTCATTTCCCCCCCACCCGGTGGCCTTTGACCTTTGACTCCCCTTGGGTTTTCTCTCAAGGTCGAACGTCCAAAAGCTTCTAGAATTTTCTAGAACGTCGTGGAAGCTCAACCTACTCATTAGCAGGCCACCTGGAAAATCCATGGAAAAACCCCTAAGGTCACCGGTCTAAAAATAACTGCGATTCCAAGAATTGTTTACCGCTTTCATCTTGGGTTTTCCCACAATGTCGTGAACAACCCGGAAAGTCCATGGAAAAATATTATTTGAAAGATAAAAGTAACTTAACGTATATTTGTAAAACAAATTATTATTGAAACCAGTTAATTCAGCAGAAAATTAAAATCCAACAGCCCTGGAAAATAATTGTCCCAAGACTAATTTATAATCTGATTATGAAAAAACATGTAATATAACTAACACCTTAACTCTTAAAAAAGTTTTCAATTCTGAATTATTGTAAGCAATTTCATTCAAACATGATTGTAAGGCATGCCAAAATGCCTTACACACAAAAACAGCACAACAAAAACAGCACAAAATGCCAAACAGCACATCGAAGACAGAGCCGGAATATAATTAGCAGGGTTGATTAATCAACAGGATTCCTTTGTAAGTTAATGCCTTTTTGTTCCTCATGGCTGGTTGGTCTGATAGGATTTGTCTCTTTGTAGCTCTAGTCGTTTTATACATTTTTGGAAATTGATATTTTTGGAAATTGATGAGTTATGGTAAACATTAAAATGACGAATACAATTTTTACATATAAATATGTAAAAGTATGTGTTTACAGATTTTTTTATTCATTGTTAAATGATTGTGGCAAACAAACTTAGTATTTATATTTCAGCATATACTTGCACCTGATACAATACAAAAAGAACAGTTCAATGCTATAAACATAATATTTTACACAGTTTAAAAGTCAGTACATCGGGGGCCGAGCTTTGCTCGGGGAAGGCAAGTTTCTTCGTTAAATGCCTTTGAGTAATATTTCACCACTTTCCCCAACTGATAATAAGATTTTTATGGCTCTTTTGATTCTTTTATGTATTTTTAAGGTCACTCGAGTTGTTATTTATAGCTCAATGTCCCTTAGCTTTAATTCGGATATGACCACTCTATTTATACAATTTTCACTAAAAAGATTTAGTCACTGCTCTCAGGAAACCACGAGTTAATAATTATAAACAAAACTTGTATTACTTTGGCAGTTCCCTGGTTGATTATGAATAGATATATTCTTAAAACTCATAATAGCAATGGATTTGAATTATTTTTTTTATTTATTTGGACTTTACCTATCGCTTCTAGTGTTTAAATTCTTATTTTAAACACTAGAAGTGATAGTTAAAGTCCAAATAAATCAAAAAATAAATATGAATAGCTGTTACTATTCTTTTGTTTGATTTTAAAGTCCATAAGCTAATTGTTAATTTGTTTAACTTTTCATCTTCGTTTTGTTACACAATTTCGTTGTATTGTGATGAGACCTGTCTAGAACTTATTTTTATACCAGAAATTAGTTATTTCCAACATTTGAAGGAAATCGTTGGAGCCGTTTTAGATAACAGAGTTGCAAGCAAGTAAGAACGCACCATGTCACGCACGGACGCAAGCAAACAAACCTTACTCATACTAGAGTATAGGATTGCATTATATTTCGATATTTCCACTTAGCAATATTACTGCTAATTACGACTTAAATAACTATTGCAATTTCATCGTTTATACCTTGTTTACTATCGGAGTGCGGCTGGCAAAGGGTTGGTCGCTTTCACACACACGCAGCCCGTGAATGGGACTGGGGCAGGTAGAAACCCTACGCCAGCCGCACTCCGATAGTGAACATGGTATAATAGGCAATGTTTTATCTTATTTAACACGACTTACTTGTTTCAGTTTTATCGTTGCTCTGCAACCTTCTCTCAAAGTTAAAATTTAGTTTAAATCTTGCTTAAAACGAAAACTTCTATTTCGATTACAAGGTGAAATATGATTGGTTGTAGTGGTTGATAAATTTATTGAATAGCAATGGTTAATTTTTAATTCTGTTTAAATAAAGTCCCTAATGCCCTTTTATTACATACAAAATTTAAACATGAGTAATATGAGTTTTAAATAAAAAATATAAACATGGCGGATTGTACTTTGTGAAGCATTCAAAATTGTCTTACGATACGTAACATGCCAGACAAATAGTTGAACTGTGACAGGCAGGTTTACATTTATAGAACCTATATCACCCACATGGGAAAAAATGGACATGTTTCTGAATTGAGGAGAACCATCTCTGTAATAGAAATCTCACTCTGAAAATAAATTCTGATTAAATCATGTGTTATCCAGGTGTATGTCAGTTTAGTTTTCACAATTAAATACAAAAATAAATAGGATCTGTATTTTTATATTATTCTCTACGACATAATATATCTTAAAATTAATCAGTTTAGTTTTAAAATCTTGTAACCTAACCATACCTTACTTTTAAAATATCCAAGAAGAGCGTGGTACTGTAGTGTAAAACGCACGTAAAAGATACATAGTTTATTACCTAGATAAACTCCAAAATATTTGAATAGTACTATTACGAATAATATAACACAATACAGTCGATAATGTTTTCTTCTCGTGGAACACTTAACAAACTATTAATAGTAGAAAGTCTTTGGATGTTCGCATTTCTTGGAACGTTTAGTGTTCACTCCACTCTGTGACTAATGGCCGCCCAGAGTGACACTCCCGTTCAGGTTAGTTACAAGCTGCAACTTTCCTCATCTGAAAGATAAATTGTTGTTTTCAAAGGCAGCATACTTTACCTTAGATGGCTCTCAAGGAATAGTTTGAAGTGTTCGACGTGGTGATTACTAACTTTTATTAAAACTTAAGATTATATTGTTTGAATTAAAAGTTGTAATTATTGAGCCAGCTTAATATAGTATCATATTTAACTCCATCAGACCCTATTAAATATTGATGAATCATAAAGGTTGAAAATTCAGGTACAACAATAATATAAAGCTTAACTTGATTTTTGTTAAATTACATGTAGCAATTTTGTTAGAATTTAAGTTGTTATGTGATAGCAATTATGTTATAGCGTCGTAAATTAATCTGAATTAACATAGGTTTAATTAATCTCATCTAACAAAATAAAACAAAATCTTGAATGATTAACCAGCTTTTTAAATCCGATTTTAATCAGGAACATTATATTCCATGATATGAAATAACTGGTCAGTAGGTAATATCAAGTGCAATGGTTATCACATTTTGAAATGAACAAATGTTTGTTCAAAACAGAAATATATTTTAAGGTATGTTCAGTTCTGGAGTTCAAACAAAGTTCAAGAATGCAATAACGAAAGGAGAAACACGAACGATTAAAATAATTTGCAAAACTAAAAGGGAAAAACATGATAACAATTAAAATTGCAGAGCATTGTTGGAATTGGAATTAGGGTGAAGCAGTACGCCACTTATTTTTGTTTTACAATTGTCGACGGTGTCTACTGTTGTTTCTAAACTTCCCGATGTCACTTTTTTATTTTTTGTGTCAACAGCCTCAAATAATCTTCAACTTTTCCTCATAGGGTAGAGATTTGCCAACACGTTTTGCCAAACTGCAAACACTTAGTAAAAACACAACCTAAAAACTAACCAGTACCTCTAAACTCGCACTAACTGACACCGGACACAAATCTAATCAAATCAAAACCATTTTATTTAAGAAAAAGACATAATTTGCAAAAACATGAGACTGTTCCTTATTTCTGAAATGAAATCCTCACATATGTGAAACTCGTGCGTGAGGATGAGTGTGTTTGATTTGTGTGTTGCTCATAATATAAATTTGTTGGTTGTTTTACCGACACCAGGAGCATCCAGAAAGAGATGTAGTGGAGAGGGAGGGTTGGAATTTCCGGCTGCAAAAGTCACTGGATGTTTGGATGATGAACATCTTCGACTTATAGAGGTTCTCTAGTCAATTATTTGACTTACAGAGGTACGGAGATTGTAATTATTCAAGTTATGAAGGTTCTACAGCTAAAACTTCGACTTATAGAGATGTGGCGACAGGCTAAGAATACTGCAAAAATTCAAGTTATAAAGGAGTTTCCTACCAACCCTTCGACTTATAGAGGTGAAATAACATAGCATTAGATAGGCACGTTCAGGGAGAATGATACAATTTCGAGTTATCAAGGAATTCGACTTATAGAGGATAGAGTTATTGAGGTTCCACATACTTGTATAAAAGCGTACGAAACAATATATGAAAAATGCACGTTGATTTTTATAATTGATTGTCAAGAATAAAACCCAAAATCAGCCAGTATTGACGTTACTCGTGTTTTACAAAAAATCTTATGTTTCTCTATTGTCCCGATATAATCATTAAACCTGAACCATGCATGTCAAGACAATAGCGGCTCGATACATTGTTTTGCACACAACAGCAGCCTCGGTAGCTGTGACTGCTTTGTTTCATTGGTTTCAACGGCAACGCAAACAAATGATAAGTCATGGAGAGGGCAATAATTACCCCATTTGTTGTTTGCCTAGATGCATTACGTTAATGACTTCTAGTGAATCTAGTTGTCTTTGTTGGGGGAACAGTTTAGTAGAAAACCCCTTGATATATAAAATAAGTACCACATTTTATTGATATTGATATTGATATTGATACAGACCCCTGGGCGAACCCAGCTACTGTATCATGGGAAAGGGAGGTGCTTTGCTGGTTGAAACCTAGAAGCTTCAAACACCTTGGGGATAGGAAGGGGGGGTTATACCTGAAATAATTGAAAATTATATTACAATTGTTATATTACAAGCAGCAAGTCTTGTACATTTGAACCTTGATAAATTCTCCTTCAGAAGACAAATTCACAACTACCACACGAGAAATATCAACCATACAGACCTGCCACATCCAAATTCAAAACTCCGACAAAGATGCTCAGACCACATATCAATCAAAATTTACAACAAAACTTCTTCAGAAATAAAATCTTTAAATAACATAAGACAATTCAAAAATAAATCAAAGCAACACCCCATCACCAAATGTCCATACAAAATTGAAGACTTCCTAAATGGAAACAACAATGAAAATATAATAAAAATCTAAAATCAAAATGTGTTTCAAGATTGGATGAAGATTGCTTTCAAGGATTTAAACAGTCAAAATTCCCTCCGTTATTACCACCATTACACACTCTGTCAATGTAACCCAGTCCCAACCAGAGTTTAATTATGGAAATTAAGATACTTACAGATAAAGAAATAAAGAAATCAATTGTTACCGTTCATTACCTAATTGCATTCCATTACCTGATGCTAGCTCTGCACCGTCCACACTCTCCTGGAATGGAGGAACTTTTGGGGTTCTCACCTGGGTTATAAGATTGATCCCTCCACCGTTTCCCTTTCTTAACCTAATTATACTTAGCATAGTAAGAAACCAGGGGGTCTCCTGATTTGTTTTTAACCAATGTTCCTCCTTCCATTTGGCTCGTGGTCAGCACGGAACTCCATCATCGACGGTACATGAAACAGACAAAAAATCATTAGACGTTTTTATTTGACGCCGCATTGGCTAGACACCTGGCGCAGTGCAATGGTGCCATCCCATCCCCGGGTGAGTGCACCACTACTCGGACCCTGCGGAGTGGGGACATAAAATAAGTACCACATTTTAAGTCAAAAAATAAACAATTTAACTTAAAATGAGTGTGTATTGTTCTTTTAAAGCAAACTTATTTATTACCTTTTAATTAAAACTGACATTGTGCCTAGAAATTATTAAACTACCAAAGAACTTTGGAATGTACAGGTAAAATAAAACAACAATAAAAATTAATCTGCAAATGTACAATACGTGTTTGTTTTTTTGTTTTTTTGCCAACATTAGTGGTAGTTGTTCATTAATTGTCAGACTTTTTTTATATATCAAGTAGCATAGCGTTGAGAGGGCGTATATAACGTGAAAAAGATAATTTTCTGAGAAGCGATGATAAATTTAATAATTATAATATTGTTGACAAGTACGCTATGTTCGAAAATCTTTCGAATTATGAGATATGTTAAATTACGCATAGAAAAATAATATTAAATTATGACAGTTATGTTTTATGTATGTATTAGCTAACTACTAAAATGACGCTTTACTATCTCAGGAAAAATTTAAACATCATGATTTTCAAAAATATTTCAGAATACTTGTTTCAACGTACATGTGTAAAAACCATTACCTCAGTCAAAATATTAAGTTACTCAAAATTTGATTTAACACTTAAAACAGTGTAAGGATGACTACCCCTGTGAATTAAAAACTGTACCCTTCAGAGCATAATTAATGTATAGGTATTATTAAGTATTTTTAACACTTTCAATTTATTTTCTGTAGCTGTCACTTTTATAGTCTAGCAATGTCTTTCTACCCTCACTATTCAAATTGAAATTTCATTCACGGAAAACTACCTGAAAAATGTTCAACAAATGGTAAACGGAAATAGTTATACGATTTCAGTTAAGCACCCTGTTACGACCCCACGGATATTACTTTTAATAAATCTTTTTATAGAAAATTAATTATTTAGAAAACATAAATTATATTTCGAATACATCATCATGGATTACGAAACGATTAAAATTCGGAAACTGTTTAGAACTTCAGGATAAACATAGAAGAGCGACAGCTTGTTTTAGTTTACGATATTATCCGAGACGACCTGGTTCTGGGAATCTCTACCGGAATCCCAATCGTTTGTGTTTCTCCCTTTGTTATTGCATTTTTGAACTTTGTTTGCGAGAAAATTAATCACAATATCAATGAACAAATTACGTTTTAAAGCATTTTCTTCCGAGAAAGGCTCGCTATCAAGTTATTGTTAGATAGAGCGAGAGATGTGTTTGAGAGGAAATATCATATGAAACAACATAATTATGAAGAAAACAAAGATAGGGAATATCATGTGAGACAATATAACTATGAAGAAAACAAAACATACGGTTAAATTTAATGAGGAGCTAAATACACATTACACCTACGACTCGTGCGAGGATTTACAACAGTTAACGTGGACTCAAAATGCAATCGATGGAATGAGATTCCGCAGACCGTTGGAACTGATGTTGAAAGATAAGATGAAAAATCTAACCTATTACAACAAGACGTGTCACAGCGAGTGCGCACAGTTTACTTCAAAGGTGAGCAGACAGAACACCAGTCAGTAGTGCTGTAGAAGTCACACGGTAAGGACGTGAACATGGACGCTTACGCTTCTGCGGACAACTACATCAAATTGTTTATTGAGGAGATTGAGGTTATGGACAATAATGCTAGTGATCATTCATCAACAACACCTCAGACGTCATCTGTAAAACAGCCTACAGCCAGCAGGAGGTGAAAGAGACCAACTCAGATCGAAGTGGAAACCAAGAAACCAGGATGGGTGCCAAAACTATCAGATGATTTTCCCATAGTGGCATGGCTGGAGGATGGGAATACATTTTCTGTTCAAAACCCCAGAAACAAAGGACAAATTTTATTAAAAATGGAATTATACGATAGTACAGTTATGGTGTACATGTGCAGTTTATTTTTGGACAAAGATGGTGAAATGCACGAAAGTTTTAAACAATTAGTTGATAAAGTGGAAAATATGTGGATTGATAAATAAACAGGTGTACCAAAAATGACAGGATTAACTCAAACTGTTACACAACGGGATTTAGTTTCGCAGACAACGCCAAAGAAGCGAAGTGTGCGTAGGAAACGAGTGGCGCCATCAGTCAATTAGAGCAGCTGCAATCCCAGACAGGTCTCAACTCGTCGGTTTTTTGAGTGAAAACTGCACGGCCCACCTGCTTAGAAAATGGCTCGGGGTTATAAGGCGGAGCCCAGCCCGATTGAGCATCATTCTTCACCAGACCACCGCCACGCCCAGACCTACTCCTACTACTACTCTTTAGTAGTAGTCTTTATGACGAGAAGAGTCCTTTGTCCCAAGACCGTTATCATCAATCACTGTCATGGTCGAGATTACCGCCGGGTGGGGGGTTGATCTCCATTTTGACGGGGGGGTTGACACTATATTAAAAAAAACCACGAAAAATTTGCAAAAAAAATCGGGGGGGACTCCTCCTGCTCCTCCTGATGCAGGATCCCCCATTCACCCCTACTTATTTGTTATGATATAGCCTTTTTGAGGTACGTTTGTCACACTGTATGTATATAAACTTTATTCGTTTAATCCCGTCCAGTTACAAGCTTATAAGAGATATCCTCAGATCCTAACTGAACATAAGTGGGTTTCACCCAAAACTGAACATTGAGATAAGTCGCAGCTCAGTTTAATGCAGGTTTAACCTAGTTAAAGTTCTAACACCAAATCCGTTGTGGCTGTGCGCTTACAAGAGTGTTCGAAACTCATCTAGATTTGAGCACAAGCAGTATTTAACTCGTTACACAATTTGCTTAAGCGCTTTATAAAGAGATTCAAAGTTTAAATTGACAAAGTTGGTATGTGGTGACAGACTGTAAGGGCTTCTTAGACCGAGACTTTGGTTTGGCTGGGGAATTAGGTCTAATGTTGTGAAGGATCAATGTATATCTTTCATAAACACTTCAAACTCACTACCTAAATTTATAAAACACATCGTAATGTACCAGATTATGTTTTGTTAACAAAGTAAGTTTTGTTGATATTATAGAAAACAAACTGGCGCTTTTTACAATGAATATATCGCAAATTAAAAACCGTTTCATCATACTTCTTAAAACAATTTTTTTTTAACATATATATTAAGATGCTAAAGTTGTTATTTTTATTGATTGGATAAAAAAGTATTGTTATGGTGATACATTTCATCCTATTACAGAAAACATTCTTTAATGAAACTGT
Source organism: Allygus modestus (assembly GCA_963675035.1). Taxonomy (NCBI): domain Eukaryota; kingdom Metazoa; phylum Arthropoda; class Insecta; order Hemiptera; family Cicadellidae; genus Allygus; species Allygus modestus. The sequence goes on along the minus strand of OY776112.1, from coordinate 55,046,401 downwards.
TTTGTTGAGCTCATCAACTGTTAAATATGAAATGAACAAATTATTAAACTTGTAAACAAAGAAAACTCGTGGAACAGCTGTTTGTTTAGAGAATAAAGATCGAGATTGAATCAGACTTTCAATGGTAAACAAGTAAACAAAATTTAGTTTTTGTTAAATATTATCTTAATTTTTTTGCAGTGTGACGAAAAATATCGTTTATCACTAGGATCAAAATTGGCTTTTCGATCCCCGCTCATTTTCCGGCCTCGGCTCGGATCGAAAAGCGTCACTAGAAACGAAAAACATCATTACTAGTTGACCTGTTGCTCTAAATCTAGCAAATCAAACTTTTATTGTTTATATCAGTTATCAGCTGTTCTTACTGTTTACCTGTTACTGTATCTTCGCCTGTTTTAGAATGCAACTGAATTCAAACTACTCTCTATGTTATATTTATGGAATAAAATTGAACTTTGAGGGTTCCGGTGCCCTTCAGAAAACAGTATTGGAAATTTAAAAACACTTTGCACATCTACGAATCTGGGCCATTTCTTGATATCTTAATCGTCAAAATCGGTCCAGGAATATCGGAGGAATTCTGTTTACAAAAATCACCTTAGCGTATTATTATAGACGTAGATGTTCCAATACGGATCCGGGCTACCCTTTTGATCAATCAACCGTTAAAATCACCTCAGAAATAACGGAGGAGTTCACTTACCAAACATTGGGGCACCTTAAAAACCTTAGGTTATTTATTTTACAATACTTAATATTAAGCAATGCAGACCTATTCTACAACGTTTTAACTTATTTTGCTTAAAGGCGATGTCTAGAATACAGAATATTATATGAATAAAATATACTTCTTATCTTTATCACATTAAACAATTCATTAAAACCAAAGATCCAAAACTATATGTACGAATTTGTACGAATAGACTAATTTTGTTGAAGAATCTTTGAGTTCTTCAAATTTTGTTCTAACGACATGTAATTTAAGGTTGTAATCTTTTTAGGGTAGATACCCGGTTTTCCAAAGCAGGATTTTTAATTTGTCCAACAGTTTATTTTAATTTTAAAATGTCACTAAACTTATAGATTACTTTTTTCTTAAAAATCTAAGTAAATGTTATAATTTTTTCTGAATCATGAACCCACATATTAGTGGCATTGGGTTAACATTAGTGGTGTTTTAGTAATTGTTTTATTCGTGTGTGTTTTGTATGTGTTTGTGTATGGAATGTGACAAGAGGATTTTTACACGGAGATCTTCAGCAACTTCTGACTAAACGCCATAAATCTTGGAGGTGGGTAGTGCCCAATAATTTATTTCAAAATAAAAGACTTAATCGACAATATAATTAAACGCAGTGTCACACGGCTCTGGAAAAGGTATGACAGAGAAGTAATTAGCAGGTTTGATTAATTAACTGATTTATTCTGGGTGTCCCTAAGCCTTTCTGGGTGTCGGAGATGGATTTTAAACATATTTATCAAGTTATATTATTAAGAATAATGCTTGATTGACTTAGCTAAAATATACATAAAACATAGTCACACCAATCATCACCTGTCATCGTCCAGTTTAGTATGAGTGTAAGCGGAAACATATATTTTGAGCTGTATCGCGTGATTTCTGTATTTTCTTTAACAAAATACAACTCAAAGCTTGTTTTATTGATGATTGGTTTGTGTGGTTCAAACTAGTATAACTATTTGTTCTTATCAAACTTAACCGAAATACGTGTAAAACAAATTTAAATAAGCCATTGCTCAACTGTCTACTTTCCCGTAATAACTTGAATTTATAAAATATAATTATAATGTCATTTTGTTGAATATCAAGGTTTTAAAATTACATTTGTACTAAAGTCATTAGTTAATCCATTATCTTTTTGAAACAAAAATAAAAAGTAAAAATAACTCACGTTCTCCAACAAATGAGACCCACTGTATTGTCAAAACAATTTATTTTCAATAAATCGCACTTGAAAACATTATGATAGTCCAATCAGCTCTAAACGATCAAACACATGGATAATCACTGAGTGCTTTTAAAATAAATTTAACTGTTGACTAAGGTAAAACTGAGTTGCAAAACCAACTTTCTTTAAACTCACACCTTCAAAATATACTTTTTTACAAGCTACTTTGTGGTAAAGAATATTTAACTTACAAAGAACGATTAATCTTTGAACAAGGATATTTTACAGTTGAACCCTGCGCGTACAAGTGGTGTAAGTGTAATGATCGCTTTG